>CM072514.1:91887181-92247181 GCA_036898135.1 Oncomelania hupensis | reverse complement strand
GTATCACCACAACAGCTTATGTGTCCAGTATGCAAAGACGATGTGGAAGATGAGCCTCACTTCTTGTTCGCTTGTCCCGCATACGAAGAATTAAGGAATGAGTCACCAATATTTGAAAAGTACAAAGATACTGGTTTTGACATTTCTGGAATTATGAGTGATGATGATCAAACAAATGTGTGCGAGCTGTCCAGGTTTTTGTATAAAGCATTCAGAAAGAGAGCAGAGTTACAGTAGAGTTGTTTTGGATTGAACAGAATCTTGGCAGGAATTTTTGCTTTTTATGACGTTTCTTGTTTGTATTTTGAACGTATTGAAATTTGAAAGTTGAAACAGGCGCATTAAATTTGTAGCGGAGAGAGGAGTATTAGATTATAAAGATGGATGTGCATATAAGGTTTAAAAAATCCTGTGGATTATGTAACGAGAGGGGGTGACAGAATGAAGACGAGAGCTAGTATTGATGAAGAGTAGATGGATATAATAAATGAGAATGAATGATGGTGAAAGAGAGACAAAGCATTCGGACTGGTAAATCTCCTTTTGCATTTGTGCTGAAATTTGTAGTCTTCTATATAGTTCTAAGTTTGGAATTTTGTAGTCTTCTTTCTGGTGTGTATTTCTTTTTCTTGGATTTTGCATCAAATTTCGTTATTTCTTTAAGCTTTTGAATATGGAATGTACAGAAACATTAAGTTTGAATTGTTGGTAATTTTATTTTTATTGTATATGTTGTCATTTTTAATCTGAGTTCACATGATCGCGCTGAATCTCCCACCCCATCCTTCCCATTGAAATGAACCTGTTTTGTGTTTATTCAATAAAACGTCTAAGTCTAAGTCTAAGTCTCTCTCTCCCTCTCTCTCTCCCTCTCTCTCTCTCCCTCTCTCTCTCTCCCTCCCTCTCTCTCTCTCTCTCCCTCTCTCTCTCTCCCTCTCTCTCTCTCTCTCTCTCTCTCTCTCTCTCTCTCTCTCTCTCTCTCTCTCTCTCTCTCTCTCTCTCTTCACACCGATGCCTCAGGTTTCAATGCCGTGGTGGGCAAGATAAAAGTGGCCACGTTCACTGTCTGCCTGTATCATTGCTCTGGTGGTTCAGTGTTGATTGACGTCCCTATACCCATCTTACCTGGGATGGTTATCCCCGTCTGCCATATCGCCAATGGTGGCTGTGGACGTTGAACCTCAATCTTTAAATGTGTCTGTCTGTCTGTCCGTCTCTCTCTCTCTCTCTGTCTCTCGCTCTCTTCCCCACCCACCCCTCTCTCTCTCCCTCTCTCTCTTCCCTCTCTCTCTCTCTCCCTCTCTCTCTCCCTCTCTCTCTCCCCCCTCTCTCTCTCTCTCTCTCTAATGCATGTTAGAACTGTCCATCCTGATGTAAAGAAATCAATGATACTAATATGGCTTTCAGATCCAGATAACACTATTTGTCTGGATCTCGGCACCACAGCTGCTGTTTGTTTGTTTGTTTGTTTGTTTATTTCATTTAACGTCTATTCACCGAAGTGATTTTAGACAATAAAATAAAAGGAAGGAGGGGGAAAAAGGATATGCGCTACATGGATGGGGGAAAGGAAATAACATTTAAACAAAATGGTAAAGTAACATAACATGAAATAAAATTAAATAAACAATAAGTATTCAAACAATATTTTAAAACTCTTTAAAAAAAATAAAATAAAATAAACTTACTATGGAACAAGTCAAACTAGCGAAATGTGCATTGACAGAAAAGTCAATTTTGTGAGATTGTCATATACGAAGTAATCAGAATAAACTTGCAATTTTTATAACAAATGTCCTACAGGACTATAAATTATAGATTTAGCGATGGTTATCCAATATTTACTATTTTTATTTTGAACATTATGAATGTTCTGTGGAATATATTGTGTAATTACACTGCAGTCATGAATGATATGATTTATAGTTAAATTTTCATTGCAAATGCAAACAATATCCTTGCAATATTTTGTCCTCCAAGAATTTAAAGCAAGACGATGTGCTAAAGAGGTTATTGTTCGAGGATACTGTGAATTATCACTATATATTATTTTTAAAGGAAATTTATTTTTTATTTTCTTTTCAATTATACTATAAATTTCTTTTGTTGATAAGGGGATGTCAATATGGCTAACGTTGTGTTGATTTTTCGCTCCTTCTTTTGCTTTCCTGTCAGCCCAATCATTATTATCTAAACCACAATGAGATGGTATCCAACAAAATTGAACATTTGTGCCATTGATAATTAAGCAATGTATAAGATATTTTATTTCATATATAATATCACCTCTGCTCTTATAAATATTAGAGTCCAGACTCTGAAGAACAGATTTGGAGTCTACACATAATAAGATATTAAAAAAGGTCTTTTGTTGACTCAAGATTTTGTGTAATGCCATAAGAATTGCGGTAAGTTCTGCAGTATAAATTGAGCGATCTTTACCTAAATACAAGGATTCACAAATTTTTAAAGCAGGTATAACATAACCAGCCCCAGTTTGGCCTGTATCTAAAACAGAACCATCAGTATAAATTTGCAAATAAGAATAATATTTTTTATCTATATGTTCATAAGCTTCTGTTGCTAACAATAATCCATTTTCTTTTTTCCGTAGAGCAGTATATTCAAAATCAAAGTTTGCTCGCTTAAATTCCCAGATTGGTATAGGCATTTGTGGTATTTTTTTAGAGATTGATTTAGGAAATAAATTTGACCCCTGTAAAAGTTCATCTGTATAAGATGCTATTGTTTGTAAATAACTGATACCCTGTGCTCTTTTTGGATAATCTAAATCAGATCTTACTTCTAGTTCTGTGTCAGTGAAATTTTCTACAGCAGAGGCTCTAACTATATATTTAGCGCATGATAATTTTCTCCACTCATTTAATGGTAATACTCCAGCTGCTTTATAAGCATCGTCAGTTTTTGTATGTACTGGAATACCCATAACAATTTTAATTGCTTTACTGTCCATACTCTGGAGTTGTTTCAGTAAATATTTTGGAGCTGAAAAATATACCTCTTGTCCATACGTTAATTTAGATCTGACAAGCATGCACACAAGATGAATAAGAGTTTTAGTATCACGTCCCCATTTTTGAAAGCTTATAATCTTTATTAAATTTAAACTTTTAACGGCCTTTTCCAACAAATAATGTATATGTTTTTTTCCAACTTAATTTAGATGTAAAATATACCCCGAGAAATTTTATTTCCTGTACATATTTCAATTCTTTGATACCAATATAAAATTTTGGCAAACATTTGGGGTTAATCCCATTATTAAACAAGATCATGTTAGTTTTTTCTTCTGATAATTCCAATCCATTATCCTTCATGTAAATATCAATATTGTTCAGTTCATTTTGATATATCTTTTGAATATGTTTTATTTCATATATAGAAGTTTTCCTTTTTAAAGATACATTTACCCATATGGCAATATCATCAGCATATTGAACTAGATGAATTTTATTACTTACAAATTGAGGTAAGTCATTTAACAAAATAGTGAATAAAAGAGGTGAAATTATAGAGCCTTGTGGTATACCCATGTTAATATTATATGTAGAAGAATAAGAGTGACCTACTTTGGCCATTATTTTTCTTCCATGCAAAAACTCTTTAATATATTGAAAAATATTTCCAGAAAGCCCTATATTTTTTAATTTGTATAAAAGTCGAGCATGCCAAACTCGATCATAAGCCTTTTTAACGTCAAAAAATGTAGCTAATATATTTTTCCTTCTAGCGAATTGTTTCTTAATGTGTGTTGTTAATTTCACTAAATGGTCTACTGTTGATCTGCCTTTTTAAAACCAGCCTGATTTTCTGGAATTACTTTATTTTTTTCACAATAATATGATAATCTATTCATTATAATTTTTTCCATAATTTTACCAGCATGCGATGTTAATGCAATGGGGCGATAACTTGACGATTCGTGTCGATTTTTCCCTGTTTTTAAAAGTGGAATAATTATTGATGTTTTCCAAATATCAGGCAACACATTATTTTCCCAACATTTATTAATAATAGTGAGAAAATGTTGTATCCATTTTAAAGGCATGTGTTTTAGCAAAATGTATGATAACCCATCTGGACCAACTGCAGATTTTTTAGTGCCAAAATAATTTAAAGCATCTGTAACCTCTGTTATTGATATACTAGAATTCATAAATAAATAATTATCTGAATTAGGTTCTTTATAATGTTCAGATTTTTCTTCATGTTTTCTTTTTTCGAACTCATCTCTAGTTAGACTACTAGTATTGCTTGCATTTGCAAAAAGTTTTCCAAATTCTTCAGATTTCTCCTTTGGCGAAGAAAATAGTTTGTTAGTTATTTTTATGGGACACTTAGGAAGCTGAAAGCCATTTTTCATTTCTTTAACTTTTTTCCAAACATTATTGACATTACATGTATTTGATATTTCTTTTTTACAAAAATCTTCCCAATACTGTTTCTTTGCTGATGCTATAATTTTATTACAATTAATTTTTGCACATTTCATGTGCCTATGTGCGGAAACAGATCTACATTTTATCCAATTCTTAAATGTATTCTTTTTTTCCTTAACTGCATCTGCACATGCTTGATTCCACCAAATATTACCACTGTGTTTTTTCTTTACAGAATTTCTCTTAATAGGTATAGACTTATTAGCTGCAGACAATATTGTTTTTGTAAAACCTGTACAAATTTCATTAATATCTTCATTTTGTAGAAAGTCATCTTCAGAGTACAATAAATGCATTTGATACTGATTCCAATCTGCACGAGTATAAATATATTTTGGTATAACATCATCTTCTATTTGTACCTCTGGCTTTTCATTTATTACAGTTACAACTGGAAGATGGTCACTACCCAATGAATCAGAGTCCACTTCCCATATACTGTCTATTGCCAAATCAGGCGATACAAACGTTAGATCAATGGCAGAAGGTTGGTGGGTTGCTATGTCAGGAATCCTTGTTATTTTACCATCATTTAACAATATAAGACCAGAAGTAATGATATTTTCAATAAAACGATTATTTGTATTATAATTACATCCTTTATCCCAAATTGTTGAGTGAGCATTGAAATCACCAACTATAATCCAATTTTCATTTATATCAATTGATTGTAACCATTCAGTATTAAAATCATCTGGTCCTAATGGATAATAAACAGACGTGATATTAACATACATTTGATCATGTATTTTTACTTTCACAGCTACTGAATACACATCATTTAAATCTTTTGGAATGGGAGACTTGCATGTGACGTAATCCAAATCTTTCCTAATGTATATCGCAACGCTAACTTTAGTATTCTGTTTAGTAAATGGTGTTACCGGCGGAAAAAAGTAGCCTTCGATCTTAGGAAGTTTCTTCCTTTTTACATTCAATGACTGCAGTGCAAGAACATGATGTTGGTTTGTTACTACATATTGTTGTAAAGAGTGTACATTTGTGGATATAGATCTGCAATTCCACTGAACAATACTAAATTTATCATCAATCATAAATTTAAGATTTTTTTTTTAAATGAATGTTGTTCAATTATGACAAAATATTTCTGAACATCAGTGACATTAACTTCATTCCTTTTTGATTCAGATGAATGCAGTCTCTGTAAAAGGAACGGTTTGTAGCCCCCGTTTTTGTGAGAAAGGATACACTGTTGTCCACAAAGTGTACATTTTCTTTGACACATGCTGCTCTCAGTGCAGCGTTGGAGGCATCACCCTTCTTTCTCAGCTGACCTCTCGGGGGTACTATAGATGACAAACAAATGTTTGCTGCAGGGAATGTTGTCTTGACTACTTTTATCATCTTTAGCCAGTCCTTCATGTTAATGCTGTTTGTTTTGCAGCTGTTGATACCTGCATGAATAATGACAGATTCTATTTTTCCATTTGCAGGTACATCATCCAACCATTGTACAATGTCTTCAATTTTTATACCAGGAATGCAGACTAGCTGTCCTTTGACGCCTTCAACAGCAACTTCTTCCATTCTGATGCCTCTAATGACGGAGTCTCCTATTATGAGTTGTTTAGTATCTTTGGCAATTTTACTATGCTTTAGCCTTTCAAACGGAGTACTGGTGATGTCACTGACAGATCTCATGTTCAGTTTAGAAACATCCGGATATTCGACAAATGTGTCACAAGGAGTAGTACAGGCCACTGTCTCTAGTGATGATTCCTCACTTGTTATCGCATCTGACACCTGTCGTACATTGTGTTTACACAGTTTGATCAGCTGCTCTGCCTTCTCTCTTTCAGAGGGTACAATGCTTGCTGTTGTTGATTTATGTTGAAAAAGTGTTTTGTAGATTGCAAAAAGTCTGTCGATGTTTGTGTCTTGCTCACTAATTATTGGGACAGCTACTTTTTCCAAAAACTCTGTAAAAGATGGTGTTGAGGTTGCAGTTTGTTGTGCAGCTACTTGAGCATATGTTTTTTTAATTTCTTTTTCAGGACGTTTCTGCTGTACTTTCTTAATAGCCTCTTGTATGCTCATTGAGCATTTTGATCTTTCTGTGAGAGCATTTTTTAGAAGCACCTTTTTGTCGCATCCACGATAGGCAGCTGAGTGCTCACCTCCACAGTTTACACAGTGAGGCTTGGAGGCGTTGCAGTTTTGCCTTGCGTGATATCCTCCGCATCTGCAACATCTTTGTTTTGCACAGCAATGTTTCAAGGTATGGTTTAATCGCTGGCATCTTGTGCACCGTGGAACTGGATGACAATATGGATGTACCTTAAAAGTTTTGTCATTTTGTGTCAATGTTGCAGGCAATTGGTTTGATGCAAACACTATTCTTGTTATGGTGTGACTTGATTTTTTCGCAATGATATTCTTGTATTTGATGATGTTTTCATTGTTCTTTAGAGTGTGTGTATTGCTTAGTCCAAATACTACTCCTTCAGTTGTTTCAGTTGGAATAACACACTTTACATGTGCACCCCCGATGTCAGACAGTGATAATAATTTGTCTTGTTGTTGCTGAGAAACACAATGAACATACCAGTCTCCAGAACGCAGTTTACTAACAGAAGCGACACTACCTACAAAACCTTGAAATGGAAATTTACTTGATACAGGAAGTTTCTTCAAAGTTACATTTCCCGTATGTTTATCCCGTACTAGTACAGGAAAGTTTTGTTTACATACATTGTCTTTCGAGTATTTTATACTTATTTGCTTTTCAGGTGTAATAACTATAAATTCCCTTTCATTTTCAAGAATGGTCGATTTCTTGTCTATATTAAACTGTTCCCGAAGGCAATGCATCCTTATTGTACATTTTGTGATATTTATGTAATTTTGAAATATTTTATCAAGCGCGTATGTTGCGTCACTAAGATGAAACAACAAACTACCACATATGACGTGTACGTTTTTTTTGTTGTTGTTTTTTTTTAAAAACTAAATGTTTACGTCATTTCCACTCTGGTCACACACAATGACGTATTTCTTCCTTTTTTGATCCCATGACGAACACCACGCGATCACATTCTGGAAGCAGTGATCGTAGAAAACTGGATCCCAGAAAAGCAACAATAGTTTATAGCAGCACAAAGGCAAGTACAACACATGTTCAAACCAAACGAAAAATAAATAATTGAAAAGAAAAAAGAAATTCATCCGGTTGGGTAAATGATAAGAAAACTTTTGATTCAATTTCAAGCGTTCTAGAACGTCAACTGGCTCCGAAATTGATCAGTACGCCCCACCTCTCATATCACCGACACAATCCCACAATCATCATAGTTGGAAACACTTTTCAATCTGGCTGATGGCAAACACACTTCCTTCAGTGACAATTTCACAAGAACCAAGATCTGTTTTTCTTTTAAAATGAAACAGATCTTTGCACCATTTCAGGAGCTCAGGTTGTGAAGATCCTTTCATTTTCATGACCGGAAGTGACCTCTCACCACCACAGCTGCGTTGTATCAAAAATGTACATTGTACGCTTTACGCTGTGCGTGTTCCATCACATCATAATCAATTATAATGTGGCGTGACTCGGGAGTAAATCACGTCCAGCTCACCACACCAGATGTATAGGATGGATTCACCTATAACCACGGCTGCTGTTCATCCCGTAAAGATTTAGGCAGATCATTGTGAGATTGCAGTTGTGCTTCAGGATTTATTAGATTGCTTTCGTATTTCGGATCTAAGGTTGTTCCCTGCTGTTTGTTTGAGAGCCAATGCAACGCGGTGGCCCTTCGTTCCGCACATGCTCGTGTTGTGAAATTGTTGTGTGTGTGTGTGTGTGTGGGTGTGTGGGTGTGGGTGTGGGTGTGTGTGTGTGCGTTTTAAACATGTTTATCCAAATCTTCCCTATGCAGAAACCTCTTTTTCTATTGTAATGTTTTAAATATTAAAATAAGTTCCCAAACCCCGTCGGCCGCGCTCAATGGCCACTCAGGTAAATTCAGGTAAATGTAAAATAACGGTTGTTGTTGTGTTGTTTTCAGATCCAAATAACCACGCTCTGTGTCTCCATAACCCTCAGTGCCACAGTAGCGCTCCTGTGCCTGTTCATGCCCAAGGTCTACATCATCGTGTTCCAACCACAGAAAAACGTGCGTAAGCTGACCATGAATTCTGCCTCATACAAAATGGCGCCCACTGGTTCTACAGGCACGTCCAATAACTACGGTAAGACAGGTCGGTGGTCGCCCCTGCCTGCTGATTAAGTGTAGTTTGGCTGCTTTGATGTCTTGTTATTCTTCAAAGACATTTTTTTTAAACTTCTGTGGTTTTGTTTTCTATTATTTTTTGTTTTTATTTATGTATTCATTCATTCTGTGAGTCCACAAGAGATAAATAACATGTGGTTTATCTCCCCTGTTTGCTTTGGTGTATGTTATTATTTGTTCATTAAACTATTTTTATCCACGATCAGAACTTGATGTTCAAAATTAACGTGTTAGGCGTCTCTGAAAGTGACGGTTATGAGGATAATATTGACGATAACGTTTTTACATTACATGGTTATCGCTTTAGGTCCAGCGGACTCTTCCGAGCCAAATCAGGACCAGCCATGACGATAACGAAGATGACGCTTTTATAACTTGTTTCTACGCAAAATAACAATTAATACAGTAAATATTTTTAAAAGAAATAAAGTACTAAACTTCTTGCACTGAGAAAGTTATGGTGTAATTATGGTAAATCAGACCCCAATGAGTTAATGAAACAAAACTTCTAATGAAGCAATGTCACATTCTGTTTTTACATACGTGGAGGCTTATTGTATATCAACTACAACAAACTCTTTCTTCCCTCCCTTGAATTCGTTTCTGGCTAATTGGCCTCCTTCGTGCAAAAGCGGTAGTCACAAGAGACAGCAATTTCGAAATTTCCAGCAGCGACAAATAGGCCCTTTCGATCAAAAGTAGTCGGCTCAAGCAGTTATTTAATCTTACCAGGGGAGATAAACCACATGTTATTTATCTCTTGTGGACTCTTTGTATAGGAGTCTTAATATTGATTTCTGGCTTTGTTGTTTCGTTAATTATGATTGATACGTTCCTATTTTATAATTAATATGTTCCTATTTTATTATTAATATATTCATATTTTATTATTGATAAGTTATATTGAGAAATATTAGGTTTGTTGTTGTGTGCGTGTTGTCTGTTTATTGTTGTGACTTATTGTTTGGTGATCCCTCGCTGGGCTCTCGCTCTGTGTATCTTCATCACCGCCTTCTCCTTCTGTCTTCATTTATTATCTTCTTCCTCTTTTCTAATTCTTCCAATCTTTCTCCTCGTCCATCTCCCCATCTTCCCATCCTCCTCTGCTCCTGCTGCTGCTTCGTTCTTCCTTCTCCTTTCCGGTCCTGTGTGCTGATGGCAGAGCCAGTGTTGCAGTTGCGTGTGCGATGGCCGTTCTTCAGCTGCTTTTAATTTGCCACACTTTTTTTAATGCCAGCAACAATTGCCTTGCCGACCTAATTAATAACTCCTAACCCTCCGTCCCACCCTCTCCCCCACTCTCTCTTATCCTCACAACACCCAACCTCGCCCTCCCCAACTTCATTCCACCCCACCCCCATCGCACACACTTTCTCTCTCTCTCTCTCTCTCTCTCTCTCTCTCTCTCTCTCTCTCTCTCTCTCTCTCTCTCTCTCTCTCCCCCCCCCTAAATACGCAACAAAGTTTATGAGAGCTTAGTAAGCATATGAAATATTTCAATTACATTATTAAGAGCCTGAGACTATGTAGTCTAGTACTAAACTATAGTAGATATATACACAATAATCAGGGCCGCACCCAGGGGGGGGGGGTTACCTGGGTTCCGGAACCCCCCCCCCCCCCCCCCCCTCCAAACTAAAAAAAAAATAAAATAACAAAAATATATTTTTTTAATGCAAAGAGTTTCACTTTTTTTACATTTTTTTAAAACATTGCAGTTTTTAGTTACTTTTGGTCCAGGGTACAAAGAGTTATTTATAGACAATTCAACGGAAATCCATTTCAAGGGATCCGTTGAAACGTCCAAAGCGTTTTCCCGTTGAAACGACCAAGTAACCCAACCCCTAAGCCTAAATTAGTAAATGCGGTCATATTTTCTTGTTCTGGCCGCACGCCCCTTCCATCACCTTCACCTTGATACTGCCCTAATCCCCCAAAACCGACTTTTTAGAAATATTAATTAAGATGCTACGTTGATAATTATAAACACAGCGTTCGTTGCCTGGTTTGGTGAAGTCAGCAAAATGGCAAATGCTTTGACAACTGATGTTATTGTTCCTCGTCAAGCATCCCGACAGACTCTCTATTCTGTGACAACCAACCTGCGGCCCCTCCAGAAGAATATTTCAAGATTAGCATTGCCATTCCTTTCTTGGAACACTTGTCAACCGAATTGGAATCGAGGTTCAAAAATGCTGATTTAACAGTTGATGGTCTCTGTCTGGTGCCATGCACTTTAATAGACAACCAGGATGGGTTTCATGCAGGTTCCAGAAGGGGTGAAGACACTGGCAATGTTGTGGGAGTCTGACCTACCAGACAACGCTACCCTTGATGCAGAATACCAGCGGTGGGTTTGCAAATGGCGAAGTGCTGCTGAGAATGCGACTGCTATCATCCCATCCACGGCATCAGAAGCACTGAAACATTGTGACAGGGATTTTTATCCCAACTTGTTCATCATGCTAAAGAACTTTTGCACCCTACCCTGCCTGTCACTACTGCCGAGTGTGAGCGTTCAAACAGTCAGTTGCGCAACCTGAAAAACTACCTGCGCTCTACAATGGGGCAACAGAGACTCAATGGACTTTGGTTTACTAAAAGTGCACAGGGATGTTGATATTGACTTCAAAGAGGCAGTGAACTGTTTTGCCAGAAGATAAAATTCACAGATGGTATTAATGCCGAGGAACCTAGTGCAGCAAGACTGAAAGTGAAAGCAGGGCGGTGATGTTCATAAACTACAAGGTAAAGCTTTATACCGTTAACGATCAACAAAAAGTAGTGAATAATAATAGTATACAAAACATCTCTGCTGATAAATAAATGTTTGTGTGTGTGTTTTTTTTTTTTTTAAGGGAGGGGCAGAGGATAATTTTTGTACCCCAGAGTTTGTCAGTTGAAATGTTCAAAAAGCTCAAAGTCCCAGGCCATCACAAATGGCTTTTTCAAGGTTCAGATTGCACCATTTGGCATCCATGAAAAAAAAAATTCCGGTGAGCAAGCGTGGGTGTGTGTTGATGTTGAAGTCTGTTTAGCAACTTGCAGTGTACATATTGAAATATACTTAATACGCACATCTGTTAACTAGTTGTTCGTGCGTGTGGTGCATTTACATTCTGCGTCTGTTTTGAAGCCTGTTTTGCAATCTTGACTGTGGCTTTAAATTTAAAGTAATGTTCTTCCTCGTATTTATGTCTGTATTTGGTGCCGGTAGTTGTTGGTAGTTATGTCTGTATTTGGTGCTGGTAGTTGTTGGTATTTACGTCTGTATTTGGTGCGGGGTAGTTGTTGGTATTTTTGTCTGTATTTGGTGCTGGTAGTTGTTGGTAGTTATGTCTGTATTTGGTGCTGGTAGTTGTTGGTATTTATGTCTGTATTTGGTGCTGGTAGTTGTTGGTAGTTATGTCTGTATTTGGTGCTGGTAGTTGTTGGTATTTATGTCTGTATTTCGTGCTGGCAGTTGTTGGTAGTTATGTCTGTATTTGGTGCTGGTAGTTGTTGGTAGTTATGTCTGTATTTCGTGCTGGCAGTTGTTGGTAGTTATGTCTGTAGTTGGTGCTGGCAGTTGTTGGTAGTTATGTCTGTATTTCGTGCTGGTAGTTGTTGGTATTTATGTCTGTATTTCGTGCTGGCAGTTGTTGTAGTTATGTCTGTATTTGGTGCCGGTAGTTGTTAATATTTATGTCTGTATTTCGTGCTGGCAGTTGTTGGTATTTATGTTGGTATTTATGTCTGTATTTCGTGCTGGTAGTTGTTGGTAGTTATGTCTGTATTTGTTTGGTGCTGGTAGTTGTTGGTATTTATGTCTGTATTTAGTGCCGGTAGTTGTTGGTATTTATGTCTGTATTACGTGCTGGTAGTTGTTGATAGTTATGTCTGTAGTTGGTGCGGCAGTTGTTGGTATTTATGTCTGTATTTGGTGCTGGTAGTTGTTGGTAGTTATGTCTGTATTTGGTGCCGGTAGTTGTTGGTATTTATGTCTGTATTTGGTGCTGGTAGTTGTTGGTAGTTATGTCTGTAGTTGGTGCCGGTAGTTGTTGGTATTTATGTCTGTATTTGGTGTGGGTAGTTGTTGGTAGTTATATCTGTATTTGGTGCTGGTAGTTGTTGGTAGTTATGTCTGTATTTGTTGCCGGTAGTTGTTGGTATTTATGTCTGTATTTGGTGCTGGTAGTTGTTGGTAGTTATGTCTGTATTTGGTGCTGGTAGTTGTTGGTATTTATGTCTGTATTTGGTGCTGGTAGTTGTTGGTAGTTATGTCTGTATTTGGTGCTGGTAGTTGTTGGTATTTATGTCTGTATTTCGTGCTGGCAGTTGTTGGTAGTTATGTCTGTATTTGGTGCTGGTAGTTGTTGGTAGTTATGTCTGTATTTCGTGCTGGCAGTTGTTGGTAGTTATGTCTGTAGTTGGTGCTGGCAGTTGTTGGTAGTTATGTCTGTATTTCGTGCTGGTAGTTGTTGGTATTTATGTCTGTATTTCGTGCTGGCAGTTGTTGTAGTTATGTCTGTATTTGGTGCCGGTAGTTGTTAATATTTATGTCTGTATTTCGTGCTGGCAGTTGTTGGTATTTATGTTGGTATTTATGTCTGTATTTCGTGCTGGTAGTTGTTGGTAGTTATGTCTGTATTTGGTGCTGGTAGTTGTTGGTATTTATGTCTGTATTTAGTGCCGGTAGTTGTTGGTATTTATGTCTGTATTACGTGCTGGTAGTTGTTGATAGTTATGTCTGTAGTTGGTGCGGCAGTTGTTGGTATTTATGTCTGTATTTGGTGCTGGTAGTTGTTGGTAGTTATGTCTGTATTTGGTGCCGGTAGTTGTTGGTATTTATGTCTGTATTTGGTGCTGGTAGTTGTTGGTAGTTATGTCTGTAGTTGGTGCCGGTAGTTGTTGGTATTTATGTCTGTATTTGGTGTGGGTAGTTGTTGGTAGTTATATCTGTATTTGGTGCTGGTAGTTGTTGGTAGTTATGTCTGTATTTGTTGCCGGTAGTTGTTGGTATTTATGTCTGTATTTGGTGCTGGTAGTTGTTGGTAGTATGTCTGTAGTTGATGCCGGTAGTTGTTGGTATTTATGTCTGTATTTGGTGCTGGTAGTTGTTGGTAGTTATGTCTGTATTTGGTGCCGGTAGTTGTTGGTATTTATGTCTGTATTTGGTGTTGGTAGTTATGTCTGTATTTGGTGGTAGTTGTTGGTAGTTATGTCTGTATTTGGTGCCGGTAGTTGTTGGTATTTATGTCTGTATTTGGTGCTGATAGTTGTTGGTATTTATGTCTGTATTTGGTGCTGGTAGTTGTTGGTAGTTATGTCTGTATTTCGTGCTAGTAGTTGTTGGTATTTATGTCTGTATTTCGTGCTGGCAGTTGTTGGTAGTTATGTCTGTATTTGGTGCTGGTAGTTGTTGGTATTTATGTCTGTATTTGGTGCCGGTAGTTGTTGGTATTTATGTCTGTATTTGGTGCCGGTACTTGTTGGTATTTATGTCTGTTTTTCGTGCTGGCAGTTGTCGGTATTTATGTCTGTATTTCGTGCTGGTAGTTGTTGGTGGTGCTGGTAGTTGTTGGTATTTATGTCTGTATTTAGTGCCGGTAGTTGTTGGTATTTATGTCTGTATTACGTGCTGGTAGTTGTTGATAGTTATGTCTGTAGTTGGTGCGGCAGTTGTTGGTATTTATGTCTGTATTTGGTGCTGGTAGTTGTTGGTAGTTATGTCTGTATTTGGTGCCGGTAGTTGTTGGTATTTATGTCTGTATTTGGTGCTGGTAGTTGTTGGTAGTTATGTCTGTAGTTGGTGCCGGTAGTTGTTGGTATTTATGTCTGTATTTGGTTGCGGTAGTTGGTAGTTATATTTGTATTTGGTGCTGGTAGTTGTTGGTAGTTATGTCTGTATTTGGTGCCGGTAGTTGTTGGTATTTATGTCTGTATTTGGTGCTGGTAGTTGTTGTTAGTTATGTCTGTAGTTGGTGGTAGTTGTTGGTAGTTATGTCTGTATTTGGTGCCGGTAGTTGTTGGTATTTATGTCTGTATTTGGTGTTGGTAGTTGTTGGTAGTTATGTCTGTATTTGGTGGTAGTTGTTGGTAGTTATGTCTGTATTTGGTGCCGGTAGTTGTTGGTATTTATGTCTGTATTTGGTGCTGGTAGTTGTTGGTATTTATGTCTGTATTTGGTGCCGGTAGTTGTTGGTAGTATGTCTGTATTTGGTGCTGGTAGTTGTTGGTATGGTATTTATGTCTGTATTTGTTGTGTGGTAGTTGTTGGTAGTTATGTCTGTATTTGTGTGGTAGTTGTTGTTGGTAGTATGTCTGTATTTGGTTGCGGTAGTTATGTCTATTTGGAGCCGGTGTGTTTGTGGGTAGTTGTTATCTATGTCTGGCATGTGTGCCGGTAGTTTGGGTTGGTGGTACTTGTCTATTTATGTATTTGGTGCTGGTAGTTGTTGGTATTCTGTATGATGGTGTGCTGTGTAGATTGTTGGTAGAGTTATTCTGGTGGGGTTTGGGCAGGTAGTTGTGGTGAGTTGTGTAGGGCGGGAAGTTGGTTTTATGTGTATTTGGTTGCGGAAGAACAAGAAACAGCAAGAAGATGCTCTCACCATTATCTGTGAGATTTGGGAGTGGGGGTAGTTACACCATGGAAGCAGTCTTGGTTGGTATCTTCCACTGGTCTTCAGAGTCGTGTTACGCATCTGCTTACAGACAATGGAAGTACTGGAAAATTTCTGTAGTCTGGAGAATTTACTGTCTTCTAGTCTGCGGAGATTCATGGAAGGGTACATTGTATGAAGATTTCAACGCAAGAAGTGACAGAAATACCTTAGCAAAATCTATATCATGTGGACAAGAAGCATGACCAGTCTGGAACCAGCCTCTCACTGGCAATGGCATCAGAATGGCATCTACACATACAAATCTAGAAGTCATCAAAAGCCTGGTTGATGACCAGGTACCCCTGTGCAGTCCTCCATAAACAGCGTCAAGAACTGGTTCAGAACAACATCGTGTGCACGTCAACCCCAAGGGTGCGCTACTTCGAAAAAATCCTTCAACATACTTCACAAGGTAATCAGCATGCTGTGAAATTCATAGGCACCAGCAGCAGAGCAAGGACTGAAAATCTCCATAATCTTCGTGACATGATATATATTGCTGGAGAGAACAAGAACCTTACATCTTGTCATCAACTATAATACTAAAAACTGGATGAATTTCAGGTGGGCAGAATTGGAGGTCCTCCATAAATAAAGCTATCAGTGGAACAACAAATCATAGAAAGAAAAGCAATTTGACAAAGTACCACTGCAGATCCAACCATAAACTCAGAAAGTCCTTCAAACTATTTATCAGAAACAAGAAGTGTTGAAGGGATGATTCAAATGGTTGGCAATCCATGATCGCACAAACAATCAGCCCTAAAGGATCAAAACACCAACACAGCCCCATTTCACAGACTGTCCTACATATATGATGTCAATTCAGGTCTTGCGTCAGATGGGCCACTCTGCTCAACACTCTTCTCCATCTTCCATATGTTGCACAGATGCCTCAAGCAGATCTCCAACGAAGGAACACAGCATGGAGATTGAGGTGCTACAGAGGACTCTGTGACCTATAACAACAACTATCAACAGGCTTGAAGGCCGAAGAGCTTCAAAAATGCAGGACCAAACACCAACACCTGCAATGGCATCAACACGGACATCAAAAGTACAAGGCCAATCCCTCAACACAGTGCACAGCTTCAATTAGGAGACATTGCAGACATGGGTCTGCAAACCGGAAGTGACAACTGCTGCCTGACAAGGTTGAAGCCCGGACCGAACCCAAAAAAAAGTAAAACCTGCTGCGCTCTCTGGTCCCTCTTCCCCGAAGTGCCCCTCACAGCAGTCTCCAACGAAACTGGTGCGATGCATGTGCGACAGACTTCTGGGAAGCGATACCAAACACATCCACGTTGTGTCCGAGGACCAACGAGGGAAAACAACCGATGATGAAACGATCACCGATGGTATGGCCACCCACAGATCAGCCTTGCAAAGACCAAGTCAAGCACAGTGCAGGTCGTGTGGGGGAGGGGGGTAGGGACCGAAAAAGAGGTTGTGGCAACATTCGAGAAGGGTGCCACGGCAGAGGCCCATCTGAGCAGGGATGGAGAGCTGGTGGCGGCGGTGCCCCCCTACGACCTTCGGGTTGGGACAGGATAGGGATAGTTGTTTTATTGTGCGGTGGTGGTGGGAGTGGTTATGTTGTATTTGGTGCGGTAGTTGTTGGTAGGTGCTGTTGTTGGTAGGGATGTTGTGCTGGTGCAGTTTGGTAGTTATGTCTGTATTTGGTGCTGGTAGTTGTTGGTAGTTATGTCTGTATTTGGTGCTGGTAGTTGTTGTGTTGTAGTTGGTATGGAGTGGTTGTTGGTGGATGACTGTATGTCAGTTGGATGTCTGTGAGTATGTCTTTTCGGAGTTTGGGTTGGTATATTTGGTTGTTGTTGGTAGTGTCTTTATTTGGTGATTTTTGTTGGTAGTTATGGTACGTAGTTGGTGTTGGTAGGTCTGGTAGTTGGATTGTGTATTTGGTGCTTTTGTTGATGTTTTATGTATGTGTGCTGTGTAGTTGTTGGTATTTATGTCTGTATTTGGTGCTGGTAGTTGTTGGTAGTTATGTCTGTATTTGGTGCTGGTAGTTGTTGGTAGTTATGTCTGTATTTGGTGCTGGTAGTTGTTGGTATTTATGTCTGTATCTGGTGCCGGTAGTTGTTGGTAGTTATGTCTGTATTTGGTGCCGGTGGTTGTTAGGGCTGAGCTCTATGGGTGGCTGGGCGAACATGTTACTTCCTAATTTCAGACCTTGAATGCGACTGTAAAATGTTCCAAAGGTGAAGGTCATGTCATGATGTCCCCGTAACCTTTCGGTCTTTGGGGAGGAAAGTCTTTGGGATCTCTCTTTTCTGTAGGCCAGCTTAATGAGGGTGGTGCATTCCTCCTCTCCCTCTCTGCTTTACCTACCCCGGTTGTCAACAGATCCAGATACCCGTTCAACCCAGGGGCGGCTGGGGTGTGTTATGAGCTTGTTTAAATCCTTGTGTTGTTTGGTGGTTGCCTTCCAAGCATGGCCATCCATCCAAGTACTAACCCCTCTCCACGTTGCTTATCATGAAACATGGCCATCCATCCAAGTACTAACCCCTCTCCACGTTGCTTATCATGAATCATGGTGACCCATCCAAGTACTAACCCCTCTCCACGTAGCTTATCATGAAACATGGTGATCCATCCAAGTACTAACCCCTCTCCACGTAGCTTATCATGAAACATGGTGACCCATCCAAGTACTAACCCCTCTCCACGTAGCTTATCATGAAGCATGGTGACCCATCCAAGTACTAACCCCTGTCCACGTTGCTTATCATGAAACATGGTGACCCATCCAAGTACTAACCCCTCTCCACGTAGCTTATCATGAAACATGGTCAGCCATCCAAGTACTAACCCCTGTCCACGTAGCTTATCATGAAACATGGTCAGCCATCCAAGTACTAACCCCTGTCTACGTAGCTTATCATGAAACATGGTCAGCCATCCAAGTACTAACCCCTGTCCACGTAGCTTATCATGAAACATGGTCAGCCATCCAAGTACTAACCCCTCTCCACGTAGTTTATCATGAAACATGGTGACCCATCCAAGTACTAACCCCTCTCCACGTAGCTTATCATGAAACATGGACAGGGGTTAGTACTTGGATGGGTCACCATGCTTCATGATAAGCTACGTGGAGAGGGGTTAGTACTTGGATAAAGCCAACAAAACCTTGGGTTTTCTTAGAAGGAACCTCAAGATCAACTCTGCGGCTATAAAAGAACAGGCGTACAAGGCATTTGTCAGACCCATACTGGAGTACGCTTCGACGGTATGGGATCCTCACACCAAGAAGGCCATTGACAGGCTGGAGGCCGTACAGAGACGGGCTGCACGTTTTGTCCTCAATAGATACCACAACACTTCAAGTGTGGATTAGATGTTGGATTCGCTGGGGTGGTCATCTTTGGAACTGCGCAGGAAGACATCTCGCCTCTCGATGCTATACAAAATCAACAGAGGACTGGTGCACTGTCCCTCCATCCTCACTAAGCTGATACCACTGCCTCTCCGCCAACGCAGAGGACATGACAGCCAATTTAGCCGCATCACCTGCCGAACTGAGTACCGTTCATCCTCTTTCCTACCCCGTACTATAAAAGACTGGAATGCTCTTCCCCAGGAGGTAGTGGAGGCCACAACTGTTGATGCTTTTGCATCAAGAGCCTCCCACCGACCAGAATAGGTAGTTAATCAACAACACTACAACTCCTTCCCCCATCCCCCCTCCCAAATCCCTCTGTCACTTATCAGATCTGGCCTGTCCATGAACTAGGAGAACGGCCTTTGTGAAACATGTGCAAAACCCTCATAGTGCCAGTATAATCAACAAGTATGATTGTGGGCGCCTACGGAAAGACAAGACAACATGGTGACCCATCCAAGTACTAACCCCTCTCCACGTAGCTTATCATGAAACATGGTGACCCATCCAAGTACTAACCCCTCTCCACGTAGCTTATCATGAAACATGGTGACCCATCCAAGTACTAACCGCTCTCCACGTAGCTTATCATGAAACATTGCTAGCGTACGCCCAGACCATACACTGCTGCACCACCCTCATGTCTCAGTCATTGAGCTTAGAGCTGGCAGACGTCTCAGTCATTGAGCTTAGAGCTGGAAGACGTCTACACGTGATGTGTGTTTGTGTGCGTCAGAGTGTGCGTTCGGGCGTGGTTCTGTGTGCGTGCGTGAGGGCGTGTTTAAAGCATGCTTCCATTTCCAAGAATATTTTGGGATCTTGAATGCTAAATTTGCAGGAATTAAATTTGACGAATATGAAGAGTTGATGTGGGGTAATCCCTTTCCTCACGAAAGTGGCCAAGATTGCACAGCTTACATGTCTTGTACAATGATCCACACAGCTATATAGTAGATAGCCTTCTACCCTCACCTCCATGCGCCCCCATCCCCCCTTCCCCCCACTCTTCTTTTGCACATATCAAAAACGGCTCAACAGAATTTGTTGGATTTTGGTACACCGACACTTAAACTGGTGGTCAATCATTGTCAGGCAGACCGGTTTGTGTGTCCGTCACTCCGACTTTCACTTCTTGTTTAATTCACCTTTTTTTCCTTATCTCAGGAATGACAAGACTAAAAAAAGGTAAAGGTAGTCCCATAGCCTTGTGGCCGTAGGGGAGCGTGATGTTGGAGATCACACTTATCTTGGGCCAGCGTAATGAGGGTGATGCCCATCTCTCTCCCTCGCTGCTTTACCTTCCCCACCCTCAAGAGAGTAGGTACTCAATCACAGTTGAGTCAACTGGGGGCGTTGTTGTTTGTCGCTTCACACCTTAGCGGTCACCCATCCAAGTGCTAACCGCACCGGACGGTGCTTCACTTTCGACACAGTAGCGAGTGCTCCAACCACTGCACTATCCGACACCCCAACAAGACTGATTTTGATTATTTGTAATGTGCATATACTTTAACCACCGATCAGCCTTTTGTCCTTGACCTTTGCCCTTTCTCAAAGGTCATGGTCGCTGACATCAATAATATGGCTGACATTGGATTGATCTTTATGCGGGAATTAAAACGTATTGTTTAAGCGTGAATGAAGACATTTTATTAGTTATTTAAGCGTGAATTAAGACATTGTATTAGTTATTTCAGCGTGGATTAAGACATTGTATTAGTTTTTTTAGCGTGAATTAAGACATTGTATTAGTTATTTTAGCGTGAATTAAGACATTGTATTAGTTATTTTAGCGTGAATTAAGACATTGTATTAGTTATTTTAGCGTGAATTAAGACATTGTATTTGTTTCTTTAGCGTGAGTTAAGATATTTTATTAGTTCTTTTGGCAATTTTGGCGTTCGTACTCACACCTCTGTTCCTCTTCCTCCAGCTCCTGTGGAAAGAAATAAAAAGTTTGGACAGTTTTCACCTCCATTTCAATTGCCTTTTTGTGTAAAAAGTTCATGATCTGGCAGGAAAAGGGAACTGCACGTTTTCACGTTTTTCTGGCGTTATTCTTGTCTCCCTTGAGTAATGATCCGCGAAGTGGTCTTAACATCGTCTTTGCTCACTACCCCTGCTCCCTTGGGGGACAAGTGATACAGAGCAGTTCAAGTGTACCAAGAGGGTCGGAGTGGGGTGGAGGGAGAGGTTTGGCGTGGGTGAAAAGGGTGGTGGAGATTACCGTAGGAAGAAGATAAAGATGTGTGTTGTGGGAGGGGGGGTGGGTAAGGGTCGGTTTAGAGGGGATGGTGGTGGAGTTATCAAGAATTAGGAGATGCTAACATGTTTATTGTTGTAGTTTTGGTGGGAAAGAGTGGCAACGTTGGAGGGAGATTACGTTGGATTATGGTTGTAGTTAGATGTAGGGTTATAGGAGAGAGAGAAATGATCCAAGATCGACGGTATTTATATGGTTCTGTTGACTCACCATTATGATCAAAAAAACATTGGCCAAAAAAATGTAAACAAATAAATAAATTAATTAATTAATAATCTGTTGAATGAAAGGGTGGCTGGATATGAGAGAGAGAGAGAGAGAGAGAGAGAGAGAGAGAGAGAGAGAGAGAGAGAGAGAGAGAGAGAGAGAGAAAGTGAGAAAAGAGAGAAAAAGTGAGAAAGAGAGAAAGTGAGAAAGAGAGAGAGAGAAAGAGAGAGAGAAAGTGAGAAAGAGAGAGAGAAGGTGAGAAAGAGAGAGAGAGAAAGTGTGTGTGTGTGTGAGAGAGAGAGAGAGAGAGAGAGAGAGAGAGAGAGAGAGAGAGATGGTGTGATAACATTGATGTTGTGTTGTTGACGTGTAGGCTAAAGAGCGTTCAGACCATGCTATATGAGCATGCTCGGTGCGCCAAGTAGAGTACTGTACTAACACATTGGTGAACAAAGACTGGAGTGACGTCAACATGAAACGATTGTAGACACAAATAAATCGGCGTGGTGATTCTTTAAAAGACGAAGGTTCACTACTGTTTTTTTCACAAATGCCATTTGTGTTGTTTTATTTACTTCTTCGTTCTCACAACAATATAAATGTAAATAAACTAGCGCTGTCTGTCCGTCCCCCTTTGGCTGTCTGTAGGCTGGTTTTCCTGTTCGTTTATCTGTCTGTCCGCCTGTCTGTACGTCGGTGTATTTGTTTGGTCCGCTGATATAGAAGTGGTTGCTATCTGGGTGGAAGACGTTAGCAACGGCAACTGTAGACGCTTTTAGGTTAAACAGAAAACTACGTGAAGTGTATATCACAGTCGCACGTTGCCACCAGGCATTAAAGTGAAACGTTTTAATCTGTGAAAACTTTCATCGTCTGAAAGGCAGAGATTGGTAGGATCAAAGAGAGGTCAGTTTGAGGCTGTGAAAGGAAACGTACAAAGACAAGAGGAAGAGGAGGAAGAAGATAAAGGAAAGAGACAAATGAGGATTAAGAGAGAGAGAGAGAGAGAGAGAGAGAGAGAGAGAGAGAGAGAGAGAGAGAGAGAGAGAGAGAGAGAGAGAGAGAGAGAGAGAGAGAGAGAGAGAGAGAGAGAGAGAGAGAGAGAGAGAGAGACGGACAGTGAGAGAGCGAGAGCGAGAGTCAAAGCTTCTACTGTAACTTGGAACTGACTTTTAGTTCTACAGCAAGTCGATGGAACGTGGACACTTGCTACATTCTGAAAGACAGGTTTTAAGTTGAGAGATTTAATTTTAATAAAACCAAGATGGCAAGCCAAATAAGGCACTCGCACGCCTAGCTCAAAATCACCATTTTGAGAAGTGTTCATCCGCGATGTTGTGGTTTTCTCATAAACAAGCACAATAACAAGATGGCGCGCCATTCAGATGTTGTTATATCAGTTTATAGTCCCCTCTCTTCCCGATAAGGATTTTCAGAGAGGAGACTCTGATAACGAGACTCTGATAACATTCAGATGTATTTGCAGACACTCACATATAGCCGATAAAATTAGCATTTTCAAAACGTGTTCATTTTCTGGGCGGTGTTGTGATTGGGCTTTAACCTTATGAGGCCAACAGAAAACAGAATGATAGGCCACTATATCCACTTTGTGCACGGAAGACTGGCCACTAACCTGTTTGATGTTCCTGTCAAGTTTGGGCAAAATCTATCTTGAGATGTGGCGCGCGAAGGACCGAAGGATGGAGGTGCAGACAGACGGACATTGAGTTCGTTCTGATTCCTGACTATTTTGAAGTATTTCCAGAGCCGAAGAAAATCAGATTGAGTTATGGAGTGTTTCCTTTTCCTTCAGTGTCAACACCAATATTATCGGTTACACAGCAACCACAACGTTAATAGTAAACTAAATACAAAGAAGTGGTAGACCTATTTCTTTATTACAAAAACCAGGTTCATTCAATAAATAAGGGGAATGTTTCGGTATAAGGACTTCTAATACAGATGTTTACTTTTTTTTGTTTTAAATTTTGTTTGTTTTACTTCTTTTTTACATGGATGTAATTTCTTTTGCAGATTCAAAAAAAATCTTTGATAGTTTTAGCGATTAACAAAGATGGCCGACCATGAAGCATGGTCCAGGATTGAACAGGGGTCAGTTATCAAGTTTTTGGTTGCTGAAGAGTGCAAACCAGTTGAAATTCATAGGAGAATGTCAACTGTGTATGGTGTCACATGTTTCAGCCGAAAAATGTCTACAAGTGGGCTAACTTGTTTAAAGAAGGACGGAACAGTGTTGAGGATGAAGACAGGCCTGGGAGGCCTACAGAAGTGAGGTCTCCTGAGGTGATCGAATCAGTCAATGACCTCGGTCAGTCGGACAGAAGGGTGACAGTGGATGACATTGCAAGGACTTTGAGTTTATCTGTTGGGACAGCACACAAAATTGTCCATGATTACCTTAGAAGTCCTTATACCGAAAAATTCACCTTATTTATTGAATGACCCTCGTATTTATAA
This sequence comes from Oncomelania hupensis, assembly GCA_036898135.1. NCBI lineage: Eukaryota > Metazoa > Mollusca > Gastropoda > Littorinimorpha > Pomatiopsidae > Oncomelania > Oncomelania hupensis. The sequence continues at coordinate 92,223,461 of CM072514.1, read as the reverse complement.
ACAAATTCTGTATTTTGTATAATTGTGTGTGTGTGTGTGTGTGGGGGGGGGGGGGGGTGAGTGCATGAGAGTGTACAACATCAACCCTAAAATTATTGAAGTCATCAAAAGCCTGTACGACAAGGCTACCAGTGCAGTCCTCCACAACACCGCCATCGAAAACTGGTTCAGAACAATAATCGGTGTGCGTCAGGGATGCCTACTCTCTCCAACACTCTTCAACATCTTCTTAGAGCGCATCATGTCAGATGCCCTTGCAGACCACGGAGGCACAGTCAGCATAGGGGGAAGAGCAATCTCCAACCTTCGTTTTGCGGATGACATTGATGGATTGGCCGGAGAGGAACAAGAACTTAAACAGCTGGTACAGAGGTTTGACAACACCTCCAGAGCCTATGGAATGGAAATAAGTGCAGAGAAGACCAAAATGATGACCAACAACACCAATAGCATCAACACGGACATCAAAGTCCAAGGCCAATCTCTCAACACAGTGCATTACTTCAAATATTTAGGAGCCATTGTATCAGACAATGGGTCCCGACAGGAAGCCCTCTCCAGGATCGCACAAACAACTGCTGCCCTGGCGAGGTTGAAGCCAATTTGGAAAGACATGACCCTCAGTCTACACTCCAAGGTAAGGCTGCTGCGCTCCCTTGTCATCTCCATCTTCCTATATGCTTGCGAAACATGGACCCTCACAGCAGATCTCCAACGAAGAATACAAAGCATGGAGATGAGGTGCTACAGAAGACTTCTGGGCATTTCCTATACCCAGTACATCACCAACGACGAAGTCCGACAGACCATCACACAAGCCATTGGACAACACGATGACCTGCTCACAGTGGTGAAAAAACGGAAACTTCGATGGTATGGCCACGTCACCAGATCATCAGGTCTTGCAAAGACCATCCTTCAAGGCACAGTGCAAGGAGGGAGACCGAAAAAGAGGTGGGAGGACAACATTCGAGAATGGACGGGTTTGACACTGAGCGAAACAATCAGGGTTGCTGAGGACAGGGAAAGATGGAGTACGCTGGTTAAACGATCATCTGTGGCGCCCCTACGACCTCCGAGTTACGGGATAGGATAGGATAGGATAGTGTGCGTGTTTGTATGTGTGTGTGCGTGCGTGCGTGTGAGCATTTGTGTGCTGTAAAGAGATGCTTGTCTTCCATGAGGCAGCAGTGACGTGGCCAAACAGCCAGCCAATCGTCGCTTGACAGGGGCTGACGGGAAAACATGGCGTCAGTGAATGAAACGTCAGGCAGTGAGTGGAAGTGCTAATACAGAGTTGTCTGTTTTACCAATTGCACTGTTTATAGCCAATGACCTCTCGTGACCTCTCTTGACCTCCCCCTCGCCCCACGCCGCCCACTCCCCTTCCTTTTTATCTTTTTTTTTGTCTTTTTGGGATCCCCCCCTCTCTCTCTTTCTAGTATTTTTTGTCTTCTTGAGATCCCCCCTCTCTGTTTCTTAGTATTTTTTTGTCTTCTTGGGATCCCTCTCTCTCTGCTTCTTAGTAATTTTTTTGTCTTTTTGGGATCCCTCTCTCTCTTTCTTAGTATTTTTTTGACGTAATTACCTTTTCTCCTTCCTCTTTTTATTTGATCATTGGCCAGTGTTGTACACTTGAAAAAGGTTTTTAATAAACCCAAAATGTGTGTTTCTACCTTCTATATATAAATATATAAGAGAAATTTATATATAAAAAAAGAGAAAATGGGCCGGTGATGAAGGAGAGGACCGAGGAGATGAGAGAGATAGATTGCTACAAGAAGACAGCGACGATAATGTAGATGCTGAGTGATGACCGATGAGGTCCGCAATTGATATACTTTGATATCCTATCCTATCCTATCCTATCCTAACGACATCAATAACAAACAACTTGCCCTTACCTTGCCTTGTGAAGACGACCACCACTTCAACGACGATGATGAGTATGCCGACCATGATGATGATGATGATGATGATGATGATGATGATGATGATGATGATTGTTGATTGATGATGATGCAGTTGTATGACAAATAACATAAATAATCAAATGTTACTGCATATGTTTCAGCGCCGTCGTCGGAGCATATACGTTTGAACGTGCAGTCCCGTTCGGTGATCGGCAACGCCACGGAAGCCGAAACGGACAGAGACAGCCTTGCCAATACAAATATACACGGAGTGTGCAGTGTTGATGTCTATAAGATACAGTGATATATAACCTGTGAGATACAAAGATCAAGGACATTGTACAATATTTGTCTCTGTGCGATTTAAAGCTATAGAAACACTATATATAGCTGATGTGCTATACAAAGCTATACAGGCGATGTGCTATACAACGCTATACAGGCGATGTGCTATACAAAGCTATACAGACGATACGCGGTGTTGGGACAGGAGTGAAAAAATACGGAGGATATACCATGCCAGGAGTGATGATGAACCTTCAGAGGCAGCTCAGATTCAAGACTTGGATCTGCCCAAGCCGAGAAGCACAAAGTGAAAGATCTACAGATCCGAAATTTAGAATGGTTCATGACGTTTCCGATCGGATCTGTCTGAAGGAGAGAAGATACCATAAAATAAACAAAGACCCTGCACCATAGGAATCTGTTAAAAAGAAAGATGCAATAGCAGAGCAGCGTGACACACAGCACAGCTCGGGGTGAGTAGGTTAACAGTGCACAACAGTGAGAGGTGCAACACCAATACATGCTACATTGAAACTCATGTCCTCCAAAATACACAATATCACAGGCAACTTCTTAGTACACAAAACTTCAATATCTGCATTTGCGGCGAGGCAGAAAACGTACCACAACAGAAGCATAGATACCGAGGGGTACAGAGTATAACGCATTATAATGTGTAAGATACAGGTGGTTACAGGGTATAACGCATGATAATGTGTACAGATACAGGTGGGTACAGGGTATAACGCTTTATAATGTGTACAGATACAGGTGGGTACAGGATATAACGCTGTATGGACTGTTGCATATGTTTCACCTACAAGGAAGCCATTGAACAAAACTATGAGACGGGAAGCTACACAGAGGGACGGGCTATACCTTAACTGTTTGGATAAAGATCTTGCAGTACTTTAACTGTTTGGATAAAGCTTTTAAAGGTCTTACAGTACTTGAACTGTTTGGATAAAGATAAGATCTTGCAGTACTTTAACTGTTTGGATAAAGATCTTGCAGTACGTCTTGAGTGGAGCAAAAACGGCTGCGCATTGAGACAAACTTGTATGCTTCTTCATCAAACTATCGCATGACCTTTTTTTAAAGTTGGAGACCTCGGTAATGGCAGAAAGAAATGAACAAGGACGTGTGCGAGACATCGAACCCCAGCGTCTTGCAAGAAAAGTTTAATGAGTAACCTTTTCACGTTTTTAACCTTAACTTCTTGTCATAAACTTGCATTTGGTAAAACATGCAGATTTGTCTTGAACTTTGATACATTGATGCATCTGGTTCTACTTCTTCTTTTTATGGGTCCGCTGCCTTTAGGATCTTGAAGGACAATTTTGCTATGATCATTAATAATGATGTAATTACTATTACAAGTGTATTTCTGTGCTAAAGGTTGAGTGTGAACATTCATTTCTATCAGCTGTGCTAATCTGAATGACTTGTGGAATAAACTGTGGTCATCTGTTGCACCACGTACAGGCCTAGTAATTGGATATCTATACATAAACTGTGGACATCTGTACACATCGTATAGGCCTAGTAATTGGAATAGCAATACATAAACTATGGACATCTGTACACATCGTATAGGCCTAGTAATTGGATATCTATACATAAACTGTGGACATCGGTCCACAACCTATAGGCCTAGTAAGTGGATATCTATACATAAACTGTGGACATCTGTACACATCGTATAGGCCTAGTAATTGGATATCTATACATAAACTTTGGATATTGTATACATCCTATAAACCTTGTAATTGGATATCTATATACAACACATAGTAAATGGACCATTTGAACATTAAACTTGAGTTTGTTACTGCAAAGAAACGCTGAGATGTTTGTGGGTAAACAAGTGAATTGTTCGTAAGTCGTTCCAAAGATCAGATTTTCTAATTTGGCTGTTAAAAAATGTTAGAGTTAAACACTGTCTAGAATTCTGTCAGCGGGCATCATTAGGCTGGCTTAAGGTTGAAACACGCTAATATGGCGGCTGTCTAGCTTTTGGCTGCGCAAGGGCCTGTCCCATGGACATTGACAGTTCTAATGTCATTTTGTGATAACGTTCGTTAGTGTTTATAGGGTTTGGCTGACTGAATGAGGACCACTTGTGATAACGTGGAGACTGACCATACTGGTTTACTGTTACAAAAAAACTTGAAACGCTTAAGATGTCGTTGGTCGCTGAATGAATCCTGGATCTCTTCTCACTTTTTGTTTTTAATATAGGCCTAAATTGGTCAGACCATTTGTACCACAACACTTCACCACCCAGTGTCAATGGCAACTATGGTAACCTGCACTGCAGACCTCGGCATGCAGTGTACACAATAGTTGTACATACAATGTTACAGTGTGCATAGGCTTACATGTTTCAGTGTACATACATGTTACAGTGTACATAGGCTTACATGTTTCAGTGTACATACATATTGCAGCATTCGTGGTAACCAGGACGCGCAATAACGGGATTTTGTCTGTGAGATGACCCAGCGGAACGTGTGCCTCTTTTCAGGCCAGCCAATCGTAAACACAGTTACAGCCAACATTTTGCAACTGTGGTGATACACGCACTTTCTCTTTCTAACAACAACCTGGGCCAATCAGCGGAGGACAAGGTCGAACAAAAACCAAATGGAAGACATTTGTATGGGAGATAATTCTATCAAAGAGATATATTTGAAAGGGAGATAATTCTGTCAAAGTGCGACATTTGTAAGGGAGATAATTCTGTCAAAGGTCCACACTAATCTATCTTTGGGATGTACACAAAGGCGAAGGGACAGCTAAGTGGACCTATACAGTTAAGTGGCCCTATTTAGCTGAGTTGGTCCTGATTTGGCTCAGAAGAGTCCGCTGGACCTAAAGCAATAACCTTGTATTGTATTGTATTTAGCTGAGTGGACCTACATATCTAAGTGGACCTATACAGCTAAGTGAATCTATATAGCTAAGTGGACCTATACAGCTAAATGGACATATAGAGCTAAGTAGACCTATACAGCTTAGTGGACCTATATAGCTGAGTCCATACAGCTATGTGGACCTATATAGCTAAATGGACCTATACAGCTAAGTGGACCTTTATAACTAAGTGTACCTTTATAGCTAAGTGGATCCATACAGCTAAGTGGGCCTATATCTCTAAGTTGACCTATCTAGCTAAGTGGGCCTATATAACTAAGTGGGCCTATATAACTAAGTGGGCATATACAGCTAAGTGGACCTATACAGCTAAGTGGAACTGTACAGCTAAGTGGACCTATACAGCTAAGTGGACCTATATAGTTAAGTGGACCTATACAGCTAAGTGGACCTATACAACTAAGAGGACCTATACAACTAAGTGGACCTATACAACTAAGTGGACCTATACAACTAAGTGGACCAATAGAACTAAGTGGACCTATATGGTTAAGTGGACCTATATGGTTAAGTGGACCTATACAACTAAGTGGACCTATACAACTAAGTGGACCTATACCACTAAGTGGACCTATACAACTCAGTGGGCCTAAACAGAGCCACATCTGGAAAACGCCTGTCAACGTTGGACACAATGTAAGTAGCAACTTTTGGCCACTGTGAAGGGAGAACAAGGAAATGTAACTGCCTTTAACAGGAACCTGTGTAGCATGGCTCTTGCACATTGTTGCTAAACGTTTGTACCCAACATTCGCAGTAATGACAGTTTAAAATACTATTATTTTAGTCTTTCAAGGAATATATTAGCTAGTGCTGAAAAGGCCTGCTTCAGCTCATCGTTGCTGGCTGTGGCAAGCATGTAAGACGTTTGGGGCCAATCAAGCAAATAGTGGACAGTGCAAGTCATCTTTGCCAAACTGAACGACATGTGTGAATATACAGTGTCTCCCTGTCCCAATGACATGTGTGAATATACAGGGTCTCCCTGTCCCAATGAAATGTGGTTTAGTGGAGTTTCCTTTTAGGTTGGTGTTTGGCTCCAAATGTTAAACTTTGTCACTGATTCCAGGTGTATAACTTTGTCAAGGGAGGTAACCCAGTCTTGTGTTGCAAACTGGCAGAGTGCTTTAGGCTGGAGTGAGTGCCCTTTAAGTTCACTACCCTCTAACAGTCTGCCAAGTTTCTTTTAAAAAAAATGTACTATAACCTCTGCTAACGCACTTCTTTGTATCATTCCATCAGCATCACAATTGCAATCTCAACCTTTATTGTCCCAACAAACGGCTAGAAAAATTATTTGTCAGTGTAAAACAATCATTGACAGTCACACTCAAATCATTGACAGTCACACTCACAATCATTGACAGTCACACTCAAATCATTTATAGTCACACTCAATCATTGACAGTCGTTGTTGCATCAATTTTTATTCATCAGATTAACATAAGTTGTACTGATGAGGATCATTGACAGTCACGCAGTCACAATCACAAGCATTGACAGTCACACTCACTATCATTGACAATCACACAGTTACAATCACAATCATTGAGTCACACTCACTATCATTGGCAATCACACAGTTACAATCACAATCATTGACAGTCACACTCACTATCATTGACAATCACACAGTTACAATCGCAATCATTGAGTCACACACACTCAATCCAGTCACTGAGCCAGAATAAAACATCAATTCCTAAAAGGGGGTAACAGCAAACGTCTATGCAGCCATTATCTCAGCTCCCAACTGTAACTAGAAACAAAACTGCACATTCAGCCTCTTTCCATTCCTTCCACGTACATCTCCCACCCCATTCCATTGCCCTTTCAAGCCGCGGCATGTACAACCTCACAGTGGAGCAGTGGAGAAGCACCAACCCTGTATTCATTGCACCGCGCTCATCATTTATCATTAGATCACGTTGTGAAAATATCATTATCATTGTGAGATATCATTATAATGATTATTTGTCAGTTTTGCGGGCTGCGTTGTTATTTTGTGTCGATACTTTATTGACAAGAGAGACCAGATAAACAGATTTCAATAATAATAATAATAATAATAATAATAATAATAATAATTATTATTATTATTATTATTATTATTATTATTATTATTATTATTATTATTATTATTATAATAATAATAATAATAATAATAATAATAATAATAATAATAATAATAATAATTCTAAACAAAATGTGCTCCTATATCCCAAGGGTATGCGCCTTAATAATAATAATAATTATTATTATTATTATTATTATTATTATTATTATTATTATTATTATTATTATTATTTATAAGGCGCCTACCCTTGGGATCTAGGAGCACATTTTATTAGAAGTTAGACCAGACAGACCATATTTTGTCAGTCACACCAGATAGACTATATTTTGTTTAGAAGTCAGACCAGATAGACACATGTTGTTAAGAAGTCAGACCAGATAGACTACATGTTGTTTAGAAGTCAGACCAGTTAGCTCACAGTTTGTTTTACTTTGGACGAAGGGCAGGATGAACTGCTACAATGATCTCAAAATGTCTGAGCATCGAGTCTGTAAGGGGTTGTGTGATAACCCTTAGCCTGAAAACATTGAAATACTGAACACGCAATTTGTATATTTGTGTGTATAATTCTGCCAACGAACTTGGCACAATAAAATTGTTCCCAAACAGCCTTCTGTTTTCTCATAATTCCTACGGTTGTAAATACATAAGCAGAGCCGTAAAGGAGGATTTTGTACGCTATCGTGGACTATGTTACTACGTTATTGTGATCTTTGTTACTGTATTATTTATTAATATTGTTGTACCACGGAATTATTGACCTTTTATTGACTCGCATGCATAGCAGTGTGAGTCTGTGTACTCACCCCACCCAAAAAATCCAGATTTTCGCAAATCTGTGCGAGATGAGACCTAAATAGTCCAAAAATGATATGGGGAAAAAAATGTCCGTTCGTCCCTCTGTCTGTCCGCCGACTGCTGTCTGTCTGTCCGCCGTCTTTATGTGCAAAAACTTTACATTGGCTATAAGCTCAGAGCCAGTTTAACAATCACAACCAAACTTGGTAAGATTGGATATATCCATGAGACCTCGAAAATAATCAGTGAATTAATTACTTCAAGGTCAAAGTCACAGGGTCATCAAATGTTATTTTAAAAAATGACATTTTTTGACAACATTTAACTTTTGTTTTTAGGTTATTAATATTATGATTCTTTGACGCATCATAGATATCAATGAGACACACATATTTTGCAAATTGGGTCAACCTCATTCCAAGGTCAAGGTCACTGGAGCTGCCCAAAGTCGGTTTATATATGTACTTTGAAGTGACCTTAAACCTAAACTATGTGAGATATAAAGTCCACACTTGTTGTATTTAGAGATGGTACATTGATCTTTCATATTTTTCCGTTTTTTGAGTTGATCTTGAAGGTCAAGGTTATTTTAGGCCTTGCAAAAACATACAAAAAATAGGTCATCGTATAGTGCCATGGCTGTTTATTTAACCCATAGTATGCAACAACTTTGGGTTATTTGATCAGAGGGGCATAAAAGATCACGTGAGTGTTAAGGTCATCCAAAGATCAAGTCATCCCAAAGTCACCGTTTTGGGGAGTGGAGATGGGACATAATGCAACTTTTGCTGTACTTTATTTGATAGTACATTAGTTTATTTGATAGTACATTACTTTATTTGATAGTACATTACTTTATTTGATAGTACATTAGTTTATTTGGAGCCGGAAATCAGTGTCATCTCAAGGTCAAGTGCATAGAAAGATCAAAGTCGATATTACTTCGAAATTTAATGCCACCATTTTATTTTGGTTTTTTCTTCTTCTGGGCAATCATTTCCATGTTAAATATTGCGAATTCCATATAGAGTATGTGAGTCATATGGGCTTTGCTCTTCGAGTTGGTATTAATATTGTATTTTCTGAATTTTGAATGTGCTTTTTCAAAATCCAGAGAAACCTGTTCTGTTTGGTATTTGTTTTTGTACTAACCAGCTGTTGTAATGTTATTGCCCAATGTTGACAATCGTGATTAAAGCTGTTTTCATTCATGCTTGTCCTACCTTTTTAGGGATATGTCGGTTGTAATATTGATAAAATCCTTTAATTCTGATAACCGTAAACTATTTCGGATAATTAAATCAATTATGTATTTTGTCAGCACCACCTGCCAGCACTCGCTATATATCTGACACCAAGTGTTCCGCTGAATAAGGTGCTTGCAACAACGTTGATGGTTGTGATGTTTTTCTTGATCTAGAATGTAGACAATCATCTCGCAATCAATGATGCTCGATGATAAAAGTTTCTGAAAATTGTCATGTTGCATCATAAATAACAAAAAGTGATTTCGTTCATTTATAAATTGCATAGTTGTTTCCTATTATTTTTTTTTAAATTGTATTCGACACCCATGCGGGCGAAATTCTTGCTGTCTCCTCAGCGATAGCACTTCATTTCGTGTCTGACATCATAATTGTATTGTATATAAAAAGAGTTCTATCAATGAGACAAAGAAAAAGCACGACAGCATGTTATATTAACCTGTTTAATACAAACCTCCTTTGTGTTTATATCCAATATCATACAATATACATCTCTATAAGCCATCTGTGTTATTTAAAATCACGACATTTAGATGTGTCACCTAGATACTGTTTCAACTTACGGCTTAACATAAAGGTTAATATAAGAAAATGTTATACGTTACAAAATTCTGATTGGCAAAACAACAAATGGAGAATCTTTGTGTGTGACTGTTGGCTGGTAAATGTTATATCAGTTGTTCACCCACTCTTACCCACACGACAGTCATACATCTATTACTCAAACATGTGGAGTAAAGGAATGGAAGATTTAGGAAATCAATGTTTTTTGTTGTTGTTGAAATTTTAGATAGACTTCGTCCAGTTGATTCCCCCTGTTTATCGGTACACCAATAGGCTGTACAATCTACCAGGTAATATTTTTAGAGCTAGCTATTGCCATTATTAGGCACCAAAAACTACTGAATTTATTGTTTTAAAACATAACGTTACTTTCCAAACAGTTTTGTTGTTGCTGTTGCAAGCTGTTGGTCATTGGTGCAACACTCACTGTGAATGTTAAAGGGATCTGTCGAGGGGCCATGATCAAAGTGGGTCTTTTTAAATTTATTTTGTTAAACAACCCTAACCCTCCCCCTAACCCTCATGCATCCTTCTGTTGCCAGTGTGACATCGCTGTTATACAACAGAGCTTTATGCTTCCTTCTGTTGCCAGTGTGGCATCGCTGTTGTACATTTTGTACAATAAAGCCTTATGCATCTTTCTGTTGCCAGTGTGACATCGATGTTGTACAAAAAGCTTTATGCTTCCTTCTTTTGCCAGTGTGACATCGCTGCTGTACAACAAAGCTTTATGCATCCTTCTGTTGCCAGTGTGACATCGCTGCAGTACAACAAAGCTTTATGCATCCTTCTGTTGCCAGTGTGACATCGCTGCTGTACAACAAAGCTTTATGCATCCTTCTGTTGGCAGTGTGACATCGCTGTTGTACAACATTTCTACATCAGTTATGTCCTTATTGTGTTGTTCGGCCACTTAGTGGCTTTGGCAGCGGTGAAAATTTTAGAATCAATACAATACAATACAAGGTTATTGCTTTAGGTCCAGCGGACTCTTCCGAGCCAAATCAGGACCAGATTTTAGAATCAACCTTGATGTTACTGATAGGCATATACAACATAAACAAATAAATTTATCGATTTATATTAAACCCCGTACTTTTGAAACAGGTTATTTTGGCCTTAATCATAATCAACACCGTCAAAGTGAAAGGGATTTGTGTGACCTTGGGGTCCTGTTAAAGAACCAAATGTGATTTATTTGGTCTCAATTTGTTTTATTAATTGTGATATTTTATGTGGTATTATAATATTGTCTATGTTGCTTTTTGTGTCTTTGTGTATATTTTAAGGACGCAAAGCATTATTATTTGAATGCTGTTGTGTCCATGAATACTACAGAAATGCAATCCTACTCCATTGCATATTCTGGTATTCACAAGGGAAGAACAGAACGGGCTGTAAACTATTCACATGTATAGTTATGTACCGCCACTGGTACTCACTAATTACACACACCATGTATATTTATTCCCTCTATTGTGTATATTGCACGTCAGTGTAATAATAATAAGGTGGCAGTGACTATTTGTGTATATTGCACATGATGTTCCTGTGTGTTTTTAACACTGTTTACATAATATAAAAATGTACATGTGAATTGCATGATGTGTACATAAATGTATTTGTGATTTAATGTACACTGCACTTGTTCGTTGAACGTGTAAATTCGTGCATCACATGCATTCCAGTTTGCTTTGGTTAACTAATGATTTGAGTGTGTTTATGTGTGTGTTAAGTGTAAACTCTGAAAGTAAACCATGTTTTGCGTGCTGTAAGTAATGCCATGTACACAGAACATGAATAAATTATTTATGTGTATTAATATATACAGCACAAGTGGTGCCTGTAATATGATTATATGTGCAGTAGTTAAATTAAGTACCAGTCACTTTTTGTCCCATGCGCCATATTTGTATAAGCAGTTAATGTATACTAATGCCTACTGTACGTGCTATTGTTAGAAAGAATGCGTTGCCATATAAGCAAAATAATATTACAGCATACAATGGTGATTTGTGAATGTACACAGCACGTGTTCTCGGTTTCTTACACAAGGAAATAGTGTATAATTTTATGTCCGTTACTGTCATATCCACTGCCTCAACAGTGGTCACAACAGTGTGTGCTAACCACACAGAAATAGTGTATAGTTTAATGTCCGTGGTTGTCATATCCACTGCCTCAACAGGGGTACACCAGTGTGTGCTAACCACACAGAAATAGTGTATAGTTTTATGTCCGTGGTTGTCACATTCACTGCCTCAACAGGGGTACACCAGTGTGTGCTAACCACAGGAGAAACAACCACCCCAAAATTCTAACACATAAAACACCACAAGGAACAATTATTGCAACAATTTTATTTACACAACACAAACGAATAATCTATATATTGATATAACTAATTAACTCACCCGTCCCCACAATCGCATTTAACTATCATGAAAAACAAAACTAGTAAACAATAAGAAGAAATGATTGAGATAATAGTTTCTCTTTAGAGTCTTTCTTGCTACAGCCTAAATAAGATCACAAGTGGCTGTAGAACAGTAAATAATTTAACTAATTTGTACAACGTATTAATTATACACAAAGATTGATTACTATTTTAAACAGTAATAATAATATTTCTCAGCGGCTACAAATTAGATAAGATACTTGACAATAGAAAATGCCACTCTCACTAAGTATATGAATTTTCTTGAAAAAGATAATAAAGTTGTTTTATTTTATCTATCTAATAATAATAATAATAATAATAATAATAATAATAATAATAATAATAATAATAATAATAATAATAATAATAATAATAATAATAATAATACCGGATGCTAATACGCGCTTTACTTCGAATGATCTATACATATAGTTTTATACAACGGGCAACTGGCATTCTTTAAAGTTCGTTTTCTTGAGAAATTTTATGAGGGAATAATAAACAATTCTTCCTTTATGGACTTTTTAAGATAGTCTCGTTGGATGACAGTGAGCGACCAGCGTGGTTCCCCCAGATGCTGAGGTCAGTTGTAACGCCCGTTGTTCACATAGGCTCCTGGTGGTTCCGGTCAAAGCCAGCCACGTCACACTCCAAAGTGGAGATGCCGATACCAGTACAACAAGACCTACACAAGAGTAGATCTTTGCATTATTAATCAACCCACAAGGAAAAATACCCTCATACTCTTCTGCATCCCAGTGGACGTTACTACCCTTCTCCGTTCTATCCATTATCACTCTCATTCATAAATTATCTCCCTTTATCATAATTGAAATGACTAAACTCCCCAAATTATTTCCCTTGATTGGAAACACCTCTGTGGGAGTGCCGGGGGTTCCAGTACAAATAGTATCCCCACTTTCTGGAAATTTAGTGCTTTAAATTTCCACTGTCGCTGTCTTTCTACTTTGTTCTTTATCATTCCTACTATGTTCTATCAATCTACTATACTATCTTCTTCTTCACTAGACCAGTCACCTACCTTTTTTCTTGAACACTCTTCCAGGACAAAACTCCTCATTTGTGTGTGAGGTCTGTTGGATCAGCTTAGAAATATTGCACGCTTTCTGCCAAATGGTCACCGGGGCTTTCTATGATATTATTTGGCAATGTAGGCCATTACCAGGACGGAGGTGATAAGTGTGCTACTGATGGAGAACTTAGCAAGATCCGCACCAGAAACAACATCGTCATAGGAACCTGTAATGTCAGGTACCTAACTGCGGAAGGAAAATTAGAAGAACTGGCCCACGAGCTGGACCACTATCGATGGAACGTTGTAGGTATCAGCGAACTGCGCTGGAAAGGCCTAGGTGAAACAACGACTGACAAAAGCCACAAGCTTTATTTCAGCGGGAGAGATGACAGGCACGAACACGGCGTTGGATTCTTGGTCCACAAGAACATACTAGCCACTGTCTTTCACCCCCCGTGGGGGTGCCGGGGGGTTTCAGTATAATTAGTATTCACACTTTCTGGAAATTTAGTGCTTTAAATAAATTAGAGTATAGCCTCAGCGTCCCCTGCGTGGGATCTCTTTATTGTAAAGTGATTGGCTGGTGGATAGCTTTCAGTTTTACCACTAGGGTTGTTTCAGCAGATCTTTTATAAGGATCAAGGTTTGTTCGGTCCTGATTTGGCTCGGAAGAGTCCGCTGGACCTAAAACAATAATCATGTAATGTAATGTAATGTAATGCAATGTAATGTAATGTAATGCAATGTAATGTAATGTAAGTGCTTTAAATTCCCACTGTCGCTGTCTTTCTCATTCCTACTCTGTTCTATCAATCTACTATACTATCTTCTTCTTCGCTAGACCAGTCACCTACCTTTTTTTCTTCAAAACTCTTCCGGGACAAAACACCCCCTTTGTGTATGAACTTGGGAATATTGGACGCTTTCTGCCAAATGGTCACTAGGGCTTCCTATGATGTTATTATTTGGCAATGTAAGCATTTTATATGTATGTTTTTTGTTGATATTTTATAATGATGTTTATATTCTATTTTGTTATTGTAAACGTGGTTTCCATAAATAAGACTATAGCCTCAGCGCCCTTGCGTGGGATACCTTTATTGTAAAGTGACTGGCTGGTGGAGTGCCTTTAGTGTTAGCACTAGGGTTGTTTCAGCAGATCTTTTATACCAATCAGGAGTGAGCCCTCTTTCAACCAAGTTGTGATCTTGATTTTGTGGTCCTAATTCGGGTTTTTGCAGTCCGCTGGAACCTGTAAGCAAGGAATAACTAACTAGTCTGTTTACAAAACTGGCTTTACACACAGCGAGCGTTGTGGCCAAGTGGGCTAAGGCGGGACTAACTTGCCTATGACCCGTCCACAGGCCAGAAACCAATGGCGCCTGACAGGTGTGGCATCGATCCAGCAACTGGGCGTTATGTTTCTCCGAATATTATTTACTTTTGACTCGGGCAACGTCTCGGGGTTTTTCTCTGGGTACTCCGGTTGGCTGGATCCCCCATCAAAATTTCAAAAACACAACTAATATTAGGTAGGTTGGGTTTGGGCGCGCCACAGGCTGCGACTACGCCTTCCCCAGGGGAGGCGGCCCAGAATTTCCCAATAAAAAGGGACAGTAAAGCTTTACAAGAAAACAAACAAAATTACCGCTGAGTAGGTGTCTGTTCAGACATCCTAAAACGTTCAATGGTCGGTCCCGCACAAAGGTAGCACGATCTTAGTAGCCTACTTGTCCTTCATTTTATTCCCACGAACATTTTACGTGCACAACTCTAGCACAGTAGTTGTACAAATTGTACTTCACATTTATTCGCACGGACATTTGCGTCATGTTCACAAAACTAGCACGATCTTAGTTCTTTTCTTTTATCTTATTCGCACGGACATTAATATGCGCTTGTCAGCACTGTTTTTGACATGCAGTGATGTAAAATTTACGTTTCCTCTGAGATTATGTAGCATAAACATAGCCATATACCATTGGTTTAATGTTAATTGGCGTGAGTAGGCTATTTTTCTTCTTTTGAGTCCCGTTAAACAGAAGATACATTTTTGTGTAGCGCCATTCTAATTGTGAGGGTAATTTTGTGTACATACGTTACTTCTGCTATGCCCGTATACAGAAAATCGCGCCAGCATTTATGTGCGCAGTGCAATGACGCAAACATGACGTAATATTAACTCCATCATATGCCTCCTCATTAATGACATTACTGCAATAGCCATCTGTCAACAATAATCGCTAGCGCGTGAATACAAACACTTAGGTCACATGATATACCATAGCTAGGTCACATGATATACCATAGCTAGGTCACATGATATACCATAGCTATGCGGATTTTAGAAATATCCATTAGTATGTAGACAATTAGGTCACACACTATTTCCTAGCCAGTGTAGATTCTTAGGTCACATACTATATCCTATCCATTGCAGACAATTAGATCGCACAATATATCCTAGCCAGTGTAGATTCTTAGGTCACATACTATATCCTATCCATTGCAGACAATTAGATCACATAATATATTCTAGCCAGTGTACATACTAAGGTCACATACTATATCCTATCCATTGCAGACAATTAGATCACACAATATATCCTAGCCAGTGTAGATACTAAGGTTACATACTATATCCTATCCATTGCAGACAATTAGATCACATAATATATCCTAGCCAGTGTAGATTGTTCGGTCACATACTATATCCTATCCATTGCAGACAATTAGATCACATAATATATCCTAGCCAGTGTAGATACTAAGGTCACATACTATATCCTATCCATTGCAGACAATAAGACCCCATAATATATCCTAGCCAGTGGGATTTTAACAGTGGAAATAATACGTGGCGTGGCTGTTATATTTCCCAGACAAGTACTTTGTTTCACATCATTCAAAAACTGAAGCACATGTCTATGAAAGTTTTATAACATTTAGCGTTTGTTTTCTTCCAAACAGTTTTGTTTAAAGAAACAAACTTTTGGTTTTAAAATGTGTCTTGCACTGCGTGTATATTGTGTACTTTTATGGTTGCATGACTACACACAACAATAATATTGACACGAAAACACACAACATTAATACTGACATGAATACAAACCACATTAATACTGACAATAAATGCACATATTACTATCGACTATGAACACATAATGCATATACAACAGTAATGTTGATAATGAATCAAAACACAACATTAATATTGCCATGAATACACACAACATTAATATTGCCACGAATACACACAATATTAATATTGCCATGAATACACACAACATTAATATTACCATGAATACACACAACATTAATATTGCCATGAATAAACACAGCATTAATATTGACATGAATACACACAACATTAATACTGACAATGAATACACACAACATTACTATTGACAATGAATGCACAGAATATTACTATTGACAATGAATACACACAACATTACTATTGACAATGAACGCACACATTACTATTGACAATGAATGCACACAAAATTACCATTGACAATGAGTGCACACATTACTACAGACAATGAATACACACAACAATAATATCGACAATGACTCAAAACACACAACATTAATATTGATATGAAAACGCACAACATTAATATTGACATGAATACACACAACATTAATATTGACATGAATACACACAACATTAATATTGACATGAATACACACAACATTAATATTGACAAGGATAATCAGCAAGGTATAATAACAATTAAAAAATTAAAATAAAACTAACAATAAAGTGGTGTAAAATAAACAAACTAAAATAAACATAACTAAATTTAAAAACAATTTGAAAATAAATTTTAAAAATATTGTAAATTAATTAAATCCATGACATTAAATAGTAGGAAAATAGACGAAGCTGTAGAAAAAAGGAAAAAACATTCTTTGGTAATAACCCAGGAATATTTTTTTTTCATTGTAATTATGTGTTGATGGCCAGGCTTATGTCGTCTTTTGTCTGTACATCTTAAATATGACTAGGAAATATACCAACCATTTTGCTTCTCTCTGTTGGTTTTACATTTCTTATTTCTTGTTTGAGTTGCTTTGTTAAAAAAAATGATTATGACGAATGTACGGGAATTTTAATAGTGTTATGTATGACGTCATTAATTTTGTTTATTGCAATGATGTCATGTATTCTTGAAAGGATGGCAAAATGTGATATAATATGTTGTAATGTAAAGATGGTTACAGTTATTTGCACATTTAATCAGCCTCCTTAGTTTCCCTTGGAGTTGGAGACGGGCGCTTTCCAATTTTTAGTGTACTCTTTTTTAACTTCCTGGTTCAAACAACCCATACATTGTTGCTGTATGAGGTTTGTGGTAAGATTTCATTTTCTTGATTACTATTACTAAAGATTTTGTGATTGATGGTGTCGTCCTCCTCATTTTATTGTACTGACTATTATATATCTCGAATTGTTGTGTCTGTTGTTGTTGTTTTTACATGTTTTTATTTTTATTTTTACATTTTGTTTCTATTAATATTAGTTTTGGTTTATGTGTTGTGATATTTTTTTTGCTGCCAAGTCGTTATCTAGTCATTAAGTGTGTCTTTTGCGCTGCCACGGTATGATAATAGTAATATTATTATTAGTGAGAGTGATATATGCTTTAAACACTGCGCCATGGTGTTGCTTTGTAACGGTAGTACACTAAATAAACTGTGCAAGTCACAAGCTGCAGTGCGGATTCCAGTGCTGTTACTCTGTGACGCTAATGCATAATCAATCCTTTGTAGGTCTACAAGTTTCCAAATGTAGTTGTCTAGTTTTACGGCCGTTTGCAACAGGTTTTGTTTGTAACGGTAAAACACATATAACAAACACGTTGAGGTCATTTCCTCTGTATTTTTATAATCGGGACTTGTTGAATCTACTCGTAATTACTCGTTATAAACTAATGCATTGATCCTTTCTTTGGTTTCCGATACTGAGAAAACGGTGCGCGGTACTTTAAGTACGATTTTTGAGTTTGTTAAGAAAATTGTGAGCATTCCGTATTGTTATATTTGCCTAGTTATTTATTTGGGTTTTTTTTCTCTGTTCAATTAGATTTGAACTAAAGATGTTTGATTTTAAATAATTATAAACCATCACGAACTTTCCAGATTCACCAGGGGAAGTGCCGGGGGTTTCTGTATAAATAATATCCTCACTTTCTAGAAATTTAGTGCTTTAAATTCCCACTTCCGCTGTCTTTCTCCTTTGTTCTTTCTCATTCATACTCTGTTCTATCAATCTACTATACTATCTTCTTCACTAGACCAGTCACATATCATTTTTTTCTTGAAA
This sequence comes from Oncomelania hupensis, assembly GCA_036898135.1. Classification (NCBI taxonomy): domain Eukaryota; kingdom Metazoa; phylum Mollusca; class Gastropoda; order Littorinimorpha; family Pomatiopsidae; genus Oncomelania; species Oncomelania hupensis. The sequence goes on along the minus strand of CM072514.1, from coordinate 92,204,814 downwards.
ACTCTTCCAAAACTCCTCATTTGTGTATGAGGTCTGTTGGGACAGCTTGAGAATATTGAACGCTTTCTGGCATATGGTCACTATGATATTATTATTTAGCAATGTAGGCATTTTATATGTATGTGTTTTGTTGATATTTTATAATATATGTATTCTATTTTGTTTTTGTAAACGGGGGTTCGATAAATTAGAGTATAGCCTGAGCATCCCCTGCTTGGAATGTCTTTATTGTAAAGTGACCGGCTGGTGGAGTGCCTTCAGTGTTACCATTAGGGTTGTTTCAGCCGATCTTTTATGCGGATCAGGAGCGAGTCCTCTTTCAACCAAGTTGTGATCCTGATTTTGTGGTCCTGATTCGGCTTTTTGCAGTCCGCTGGACCCTGTAAGCAATGAATAACTAACTAACTAACTTTCCAAACATCTAATTTTAAGACAATAATGCTGCGGAAGCTAATAACAAGCGACCCTAATGGCTTGTGTGTGTTTCAAGCAATTAGTTTTCATCCATTCTTGTCCTTTTACCTTTAGGTGCATATATTCCTGTGACGCATTTCCATACGTCACAATTATGTGATGTCATCCCCACCCCTTATCTTGAGGTCATCAGTGACGAACATGTTTATAAGCATTGATCACGTGTCTGGTACGCATAGACTACTATCCACGCAGAAAGTATGGAAGATTTAACATTCTTGTCTTTTGAAAATAAGGCATTTTAACTTAAGCGATTTGGTTTCTTTTGGTATATATTTTTTTTTTTTAATGATTTTATTCACTTTGTTTGTGCTGCGGACAATTCCTTTCCTTTCTAACCATGTAAATATCTATCGCACTCTTGGATCGTGTATTGGATCGACGTAAATTATTACGTCAGTGGTTATTGCCATGGCTATTGATTGTTTGCTTAATTCAGTAATAGTCTTGGGATTTCTACTTCCTTTTGTGACGTACTAGTCTCTTTTTAGAAACAGCAACGAGTGCGTATTGTGATATCATCATACACTATGTATACGTCATGTTTTGATGTGCGTGATCAACCATGAAGCAAACCAATAAAATGCAAAAATGTTAGTCCCAGTTTCTTCTTTTAATTGCCCGCTACTGCTACTATTACTACTACTACTACTACTTCTACTACTACTTCTACTACTACTACTACTACTACTACTACTACTACTACTACTACTACTACTACTACTACTACTACTACTACTACTACTTGTTCTTCTTCTTCTCGTACTATTCTACTAGAATTAATGAATGAAAATCCTACTACTACTACTCCTCCACCTTTTTCTCTTTTTTCGAACTATTCTACTAGATGGAATCAAAATGTATGAAGGTGATAAACATGTCCACAGTGGAAACATGATGACAGCGGTATGTACTACTTATTTATTCCTCTCCACCGTCTTTGTCTTTTTCTTTTCATTCTTTGCATTCCATCGTCTTTGTCGTTTTCTTTCCATCCTATCATCTTCGTTTTGTTTAATCTCCTCTTTCTCATCCTCGGCTCCTCCACCATCTTATCGTATTTCTGTGTGGCTCCTCCACAATCTTATCGTATTTTTGGTTGAAACCCCCAAGCTGAACAAATCATAGCTGAAGAACAAGCAGGATTCAGGGCAGGGCGAAGTACCACTGAACAGATTTTCAACCTCAAAATAATCTGCGAGAAATACCTACAGCACCGACAACATTTATATCATGTGTTCGTAGACTTCAAAAAAGGCGTTTGACCGAATGTGGCATGCAGCTCTGTGGGCAACCATGAGAGTGTACAACATCAGCCCTAAAATTATTGAAGTCATCAAAAGCCTGTATGACAAGGCTACCAGTGCAGTCCTCCACAACAGCGCCATCGGAAACTGGTTCAGAACAACAATCGGTGTGCGTCAGGGATGCCTACACTCTCCAACACTCTTCAACATTTTCCTAGAGCGCATCATGTCAGTTGCCCTTGCAGATCACGAAGGCACAGTCAGCATCGGGAAAAGAGCAATCTCTAACCTTCGTTTTGCGGATGACATTGATGGATGGGCTGGAGAGGAACAAGAACTTGAACAGCTGGTACAGAGGCCTCCAGAGCCTATGGAATGGAAATAAGTGCAGAGAAGACCAAATGATGACCAACAACACCAATAGCATCAACACGGACATCAAAGTCTAAGGCCAATACTCAACACAGTGCATAGCTTCAAATATTTAGGAGCCATTGTATCAGACAATGGGTCCTGACAGGAAGTCCTCTCCAGGATCGCACAAACAACTGCTGCTCTGGCGAGGTTGAAGCCAATTTGGAAAGCCAGGACCATCAGTCTACATTCCAAGATAAGACTGCTGCGCTCTCTTGTCATCTCCAATTCCTATACGCTTGCGAAACTTGGACCCTCACAGCAGATCTCCAACGAAGAATACAAAGCATGGAGATGAGGTGCTACAGAAGACTTCTGGGCATTTCCTATTCCCAGCACATCAACGACGAAGTCAGACAGACCATCACACAAGCCATTGGACAACACGATGTCCTGCTCACAGTGGTGAAAAAACGGAAACTCCGATGGTATGGCCACGTCACCAGATCATCAGGTCTTGCAAAGACCAGCCTGCAAGGCACAGTGCAAGAAGGTAGAAGAAGAGGGAGACCGAAAAAGAGGTGGGAGGACAACATTCGAGAATGGACTGGTTTGACACTGAGTGAAACAATCAGGGTTGCTGAGGACAGGGAAAGATGGAGTACGCTGGTTAAACGATCATATGTGGTGCCGCTACGACCTTCGAGTTACGGGATAGGAAAGGATAGGACAGTGTGTCTCCTCCACCATCTTATCGTATTTCTGTGTGGCTCCTCCACCATCTTATCGTATTTCTGTGTTGCTCCTTCTTCCGGTGTTCCGTGCTTTACAACCTATGAGGACGTTGATAAAATGTGGGATCTTACCATCAAAAGTACAACTTTTTCTATGAACAGCATCTGTAATTTGGAGGAGAGTAGGATAAATCCTACAGCGTGTCTGAGACTGCAGAGATTTGAACACCACACACCAATCTGGGAGAAGAATTTGTCAACCGCCCAGACAAGTAGTAAAAGGCAATCTCTCCCCAATGAGTTTGGCGGGGACACGGCAATCCCTGATGACGACAATTTCTAAAGTAAACGCATATTCAGAAGCTTTCAGTTCTCAAATAGCCTCAAGTGTGCGGGAGAAAAGAACTTTCCATAGCAAATTCACTCATGTTGAACTTTCCATAGCAAATTCACTCATGTTGAACTTTCCATAGCAAATTCAATCATGTTGAACTTTCCATAGCAAATTCACTCATGTTGAACTTTCCATAGCAAATTCACTCATGTTGAACTTTCCAAAACCTAGAGGTCAGTCATTTTACGCTGGTGACGCAAGCAGACGATTACTGACTCTGACCGACTCTCAAGCGAAATAAACATAAATGGCGAGGCAATTGTGGAGGCACGTGCCACTGCAAGCGCCATCTTTCTAAGGAGGAAAATATTCTAGTAATGTTTGAATAGCATCAGGAGCATGTGTAGTGGTGATTGCTGATCGTGATTTCCAGCAGGCTTTTCCCTGTTTGCCTGACGATAACCAACGCCCAACGTTTGCATTAGAAATCTTTCGCCTCACCCTGGGTAAAGAATCGCCAAACGGAGAATATTCCATGGATCAGAGACCACTAGTGGCACAGTTCAGAGACCACCATCACAGAGACTTAAAAGAGGTCTCTAACGGTGCCCAGATGATAAGGAAAGTGGTCAGTGAACATCGATAATGCACCGTACTGTCACGGCAGACTGTAATTATACATTCAGATCAGTGTTTCATCGATATTTTGGGGAATGGGAAATGGACCTGGCCATGCCTTGACAGTTAGTCAGTATTTTATTTAATATAATTATTACCAAGTGAAGGTGAAATACTAGCAATTTTCAAGTACTTCGTCTCCGTTGGTCAATTAACGCTCAGTTAGTTGGCTATAAATTGACTGTACTCGGTCGGCGCCTTCCGTCCCCTTTACGCCTTTACGTGTCCGGGGACTATAAATGTAGTCAGAGCGCTGTGCAGGCCTAATTAGACGCCCCTGCCTATTTGGACGCCGGCGTCCAATTGGGTCTGACATAGAATCCTAATTGGACGCCCTCTGCCTAACTGGACGCCCCAAATATAAATTGTTGTTTGTATGTAATATTATCCCTATGTATGTATGTATGGATGGATGGATGTAATATATGTATGTAATATTATACCTATATAATAAACAACTGGGAAATGGCGCTCAAATGCTAATGTTCTGTAATGTAATTGATTCCAACCAATAGAGATGAGGCTATTTGATGATATTCCACCAAGCAGACATGCAATAATGACTTTAAAGCTCTTCAACGGTGCCTTTAGTACACAAATGAACTTGTCTGTAAAATACGCTGCTGCCTTCGATGGTAACGCGCTAACAGTTGCCACTGACACATTGGTAGATGAATTATTATTATTATTATTATTATTATTATTATTATTATTATTATTATTATTATTATTATTATTATTATTATTATTATTATTATTATTAAAGTCATCTGCAACATCTTCACTTCAATCATGGAGTCTCTGTGCCAGTCTGTGGGATAAAAAAAAAAGCATGCTGCAATATGATGATGATGAAGATGATCTGTTGTTTAAAGTCCTTCGATGTGTTAGACCTATATAGGACTGATCTTGTATTATTACGGAAAGGTGCAGAGAATAGGGACCTCACCTAGCCCAAAACACATATTACTTTTTGCTAAAAACTATAACACCAAGACATATACATATACACAGTCAAACAGTCACACGCATATATGTATTCAGTTGATATTAAATTACACTACCATTACGTAATGCTATCATATAAGACGACGAGGGGGGAAAAAACTTCGAAAAGAAGACTCTAATATTGGTTCTAGAGCAGGGGTACCCACACTTTTTCAGCATGCTACTTATATAATGACCAAGCCAAAATGATCTACCTACCATAAAATACAAAATATATATATATATATATATATATATATATATATATATATATATATATATATATATATATATATATATATATATATATATATATATATATATATATATATATATATATGTAGATAATAGGCGGACGTCAATTTTTTTTAATGCTTCGCGATCTACTCACAGTACCTTCCCGATCGACCGGTCGATCGCGATCGACGTATTGGGCACCCCTGTTATTATTTTTATTATTATTGAGGATTTTTATAGCGCACTTATCTCGACGTACTTGACCAGACTCTAGGCGCTGGCCGATACAGGTTCTCACTCAAACCGCCCGAGACGCCCACCTGCAGCCTTTGGGCGCATGGTCTGACGCCCGGACAACTGAGCACTATCCTGGCCAGCCAAGGATGGGGGAGAAAGACCAAGTGCATATGAGACGTTAATCTATACAAGTCAAGTCAAGTCGTATACCTACACTACAAACATCTGCTCTTGTTGCAGTATTTTCCAACCACTACACTATGGTCTCCTATTTTCTTTAAAATCGTTATCTTCATCTGAGACACCTCCGTCGTCGTCAGGCTATCTGTGTGTATATATATTATATGATTATGAAAACTGACGCTTCTAAATCAACATTGTCCTTTGCATAACACAAAAGCCTGTACGTCCTCGTCATCATTATTAAAATATCAAAGTTTCACTAAGCCTGCATCTTCGATTGCACCTATCGTCGCCAATTTTTCTCTATATCTTGACACATACATCCTGAGTATCGGGTTTTTAACACAGCTGTTGTGGGAAGGATACTTATTATAATAATGACAATAATTATGCCTCATTAGGCCGGACACACTAATTACAGCATTAATGGTAAGCCTACAACTACACACCCAGAGGCTCACACGCCAACACACATATCTTTCCACAGATAGGGGAAGATAAGGCGATGAAAAGTAGCGATGCTTTGCATCGATACTATTCTCATAAGGATCCATCCGTTTAGGAAAGTATCGCTACTTTTCTCAAAAGGATCGCACATTTTCTCAAATGGAACGCAAATTGCGAAAGTATCGATGCTTTCTGAAAAGTAGCGATGCAAAAAGTATCGATACTTAGCATCGATACTTTAGCTCGAGCAGTTTCATCGCGCAGTTCCGAAAGTTTAACGAGACGAAACACGCTGTTTCTGCAAAACTGAAATCGGTCAAGCTAATGAAATAATATACATGTACATTATTATGTAACATTCCGCAGTTCCAATTGTCCTTTGCAGAGCAAATTAATTAATAAATATAACAGGTCTCTCTTCAAGTTCTATCATTCGATCGTCAATAATTTCAATCGCATCCATCTTCCCGCCTCAAGTAACGCACATCGAAAGGAAAGCAAGCAGATTGGCGCGATTGCCTGTTTTGTGTTCCGCTTTAGTTCCGATCAAACTTTTGGAAAATTTGCATACTGTGTATTCGGAAGAATTCGGAAATGCGCGATGAAAAGGATCGATCCTTTCGTAACGGAGCGATGCAAAGTAGCGATACTTTTCAAATAAAGCATCGCTACTTTTCATCGCGCGTTTGACCCTGTTCGTACGCCATAGCTTACAGGCCAGAAACTAATGGCGCCTGACAGGTGACTCGGGCAACGTCTCGGGGATTTTCTCCAGTTGGCTCCCCCGCAAAATTAAAAAAACACATAACCAATAGTAAGTAAATAGGTTGGGTTTGGGCGCGCCACGGGCTGCGACTACGCCCTCCCCAGGGGAGGCAGGCCAGAATTTCCCGATTAAAAAAAGGACAATAGAGTGCCCTTTTTTTTTTTAAATCAAAATTTACCCGATGTAAAGTTTTTAATATCATATAATTTATTTTCCAACCAAGTAAATACAATATAGTACCCCCCGTGGGGGTACCGGGGGTTTCAGAATAAATAGTATCCCCACTTTCTGGAAATTTAGTGCTTTAAATTCCCACTGTCGCTGTCTTTCTCATTTATTCTTTCTCATTTGTTCTTTCTCATTCCTACTCTGTTCTATCAATCTACTAATATTATCTTCTCCTTCGCTATACCAATCACCTACCTTTTTCTTACAAAATTTTCCGGGACAAAACTCATTTGTGTGTGAGGTCTGTTGGATCAGCTTGGGAATATTGGACGCTTTCTGCTAGGTGGTCACTGGGGCTTCCTATGATGTTATTATTTGGCAATACAGGCATTTTATATGTATGTTTTGTTGATATTTTATAATGATGTTTGTATTCTATTTTGTTTTTGTAAACGGGGGTTCGATAAATTAGAGTATAGCCTCAGCGTCTTCTGCGTGGGATGTCTTTATTGTAGAGTGACCGGCTTGGGGAGTGCCTTCAATGTTACCACTATGGTAAAGTGTAACTGTAGATTATAGTCACACGACACCGAAGCGTATAGGCGACTACTGGTCACATTATTCTGACACCAGCGAACCAGTTGATGGTAAGGGGAAAATAATATGGTCACACACTGGCCAATCCGGGATTCGAAACAGGTACCTTTCGGTTACTAGTAAGACGCTCTACCAACTGAGCTACCCGGCCCCTCTTAACCACTATGGTAGGTAGGTAGGTAGGTAGATTACCGTCCCCGGACACAATAGCGTATACGGGACTTGGATAGAAGACTTCCGATGTTTTAAGATGTCCGGATAAATAAGAAGTCATTTGGCTGAAGAAGAACAGTAGAAGAGGGAGCGCAGGTACGCAGCTGCAACGTCCAGAGGAAATCATAGATGTCAGGCAGTGGAAGAATGACGAGTTCTCAAAAAAGTAGTCAGTGTAGTAAGGCCAGTTGATAATCCAGCAGGGTGGAGGCCGACGTGGCAAGGCCGCAAGAGGGAGAAGCGGGTGCAAGGCAGCAGTATAGTGGGGACCAGGCCCAGCAGTTATACACGGCAAATATGCCACAAAATGAGCACAGACCAGGTCTGAAGCGAGAAGTCAAACGGGACAGGCCAGTTCAGAACGGTCGTCGGGAGTTAAAATTACATAGGCGTGTGACAAGGCAGTGGACACCTTCCCATATTAAAAATAAAACTGTCTAAAATTGATTAAAAACAAACCGCAAATATATATTTTACAATTCTTATCCGTTTAAATGCATAAGATAAAAATCCCACTCAAACATGTTACACCACTATGGTTGTTTCGGCGGATCTTTTATGCGGGTCAGGGGTGAGTCCTCTTTCAGCGAAGTTGTAGTCTTAATTTTGTGGTCCTGATTTGGCTCTTTGCAGTCCGCTGGACCCTGTAAGCAATGAATAACTAGCTAACTAACATACTGTATAGTAAACTACAATGCATTGCATAATTATTATAATATACTGACTACGACTGACAGTGGCAGTTTGGGGACAATCATTTAAACCAACTTGAGGGCACACAATAGTAGGCCACGCAAGCTCCCTTTCTCCTTTGGACCACAGCATGAACTACGGTGTAATCTGCATTCCATCGCACGGACTGTAAAGATCCTGACACTCATGTCCTAGACGGGTTAGTGAAAGTTTTATAAATAACAGCTTTTAGGCCCACTAGGACCCTTCTCCCTCAGTTGGCTCTGGAGCCAGAGCTGCCGTGAACTGACAAAACCGAGCAAGTCCACAAAACCTACTTTCGAGAAAATCGACGTTTTGTGTTGCGCTATATTACGCGATCGTTTCTGGAAGTTTAAGGGCATATTATAATGCAATTCCTCGATTTAAGAGTGCATACCTTGAATGTTAAAGAAATGTTTGATAGATTTGATGTTTTAAGACTATTTGTGGACTTGCTTTGTTTTGTCAGATTATTCTTGAGATAGATCTTTGTTCAGAACATGACAAAACCAAGCAAGTCACCCGCTTGGTTTTGTCAGTTTATTATTGAATTAAATCCTTGTTAAAAAAATTCACAAAACCAAGTAAGTCAAATCCGCTTGGTTTTGTCAGTTTATTATTAAGTAAATCCTTGTTTTCAAAATTCACCAAACCAAGTAAGTCCCATAGGCCGTTTCGTTTCTTTGTTAAAAAGTCTGACGAGATGAGTCACATAAGTTGGGTTTTGTAAGATGTGGGTGCGGCAGTTACAGTGAGTGTATATGTGTGCCTGTTTATTGTTTTTAGCCATTCTTCACTTAATATTCCTGGGTTGGTATGCTGGAGTCATGTTTTTTTTGTTCTCCCTTCAAAATAATAATAGATGCAGCCAATTTAATTTTAAAAATACAAAACTATTTTCCTTTCAGTTTCCTATTGTAGCGATCTTCCTGCCTTTACACCACGTGTATGTCTTGTATTTTGTTGCCCTTGTAGTGTGTCTGTAATATATTTGTTGCTGTTTGTTTGTGGGTTCGGGCACTGAATAGAATAGGCCCAACGTTTCCCGGCGTGTCGTAAGAGGCGACTAACAGGGGTAATGTTAGCATGGCATCACTGGGCTAAAGTCTTCTACACAGAAGTCACCGGCCAGGGCGAGGAACCTCACGTTGCTACAGGTTCAACGACCACGTGCTCGGGGTCAAGGCGAGTCACACTGTATTCGTGGATTTCGGCTGTGCTCAACAGCCTGGAGAGGATTGGGCACCGCCAGATCCTTTTTTGCCCAAGACACACTACATGAATGATGACACAATCCACTAATTCCATACCGGATAGGTCGTCGCCTGGCTCAAGGACCGCGCCTTCCGTTGGCCACCAGGACGGAGGTGTTAAGTATGCTACTGATGGACAATTTAGCAAGATCCGCACGAGAAACAACATCGTCATAGGAACCTGGAATGTCAGGACCCTACTGCGGAAGGAAAATTAGAAGAACTGGCCCACGAGTTGGACCACTATCAATGGAACGTTCTAGGCATTAGCGAACTGCGCTGGAAAGGCCTAGGTGAAACAACGACTGACAAAGGCCACAAGCTCTATTTCAGCGGTAGAGATGACAGGCACGAACACGGCGTTGGATTCTTGGTCCAAAAGAACATTTTAGCCACTGTCATGGTTGCCGCCCAGTCTCCAGTAGACTCATTACCATCCGCCTGAGAGCAGCCCCTTTCAACATCACCATCATCCAGACCTATGCCCCAACTTCAGACTATGACGACAGCGAAGAGGAGGATTTTTATGAAAATCTACAGGCGGCCGTTGACCAAGTGCCGAAGAAGGACATAGTCATAGTGCAAGGCGACTGGAATGCCAAGATGCGCACCACAACTGGGGAGACACATGTGGACCCCACTGCAAAAACGAGACAAATGACAGGGGTCTGAGATTCTTGGAGTTTGCCAGATACAACAATCTGGTACTGGCAAACACGCTTGGTCTCCACAAAAACTCCAGACGATGGACATGGCACAGACCCGGGGGGGGGGGGGGGGAGGGAGCATCACAACCAAATAGACTACATCATGGTCAAGAAACGCTTCAGATCAAGCATCAACATTGGCAGGACACGCACTTTTCCAGGAGCAGACATCGGAAGTGACCACGATCTCTTGATGATGTCTTTCCGGCTCCACTTGAAGAGAGTAAATACTGCACTAGACTGAAGTTCGACCTGGACAAACTGCAAGACCCGGAGGTGGCAGAACTATTTCAGGCCACAATTGAAGGGAAATTTGCACCACTGCTCATTTTGGGGGCTGGTGAAGTAGATGTCAACACCATGACCACCACCTTTAACTCAGCTGTGACAGATGCCGCCACTGAGATCCTTGGCAAGCACCGACCTAAGAAGAAGCCGTGGATCACACCTGAACTTTTGGATCTGTGTGATAAACGAAGAGAGATTTAAAAAAAGAAAGAAAAAGAACACCTCACAGGGAGCTGATGTCTACCGAAAAATCAACAATGACATCCGAAAAGGCATGCGCACAGCAAAGGAGAACTGGATAGAAGATCAATGCCAGGAAATAGAGAACAGTCTGAACAAGAACAACAGCAAGAAGGCCTACCAGACTGTAAAGCGGCTGACAAGTTTCAAACAGCCCAAAGTCTCCACGATCCAAAGCAAGTCTGGCATATGCCTTACAGAAGAACAAGAAGACTTGGACAGATGGACAGAGTACTGCTCTGACCTTTACAACCATACACCAAATGGAGACCCATCAGTTCTAGCATGTCCCGAGAACAGAGAAGAAGAAATCCTCCCAATTCTCCGGGAATAAGTTGAGGCAGCAGTGCAATCGCTAAAGAAAGGGAAGTCGGCGGGAGTGGACAACATACCCGCGGAACTGCTACAAGCAGGAGGAGAAGCGATGATTGATGCCCTCACCATTATCTGTAACAAGATCTGGCAGAGTGGAGAGGGCCTATACCATGGGCCCAGTCGCTTGTCATCACTCTTCCCAAAAAGGTAACCTTCAGGAGTGTGAAAATTACCGCACCGTCAGTCTCGTCATCCATCCCAGCAAGGTCCTCCTGAAAATATTACTCAACAGGTTGAAACCCCAAGCTGAACAAATCATAGCTGAAGAACAAACAGGATTCAGGGCAGGGCGAAGTACCACTGAACAGATTTTCAACCTCAGAATAATCTGTGAGAAATACCTACAGCACCAACAACATCTATATCATCTGTTCATAGACTTCAAGAAAACGTTTGACCGAGTCTGGCATGCAGCTCTATGGGCAACAATGAAAGCGTACAACATCAGACATAAAATTATTGAAGTCATCAAAAATCTGTATGACAAGGCTACCAGTGCAGTCCTCCACAACAGCGCCATCGGGAACTGGTTCAGAACAACAATCGGTGTGCGTCAAAGATGCCTACTCTCTCCAACACCCTTCAACATCTTCCTAGAGCGCATCATGTCAGATGCTCTTGCAGATCACGAAGGCACAGTCAGCATAGGGGGTAGAGCAATCTCCAATCTTCGTTTTGCGGATGACATTGATGGATTGGCTGGAGAGGAACAAGAACTTGAACAGCTGGTACAGAGGCTTGACACCACCTCCAAAGCTTGTGGAATTGAAATAAGTGCAGAGAAGACCGAATGATGACCAACAACACCAATGGCATCAACACGGACATCAAAGTCCAAGGCCAATCCCTCAACACAGTGCATAGCTTCAAATATTTAGGAGCCATTGTATCAGACAATGGGTCCCGACAGGAAGTCCTCTCCAGGATCGCACAAACAACTGCTGCCCTGACAAGGTTGAAGCCATTTGGAAAGACAGGACCATCATTCTACATTCCAAAGTAAGACTGCTGCGCTCCCTTGTCATCTCCATCTTCCTATATGCTTGCGAAGCATGGACCCTCACAGCAGATCTACAACGAAGAATACAAAGCATGGAGATGAGGTGCTACAGAAGACTTCTGGGCATTTCCTATACCCAACACATCACCAACGACGAAGTCCGACAGACCATCACACAAGCCATTGGACAACACGATGACCTGCTCACAGTGGTGAAGAAACGGAAACTGGTTTTGGCCACGTCACCAGATCATCAGGCCTTGCAAAGACTATTCTGCAAGGCACAGTGCAAGGAGGTAGAAGAAGAAGGAGACTGAAAAAGAGGTGGGAGGACAACATTCGAGAATGGACTGGTTTGACACTGAGCGAAGCCATGATGGTTGCTGAGGACAGAGAGATATGGAGTATGCTGGTTAAACGATCATCTGTGGTGCCCCTACGACCTCAGGGTTACGGGACAGGATAGGATAGGATAGGATAGGATAGTTTGTTTGTTTGTTTCCACACCTCGTGGAAGTGCCGCGTAGGCGGAAGATCTACAGGATCCTTCATGGTGGGCAGGAAAGACGTACATGAAGAAAACTCTTTTTCAAAAAGCCGAACACGTCCTTTGCTGACCGAAATTTCGTCATCATTTTCACAGGAAAATAATATTGCACAGCAGCAATAACATGGATTCTCACTGGTCCACTTCATCTTAAGGCGCTTTCTCATTGGTCGGGAGGACTTACTTTTCTTTGTCAGGTTATTGTAGAAAATGACGTCATCATGCCAACTCGAGCATCAGCCAGAGGATCGCCGAAACAAAATCGCAGGGGACTTGCTTGGTTTTATCAGTTTATTCCCCCACTTAAAATTTTTTAACAAGGACTTACTCTATGATATCTCCAAATCTAAACATAGTTCGGATTTGATTTTTACAGGTAAGATGCGTCATTCTCTTGCAAGTTTGATGGCGCAAAAAAATCATTTTCGACCTTAGGTGGACTTACTCGGTTTTGTCAAATCACGGCAGAGAGGATGCGCCTGGGGAAGCAAGTTGGTGCCTCGAGCGGCTTGAGTAAAAACGTGTTTCGGCAAGCTCCTTGAACAGTTGTTGAGCTGAAAAGCGCGATACCACACTAACATAATAACAAATAGAAATACATTTTACTCATGCGGACGATTCACATGCTTAGCGGCTGGCAAATAAAGGGAAGTAAATATGTTTCCTAGTAATCCTTCATTTCCAAAAATCGCATTGCCTCCCTTTATCCATCTCGGCATTAGTGGGGTTTGCGTTTTTTTCAATATTACCATTTTTCCACCGTTTAATTCTGATTTTAGAAGGAAAAAATTACAAGGTAAAGTTTCAAGATGATTTATTGTCGTCAATTTTACACAAGGAAATGTTACATGGAGGTAACTAAATCATTTTGTCTTTCAGAAATGTTTCTTTCTAAATGTGATGCCATTCAGCCAACGATTTGCTATTGCAGAAATGATCCCTGATGCTTGTTCAATGTGTCTTCTGGTGATGGAGGCCAGCAGACGGTTTATCATACACGTCACAAGCAAGGTATGGGAAGACACACGGTTATATCCATCATTTATTTAGATCTACGGCATGGTGTTGTTACTGCTAGCTATCGTTGAACAATAGAAGTTGAGTAGAAAGTCACCGAGCCTGCCTGCATGGGCCAGTGCTGGCTCTACCATCATTTATTCTTTATCACCTTCACTTTCATGCCTTGGAAGACGTGTTTGACATGTTGGAGTGCATCAAACTCACGCTCCCTACAATTAATAAAGCCAATGAAATGGTGAAAAGAAAGGTGGTGACGTTGCTTGCGGTGGTCAGTCTGGTGGCAGGCAGGCAGATACCCATGGCTGACTGCAGAAGAGCGGGGACTCGTGACGTTCTATGAAAAACAGCCAGCCCAGGCCTCGCACCGTCGTGTAGAAGTTGTGGCTCGTCTCCACGCACGTGGCCATCGTCGACTGCCACGTCACTTCCGGACTGAGGCGGTGGGTGAGGGCGGCTGAATGGTCAGGGGCGCTGGCAAAAACGCATGCTGACTGCATGTCCAGAATGAAGGCAGCGTCGCACTCCGCTCGCGTGTAGCTATAGGTCGCGCCCTGCGTCACAGGCAACATACAACCGGATGTAGGCAATTACTGACTGACTGACTGACTGACTTATTCCATTCATTCACTCAAACCAATCACAAATAAGAATTGAATAACGCCATAAGTACTGTCCGTTGTTGACTTCAAAGCAGTATTCATAAGGTAACTGTTCAAAACTCTCAATGTAATAAAATCAACTGTCCAGCGCACTTACAAGCTCGCAGAGTTTCTCATGGCGCCTCAAACCGTTTTCATGTTTACAATACAATACAATACTATACAATATAACTTTATTGTCTGATGTTCATCACATACAGAAATTTGTCTTTGGCTCGCAAGAAGCATGCAATATATCCATTTTATTTTCACAACCAGCAAAAGCACATTTATTTCTAATGCACAGCAGCAACCTTAAATTCTCCCCCCGTGGGAGTGCCGGGGGTTTCAGTTATAATAGTATACCCACTTTCTGGAAATTTAGTGCTTTAAATTTCCACTGTCGCTGTCTTTCTCCTTTCTTCTTTCTCATTCCTACTCTGTTCTATCAATCTACTATACTATCTTCTTCTTCGCTAGACCAGTCACCTACATTTTTTCTTGAAAACTCTTCAGGGACAAAACTCCTCAATTGTGTGTGAGGTCTGCCAGGTGGTCACTGGGGCTTCCTATGTTATTATTTGCCAATGTAGTCATTTTATATATGTATGTGTTGTGTTGATATTTTTAATGTTTATCCAAAATAAGTCTGGCATATGCCTTACAGAAGAACAAGAAGTCTTGGACAAATGGACAGAGTACTGCTCTAACCTTTAATAATAATAATGTACATTTATATAGCGCTATTACTTGTCTTTTTATAGACAAGCGCATAGCGCTTTACATGAAAGGAAAGAAACAAACATGAAACAACTTACAATATTGCATTAGAAATTATACAATGAGAAAAAATTAAAATAAAATAAAACCAAACACACAAAATCAAACAAAATACATAAAGTTAACTTTCTGCAAACAAGTCATCACAATCACAGCAAATCCACAAGCATAGCCAAAAGCAGAACAAATATGAGCTGCGGATTTAGTCAGGATAGTAGAGTTTGAAGAGGTGAGATTTTAGAGCTTTCTTGAATGAGGGAGTGGTCTGCTTGTGTCTGATGTTGGCTGGAAGAGTGTTCCATTGTCTGGGTGCACAATAGGTGAATGCCCGTTCTCCGTACATTTTGGTGTTGGTTTTTTGAGTGCAGAGTGTGCGAGAGTCAGAAGAAGAGCGAAGAGTGCGAGAAGGGACATAGACTGACAGCAGATCTGACAGATATGAAGGGCAGGTTCCAGAGAAGAAATTGTGGCACAGTACGGACAGTTTGTATTTAATGCGGGCCTCTATGGGTAGCCAATGAAGCTTACGGAGTAGTGGAGTGATGTGATCGCGCTTTTTTGCCCTAAAGACTAGCCTAGCAGCACAATTCAGGACTTTTTGAAGTTTGTCTATGAGATGACTCGGGCAGGAAGCCAGTAGGGCATTACAATAGTCTAGCCTAGACAAGACTAAAGCACAGACTAAGGTGATGGTTGCTTGAAGGGTTAAGTAGCAGCGAATGGAGCTGATCTGACGCAAGGCAGCATATGCTGATTTACAAACTTGTGCAATATGGAAATCAAGCGTCATGTCACTCGACATAAAAAAGCCTAGATTTCTAGCCGACTGAGAGAAAGAGATTTCATGCTCTCCTACACTTACAGAGGTAGGCAAGGTGCAAGCTAAGGCAGTTCTGGTCTTTTTGAACAGGAGAACCTCTGTTTTATCATCATTGAGCTTTAACTTGTTTTGTTTCATCCAGGATCGGACATTAGAAATGCAATTCTGTACAGTCTGGACATTGGTATCGATTTGTACCGGAAGACTTGATTTTAAAAGCTGAGTATCGTCAGCAAAAGCTTCAACAGTTACATCGTGTTTTTGAATCAGTTCGAGCAAAGGCTTTGTGTACAACACGAAGAGAATCGGTCCAAGAACTGACCCCTGCGGCACACCATAAGTCAAATTTTCCTTCTTTGAGAGCACCTCAGCAATGCTGACAGTTTGCGTACGACCTTGGAGGTATGACTTGAACCAGGCCAAGGCATTCCCTGAAACTCCAAACTGCGACTCGAGAGTTTCGAACAGAATATTGTGGTCTACAGTGTCAAAGGCAGCCGATAGATCAAGAAGTGTTAGAAGAGATAAGTTGCCTTTGTCCAGAGCAAGCAGAATGTCACCTGTGATTTTGAGTAATGCTGTCTCGGTGCTATGAGAGGTGCGATAAACCTTTACAACCACACACCAAACGGAAACCCATCAGTTCTAGCATATCCCCAGAACAGAAAAGAAGAAGAAATTATCCCAATTCTCCAAGAAACAGTGCAATCGCTGAAGACAGGGAAGTCAGCTGGAGTGGACAATATACCCGCGGAACTGTTTCAGGCAGGAGGAGAAGCAATGATTGACGCCCTGACCATTATCTTTAACAAGATATGGCAGAGTGGGGAGTGGCCTACATCATGAACCCAGTCGCTTGTCATCACTCTTCCCAAATAAGGTAAACTTCTTGAGTGTGAAAATTACCGCACCATCAGCCTCATCAGCCATCCCAGCAAGGTCCTCCTGAAAATAATACTCGTCAGGTTGAAACCCCAAGCTGAACAAATCATAGCTCAAGAACAAGCAGGATTCAGGGCAGGGTAAAGTACCACTGAACAGATTTTCAACCTCAAAATAATCTGCAAGAAATACCTACAGCACCAACAACATCTATATCATGTGTTCGTAGACTTCAAGAAGGCGTTTGATCAAGTCCGGCATGCAGCTCTGTGGACAACCATGAGAGTGTACAACATCAGCCCTAAAGTTATTGAAGTCATCAAAAGCCTGTATGGCAAGGCTAACAGTGCAGTCCTCCATAACAGCGCCATCGGGAACTGGTTCAGAACAACAATCGGTGTGCGTCAAGGATGCCTACTCTCTCCCACACTCTTCAACATCTTCCTAGAGCGCATCATGTCAGATGCCCTTGCAGATCACGTAGGCACAGTCAGCATAGGGGCTAGAGTAATCTCCAACCTTCGTTTTGCGGATGACATTGATGGATACGCTGGAGAGAAACAAGAACTTGAACAGCTGGTACAGAGGCTTGACACCACCTCCAGAGCCTATGGAATGGAAATAAGTGCAGAGAAGACCAAAATGATGCCCCAAAACACCAATGGCATCAACACGGGCATCAAAGTTCAAGGCCAATCCCTCAACACAGAGCATAGCTTCAAATATTTAGGAGTCATTGTATCAGACAATGGGTCCCGACAGGAAGTCCTCTCCAGGATCGCACAAACAACTGCTGCTCTGGCGAGGTTGAAGCCCATTTGGAAAGGCAGGACCATCAGTCTACGTTCCAAGGTAAGACTGCTTCGCTCCCTTGTCATCTCCATCGTCCTATATGCTTGCGAAGCATCGACCCTCCCAGCAGATCCACAACGAAGAATACAAAGCATGGAGATGAGTTGTTACAGAAGACTTCTGGGCATTTCCTATACCCAGCACATCACCAACGACGAAGTCCGACAGACCATCACACAAGCCATTGGACAACACGATGACCTGCTCACAGTGGTGAAGAAACGGAAACTCCGATGGTATGGCCACGTCACCAGATCATCAGGCCTAGCAGAGACCATTCTGCAAGGCACAGTGCAATGAGGTAGAAGAAGAGTGAGACCAAAAAAGAGACGGGATGACAACATTCGAGAATGGACTGGTTTGACACTGAACGAAGCCATCAGGGTTGCTGAGGACAGAGAAAAATGAAGTACGCTCGTTAAACAATCATCGGTGGTGCCCCTACGACCTCTGTGTTACGGGATAGGATAGGATAGGATAGTAAACGGGGGTTCGATATATTAGAGTATAGCCTCAGCGTCCCCTGCGTTTGATGCCTTTATTGTAAAGTGCCCGGCTGGTAGAATGCCTTCAGTGTTACCACTAGGGTTGTTTCGGAAGATCTTTTATGCCGATCAGGGGCGAGTCCTCTTTCAGCGAAGTTGTGATCTTGTTTTTGTGGTCCTGATTCGGTTCTTTGCAGTCCGCTGGACCCTGTAAGCAATGAATAACTAACTAACTAACTAACTAACCTTAAATTCCAATCAAGTGCCGACATTCACAATCCAAATCCCGCATGAATAATGACTAGTAGTTTTACATTCACGCAAAACAAACAAACAAACAAAAGCACACACACCCACATACAAAACAATCTAATGACAGCACAAGTTGTTGTCTTAAACTATACATATTGTGGCCTATACATAATTATAACAACAGTGCTACACTGATCATTATTAATCAATCCCAACCCCTTGGGGTCATGAGCAATCTTGCCACTGTAGATTGTTCTAACCTATAAATGGAAAAGTGAAAGCCTCAGTTGAAAACCTGTCTTTCCTTTATAGACAAGACGGATTCACTGCGGCAACAGTTCCCCCGTTGGAGTGCCGGGGGTTTCAGTATAAATAGTATCCCCACTTTGTGGAAATTTAGTGCTTTAAATTCCCACTGTCGCTGTCTTCCTCATTTGCTCTTCTTCGCTAGATCAATGACCTACCTTTTTTCTTGAAAACTCTTCCTGGACAAGACTCCTTGTTTGTGTATGAGGTCTGTTGGATCAGCTTGGGAGTGTTGGACGCTTTCTGCCGGGTGGTCACTGGGGCTTCCTATGATGTTATTATTTCGCAATGTAGGCATTTTATATGTATGTGTTTTGTTGATAATTTATAATGATGTTTGTATTCTATTTTGTTTTTGTAACCGGGGGTTCGAGTAGTTGGGGTAAAGCCTCAGCCGTCCCCTGCGTGGGATGTCTTTATTGTAAAGTGACTGGCCGGTGGAGGGCATTCAATTATCCCACTAGGGTTGTTTCAGCAGATCTTTTATGCGGATCGGGGGTTGTCCGGTCCTGATTTGGCTCGGAAGAGTCCGCTGGACCTAAAGCAACAATCAGTCAATCAATCAATCCCAGAATATGTGGTGGCGATGTGCGCGGTACCATTGGCCGTGGAATTGGATTGCACGTGGTGGGATTGGATTGGGTTGACTATTGCACTGAAACATTGATGTAGTCTAGAAAAGCAAATCAACTACCCCCAATAAGCCCTTCACTCAGAGATCTGACCATCATTTAATTACATATTGTATTAATCAACCAAGACGTACACAGGCGTAACAGATGTCATGACGATCGCAGGCCAATTTGAACAGCGCCAGGTAGTGTGCGTACAGACCGTACGTGCTGCAGCCGTTAGCAAACACTGAGCACATTGTCCGTGGGTCCCCGATGGCACCTAAGTCAGAGGTGTTGCTAAAGACGTGCATCGTCGTTAGGGACAGCACAACGACAAGCGACACTGACCACGGCATCGTGAGGCAAGGTCAACCATCGCGAACACATCCTCAGGCCTCAACCTTCCCTCTGTCATCTGCTCATCATTCTTCTTCTGCTGCTGCTGCAACTGCAATTTTGCTGCTGTTGTCGCTTTTTCTGTTTCTTCTTCTTCTTCTTCTTCTTCTTCTTCTTCTTCTTCTTCTTCTTCTTCTTCTTCTATATCAGTACAAAGTATATTAATCTGATGAATAAAAATGGATGCAAAATCTTCTGTATCTGCTGCTGTTCCTGCTTACTCTTCCTTTAATTCTTCTTATTATTCGTTGTTGTTGTTGTTGTTGTTGTTGTTGTTGTTGTTGTTGTAGAAAATGGCTACAGTTCTAGCGAAAACTTGTGCTTTGTTGAAATGTGCCGCACACTCTGCATAACGCTGCACAAATAATCCAACGCTACAGCAGGACGCCAATTGTAGTAACCTTCAGACGTTCCTAACATCCGCCTCTCTTTAGTTACAGCAGGACGCTAATTGTAGTAACCTTCAGACGTCCCTAACATCCGCCTCAAAGGTAGTGTGCTGCCTGAGCACTGCGACGGGAATGGGTTGCATAGTTCCGTGGCTTGTTATTATACAAAGCGAAGATCTCATAGTAATTCAACACACGGTGCGGGACGACTTCACACATGTCGTGGGCAGTTCAACTCCACAGCTGCAGAGCTGCACTCGCAATTGGACGTGAAGTGCTGCAGCAAACTGCAGTTCTTTGTTGATGTTTCATGCGTCACTAAAGACGCACCCATGTATGGGTGCCGCCATTACAATGACGACATGACATAATCATCCTATGACGTCAATAGTAGTTCCACGCGAACAGCAGCGCGTTCCTGAATTTGATCAATTTGCGCATTCGTAATTATATCCAAGTGCTGGTTATGTCGAAATAATTGTTATTCAAAAGATGTTTTCATCGCATCTAAGTCTTTTTTTGTTTGGTATGGCCAGATCATTAGGCCTTGCAAAGACTATCCTGCAAGGCAGGATGCAAGGAGGCAGAAGATGTGGGAGACAGAAAATTAGTTTAGTTAGTTATTCATTGCTTACCAGGTCCAGCGGACTGCAAAGAGCCGAATCAGGACCACAAAATCAAGACCACAACTTCGCTGAAAGAGGACACACCTTTGATCCGCATTAAAGATCTGCTGAAACAACCCCAGTGGCACTTCACCAGCCGGTCACTTTACAATAAAGACATCCCACGCAGGGGACGCTGAGGCTATACTCTAATTTATCGAAACCCCGTTTACAAAAACAAAATAGAATACAGACATCATTATAAAATATCAGCAATGACGTATATTGATTACAATGAAACTGTCTTGACAGTGAAAACAAACTATCAACAATTACAATCCCCGGTTCCACATGGAGTTAGGCACCCATTTATACGGGAGGCGTTTAGTATGTTATCTTTCCCTAATAGGCACTTGAGACTTTTGAGGTTTTCCAGTTCTTATGTAAAGATATTTTTATCCAGCGATGCATCAGGGAAGCACTTTTAGTTGCCGCTTACTGTGGTACATGTAGCTTAAAAAGTTGTATTAATTTGGAGGTCCAGAAGCATTTCCAATATTCAAAATCCAAGTTGCAAACTAGCCAGTCCACAAATTTGCAAAGTCAAATACAGCACCCTGATGAACAACAGATAACAAACAAAAACCAAGATATAGGCGTAATGTCAAAGTCTTCAATAGGTAGATGAGAGCAATCCTTTTTAATTTTTTTTTAAATTTTACTTTGTTTAATCAAATACTGAGAAAACAATACACAACGACATAATCGTCGGGTATATTGACTTTCTTCAGTATAAATTCGATATTTGTTTGGCAATAGAGCCGCAGTTCACTGTATAGGATTTTGTTCTCTTTGAGATAATGTATTTATTTTATTTTATGACATCGCGGTTTTAAAGCTCAAGAGATGCTGAAGAGGCTGGCCGATACAGGATCTAACTCAAGAGGTGCTGGTGAGGCTGGTCGATACAGGATCTAACTCCAGAGGTGCTGGAGAAGCTGGTCGATACATGATCTAACTCCAGAGGTGCTGGAGAAGCTGGTCGATACAGGATCTAACTCAAGAGGTGCTGGAGAAGCTGGCCGATACAGGATCTAACTCAAGAGGTGCTGGAGAAGCTGGCCGATACAGGATCTAACTCAAGAGGTGCTGGAGAGGCTGTTCGATATAGGATCTAACTCAAGAGGTGCTGGAGAAGCTGGCCCATGCAGGATGTAACTCAAGAGGTGCTGGAGAAGCTGGCCCATGCAGGATGTAACTCAAGAGGTGCTGGAGAAGCTGGCCGATACAGGATCTAACTCAAGAGGTGCTGGAGAAGCTGGCCCATGCAGGATCTAACTCAAGCCGCCCGAGGCGTCCACTTGCAACCTTTGGGCGCATAGTCTGAGGCCCAGACCACTGAGCACAATGCTGGACGACCGGGTTGTGGAGAAGGAACCTAGTGCATGCTGGGAATATTTGTGTAGCCGGCACTGACCCGTCTAGGACATGAGCGTCAGGATCTTTAAAGCCGTGCATAGGAATGCGTGCGTGCGCAGACTAGACCCCGGCTTATACTCTCATCCCAAAGAGCAGGAGCGTAATGTCCCAGTTTTTTGGGGGAAAAAAACACCTCTAGGCCGTTAACGGGTTTTGAACCACTGCTTGTACAAGCTGCAATGTTATGGCCTGTGTATACACTGCGTACACCACTGAGCCAAATGGGCTCCAAATGACAGTTCACCAATAATTTCCTACTGTGAGGCGTGATCATGACATGCAGGTGCAAAGAAGCGCGCTGTTGTTACTTCGGCGGAAAGAGTCCAGTGTTGCTGGTGGAATGATAACGTGCCTTCACGGACAAATAACAAAGCTTCATTCACCACCACACACGAGACAGAGAGACGGATGGAAATGGCTGAGTGGATGTGCGCGAGGGGAGAGACTGACTACCAGACAAACAGACAGGCAGACAAAATTGGGTAGGAATGGGAATGCGGGTGATGGGTGTCAGTTATGAGGTAAGCCGACTGGCAACAGACCTTTGACCTCACGGCTTATAAATAAACTCACTTGGCTGCAGTCTCCATCTTTTGTCACGCCAACGCTGGAACAACGGAATGATTACAACATAACTTAAGCAAGTCAGCAGCGGAAACACACAATAAAACACATTGAATAGTAGTGGACAAATGTCGTCAGCCAGAGGTTGACCAAATTAGTGTGAGATGTTGACCATGGCAGTGTGGTTGTAGATAAGTATTGTGTGTAGATGATGATGCTGCCACGGATGATGATAATAGGGATGACGATAGTGATAAGGATGATATGAACGATAAGGAGAGCAGTCTAATGACGATGACGAATAAGGACAATGGGGAGAAGAAAAAGAAGTAACCTAACATCAACAATGACAACAACTGAATAAAACATTATCCGTGTTAGAGCAATATCATTATGGTTATTACAGGTGAAGCACAGAGTGGACTGATGAAGAGATATAGTGTACAATTCGATGTTCACTTCATGTTCAACAGAACGTACCTTGACTCACCTGTCTAACTCACTGCATGAGCAGCAACTCTGTGTCATGACCTGGGGTGGAGGTGAAAAGGAGTGAGGTGGAAGAAGGGAAGGAGGAGAGAGAGAGAGAGAGAGAGAGAGAGAGAGAGAGAGAGAGAGAGAGAGAGAGAGAGAGAGAGAGAGAGAGTGATGTCGACTGCAACAGACAGAAAAGCAACATTGGGTTAAAGACGAAAAGCGAGAGTAGGAAACTGACAACGCATGCCAGCAAGAAAGGGCCTGTGCTGGGTGAGGGGGGTGGTGGGATGGGAACGGCCTGGGCTGGGCGGAGGTGATGAGAACGGGGTAGGACATTACATTACATTACATAATTGTTGCTTTAGGTCCAGCGGACTCTTCCGAGCCAAATCAGGACCGGACAACCCCTGATCCGCATAAAAGATCTGCCGAAACAACCCTAGTGGGAAAACTGAATGCCCTCCACCAGCCAGTCACTTTACAATAAAGACATCCCACGCAGGGTACGGCTGAGGCTTTACCCCAACTAATCGAACCCCCGTTTACAAAAACAAAATAGAATACAAACATCATTATAAATTAACAACAAAACACATACATATAAAATGCCTACATTGCTAAATAATAACATCATAGGAAGCCCTATAGTGACCACCTGGCTGAAAGCGTCCAACATTCCCAAGCTGATCCAACAGACCTCATACACGAACAAGGAGTCTTGTCCCGGAAGAGTTTTCAAGAACAAAGGTAGATGACTGGTATAGCGAAGAAGACGATAGTATAGCAGATTGATAGAACAGAGCAGGAATGAGAAAGAGCAAATGAGAAAGGCAGCGACAGTGGGAATTTAAAGCACTAAATTTCCAGAAAGTGTGGGTACTATTTATACTGAAACCCCCGGCACGCCAACGGAGTGGGGCCGGGTAGCTCAGTTGGTAAGAGCGTCTTGCTAGTAACCGAAAGGTCGCTGGTTCGAATCCCGGATTGGTCAACGTGTGATCATATTATTTTCCCCTTTACCAACAACTGGCCCGCTGGTGTCAGTATAAATCGGTCCAGTAGTCACCTATATGCGAAAGTGTCGTGTGACTATAATCTACAAACAACAACAACAACGCCAACGGGGTACTGTTGCCGCAGTGAATCGGTCATGCCTACAAAGTCAAGACAGGTTTTCAACTGGGACTTTCACTTTTCCCTTTATAGGTTAGAACAATCTACAGTGGCAAGATTGCTCATGACCCCAAGGGGTAACGGGGTAAGAAGAGAGAGGCTTGCGTAATGAACTACTAGTGGGGGGGGTTTCTACACACTACTTCCCCGCCGTTCTTCTTCAGCCCACCCATTCCCCTTTGTTTTTCCCTCATCCTTCTTTTCCTTGAGCATTGTTCCGTCATCATCATCGCCGCCGTGGTCGTTATCATCATCATCATCATCATGCTCCTCCTCCTGCTGTTTGTGCCGCTTGAAGGAGAAAGGACAGAAGGGGCATGAAACAAGTTGTGTGCCTGTAGCTCTATAGCAAAGCGGTTTACGTTTGAAAGAAAGAGAGACCGCTATTAATTAAGGTAGAGAGATTGCAGGGAGGTGGTGCAGGCTGCCTGGGAAAGAAGAGGAAACGCTGCATGGTAAGGCTAACAAAGTTTGCTTTGTTGCAAACTTCACCATTCTGTGTGACAAACGATGCAACATTTTACAACAATCAGCCAAGATGCTACACTGACGACAATGGCAGAAATAAAGAAAAATGATGGACACACGAAAGAGTGCGAAGAAAGGAGAGAGAGAGAGAGAGAGAGAGAGAGAGAGAGAGAGAGAGAGAGAGAGAGAGAGAGAGAGAGAGAGAGAGAGAGAGTATTGGACATTGAACGGTATAACGAGATAAAGTTTGTAGTCTGGAAAGCCTAGTCCTACAACATGTCATAATTAGCCATTTATTGACCTATATACATTCTAGTAACTAACGATAGGCTCAATTAAAATAAAAAATAAAAAATTACGCAGCATCTGTTCAATCTTCAATCCCTTGGCACAGAGAGGGAAAAGGAGAAAGAGAGAGTTAGTGTAGTGGGTGTCAGCGCGAACACTGAATTGGCCTATAGGAGAGGAGTAGAAGACAATAGTGCCCTCAGTACATAGGCACAGTCAAACATTGTTTGTATGACATGTGCAACATAGGCCTGTGCCCTGATCGAGTACACAGGCACAATCAAACACTGTATGACATGAGCAACAGAGGTCTGTGCCTTGTGTTACGTTGAAACGCGAAGGATAGTATGGCTGAAGCGTGTACGATAGATCTAATCGTTTCGTTTTGCAAAGTATTCAATAATGGAGTTTATTTACCTTTGATTTGAGTTTGCATTGTTGTTAGGAGAGGCTTTGTATAACGTTGATAATTTCCGTTAGTCGATATTATTGGAGAATTCTCTAGATTTCAGTATTTACTATCGATGGAAACTTCCCGATAAATATCGAAGTATGAGAACATTCCCGGAAGCAGAAGAAATATGTATGACGTAAGTCAGTGATGACGATCTTTAATTCTGATTGGTTGTAATGCGTCATTTCTAGAACGCCCTGTCGTCATCTCGAATGAGAGAAAAAATTATAAAATGGATGCCCTGTGTGTGGGTAGAGGATAGTTGTTGATAGTGAGTTGGAAAGTAAAACTTGAGAGTGGAAAGGCGATTGAGCGATTGTATGCAGTTGTTGATGTGTGCTGAATAAAAGTGGAAAACTTCATACGTCGACTCTGTGACTTGTATGCTGTTTGGACGGGTTGCGTGGATAAACGAATCTGAGCTACACTCATCAGTACTTCAGCATTGGGGCTGAATCAACACTGATAGAAAAACACCAACATCGAATCGGAGTGTAACACCCTGAGTACGCAAGCACAATCAAACACTGTTTGTAGGACATGTGCAACAGAGGCCTGTGCCCTGAATACACAGGCACAATCAAACACTGTTTGTAGGCCTATGACATGTGCAACAGAGGCCTGTGCCCTGAATACACAGGCAAAATCAAACACTGTTTGTATGATATGTGCAACAGAGGCTTGGGAGAGGGGAAACGACAGGGAGAGGGTTTGGTGACGATGAAGGGGAAAGGGAAAGCGGTGGGGAGGGGTGAATGTGGGGTGGTACGCAGAAGGTGCAGAGAGATGGGGAGGAATGTGGAGAGACTATGGGGCGTGTGGTGAAGACAAGGGAGAATGTGAAAGCAGAGGCGAAGAGAGCTGGGTGTAGGAACAGAGGTGGGTGTATGAACAGAGGTGGGTGTAGGAACAGAGCTGGGTGTAGGAACAGAGCTGGGTGTAGGAACAGAGGTGGGTGTAGGAATAGAGCTGGGTGTAGGAACAGAGCTGGGTGTAGGAACAGAGGTGTACGAACAGAGCTGGTGTGGGAACAGAGGTGTAGGAACAGAGCTGGGTGTAGGAATAAAGCTGGGTGTAGAAACAGAGGTGGGTGTAGGAACAGAGGTGGGTGTATGAACAGAGGAGGGTTTAGGAACAGAGGTGGGTGTAGGAACAGAGGTGGGTGTAGGAATAAAGCTGGGTGTAGAAACAGAGCTGTGTGTAGGAACAGATGTGTACGAACAGAGCTGGTGTAGGAACAGAGGTGTAGGAACAGAGGTGGGTGTAGGAATAGAGCTGGGTGTATGAACAGAGCTGGGTGTAGGAACAGAGGTGTACGAACAGAACTGGTGTAGGAACAGAGGTGTAGGAACAGAGGTGGGTGTAGGAACAGAGCTGGGTGTAGAAACAGAGCTGTAGGAACAGAGGTGGGTGTAGGAACAGAGCTGGGTGTAGGAACAGAGGTGGGTGTAGGAACAGAGCTGGGTGTAGGAACAGAGGTGGGTGTAGGAACAGAGCTGGGTGTAGGAACAGTAGGAACAGAGGTGGGTGTAGGAACAGAGCTGGCACCCAGGACACCACATTCAGATTTTGTGTATAGGGAAGGATGAGGGAAGCAGGAGGGGTTAGCAAAGGGAGCAGCGCTATAAGGAAGTGGAGGGGGGAGGGGGAGATGGAGTCACAAAGAGTTTAAAAGGCAGTGAGGGTCTGCAAGTCTGGCAGAAAGAGCTGCGTACGTGGAGCATCCTTGCTTACTCCTGGTACGAACTACGCTCTACTTTCGCTTTCAGTCTCGACCCAAAACGTGCTCTTCCAGACAAGTGAAAACGATATCAGCGTTGACTTAATAAGTTGTTGTTCAAATCAGAAATACTTGGCCAGAGTTTTCTTCATTCCACTCAGATCTACAGACAACAAAAAAAGACAACGTCAAACTGAACGAAGCCACTTTTTCACTGCGACATTTCCACTCCGGGTTGAGGTAGAAGCGAAAGTTTGCAGACAGACCGGCATCCCAGCATTCCAGAGCAGAAAAAAAGGACTTTAGAAAAGCTCCGGTAACCGCGAGCTTGCTGACTGTTCAAGTTTTCCAGCGTCAGCACAATGGTGAGTCACTGCCAGCTTTATTTCTTCTTTTTTCTCTCAGATCTTGTCTCCTGCGTTGTCTGTTTCTTTTTCTTCCATTTTTCTACCTCTTTCTGCGTCTTTTCCTTTGTACGTGTCTTTCAGTTTTAGTTGTAGACTTCCTCTTCTTATCTCAAGTCTACAAACTATAATTATATCCTTTTTTTTTCTCTTATTCTCTTTCATACTTTCGAATTTATTTCCGTCTTATTTTTACTTTCTTTCTCTTTCCCTGCTTTATTTCTGTCTTTTTTTTCTTGCTTTTCTTTGGTTTGGTTTCTCATGCTTTCTTTCTTTCTTTCTTTCTTTCTTTCTTTCTTTCTTTCTTTCTTTCTTTCTTTCTTTCTTTCTTTCTTTCTTTCTTTCTTTCTTCTACACAATTTCTTGTTCTTCGTCCCTTTCCGCCTCTTCCCACTTCCAACCCCCTTCCTCTGAGTTTTTCTCTCCGTCCTTTTTTTCAGTTTTTCTACCTTTCCTTTGTGGTGTTCTGGTCTTCTTGTCTTATCGCGTGTTTGGATATTGGCGCTATCTTTTGCTTGATAGCGGTACATACA
This sequence comes from Oncomelania hupensis, assembly GCA_036898135.1. Classification (NCBI taxonomy): domain Eukaryota; kingdom Metazoa; phylum Mollusca; class Gastropoda; order Littorinimorpha; family Pomatiopsidae; genus Oncomelania; species Oncomelania hupensis. The sequence goes on along the minus strand of CM072514.1, from coordinate 92,176,435 downwards.
TTTTTTTTAAAATCAGCTCCATTCCCTTTTCTACAAGGTGTAACAACCTTTCGTCTACTCACTTTATTTGTTTCACTAAATGGGACATGGCATCTTTGGGAACATTCGTTCCGGGTCCAAATTATAACAAGACGCAATTTGAAAACAAACTGACAGCAGTATCATTTTCTTTTGAAAGCAAGATTGTAAGCCCTTCATCTCCCAGCCCCTTCCTCCTCTCCCTCCCTCTCTTTCCTCATCTAACCCATACACTAACACACCTTTACCACACATTATGTTGGTTAGATGTTTTTGCTGGCAGGTGTGGCTGTGAGAGTTTAACACTGGTTGGAGCAGCTTTAGTTTGTCATCAAAAGCCAGTAACTCTCAGAGCGCAAGGACCTTTCACTTATAATGGTGATACTATCCCAAATGCAAATAGACGTTCAATGAAATAAATAAATAAATCTTGCAATGATAACTATTGTGGGAAGGGGGGGGGGACCGGTGAGTTGGGTGGATAGAGCACCTCAAAAAGTGTGTGCTTGATGTCCCAGGTGTGATACATACACACAATGGAGTAATTAAGTTACACCTGAGCATCCAGGTGTCCCACTCTCTCACCTTTACTGTTACCAATTAACCCTCCAACGCCTTGGGCAGCTTTCTCAGCCAAACCCACGCCATAAATAAAAACAATACGTTATGCCACACTGCCCATAGTTCCTACACGCTGTAGTCTTTAATTAGTCTGCACTTGCTGAGAGGGCCAAAAGCATGCACGTGGCCAAACAGGTTCCATGTGCTACACAACTTGTGGCTGTAGTTCTTGTAGCTATGGTCTGCCGCTACACAGCATTTTATGGCCGACTGGCTTCTTTAATGAAGGTGAATTAATGGCTCACTGGGCTCTTTAATTCAGGTGAATGAATGGTCTGACACAGACACAAAAAGGTTCCAGATCTTCCAGCCTGACTTCATCCATCTTGTGTTGGTTTCACTGTGTGCTATGTTTTTGTTAATAAAGCAAATATAGCTAAAGAATTTTATTCTCACGTTCTGCGTTGTTTCAATGCCGCTAAGAAAATCAGTTCAGTTAGAGGAATCATGTTTGTATTCAAACAGCTTTTAGGTGTTTACACAGAGCTGTGGGAAAACTAAACTTTAGCAACATAGAGCTGCGTGAACTTGGTGAGATCATAGAGTTGTGGGAGCTTAGAGCTGTGGGAACATATAGCTGTAAGAACATAAGGATTAACCCAGTTAGCTACGAACTCCTGACAAAACGTTCAGCAAAATCCAAACTACACAATCCTTTATTCTCCCCATAAACATTTACAACAAGATTTTCCCTGCACTGTCCATCTGTATATAAACATTTACAACAAGATTTCCCCTGCACTGTCCATCTGCATATAAACATTTACAACAAGATTTTCCCTGCACTGTCCATCTGTATATAAACATTTACAACAAGATTTTCCCTGCACTGTCCATCTGCATATAAACATTTACAACAAGATTTTCCCTGCACTGTCCATCAGCACATAAACCTTTACAACAAGACTTTTACTGCACTGTCCATTTGCATATAAACATTCAAAACAACAACAACAACAACAACAAAATAGTAATATCGACACAAAATTGAAAATAAATAATGATTAGCCATTTTGAGATAATTTATTATATGCATGTGCATACATACATACATACATACATACATACATACATACGTACATACATACATACATGCATACATACATACATACAATAATACAATACATCTTTATTGTCCAACTTTCACATTATATATAAAAGCGGAAATATATATTCACACCCAAGATGCAAGTAGTTAGAGGAGCTTTCAATCTGCCTTGCTTTGTGTTAATCTTCTTTAAGACATTTAACTTTGTGATGGCACAGTAGGTAACCCGCTGACACTACACGGCGTGATGGGCAGTGTAATGACCTTATAACTGCACATTAATGAGCAGTGATGGGATTGTAGCCATGGTTATTAGCATAGCGATATCGGATGAGTTTACACCTAACACATTGCCCTGAGCTCGCACCCAAACCAAATAAGGTAGGCTACGCAAGGATTTTGGTGTGACATGGCGATAATAAAATACATAATTTCTTGCCCAGCCTCACATGCATTCATTGGCATTCAACATTCAACATGTATACAACACTAAAGGCTAGGTAAACACAGTGTTAAACATACATCAGTCATATATTACAAGTTATGGAGTCACACACACAAACACACACACACACACACACACATTGCAATTAAGACAAAATACAGCAGTAAAACAATATAACAGCATTAGATAAAATGATGATAGTGATTAAGAATGTTAAGCTTCACATCCAAGTCTATTCACATCTATTCTCCTTATTGTTTTTCTTCTTCTTGTTCTTGTTCATGTTCATTATCATCATCATCATCATCATCATCATCATCATCATCATCATCATCATCATCATCATCACCATCATCCTCATCATCATCGTCATCATCTTATTCTTCTTTTTCTTCTACTCCTCCTCCTATCTTCCACTTATCTTTCCCCGTTGGAGTGCCGGGGGTTTCAGTATAAATAGTATCCCCACTTTATGGAAATTTAGTGCTTTAAATTCCCACTGTTGCTATCTTCCTCATATACTCTTTCCCATTCCTGCTCTGTCCTATCACTCTGCTATACTTTCTTCTTCTTCGCTAGATCAATGACCTACCTTTTTTCTTGAAAACTCTTCCTGGACAAGACTCCTTGTTTGTGTATGAGGTCTGTTGGATCAGCTTGGGAGTGTTGGACGCTTTCTGCTGGGTGGTCACTAGGGCTTCCTATGATGTTAGTATTTAGCAATATAGGCATTTTATATGTATATGTTTCGTTGATGATTTGTAATGATGGTTGTATTCTATTTTGTTTTTATAACCGGGGGTTCGAGTAGTTGAGGTAAACCCTCAGCCGTCCCCCGCGTGGGATGTCTTTATTGTAAAGTGACTGGCCGGTGGAGGGCGTTCAATTTTCCCACTAGGGTTGTTTCAGCAGATCTTTTATGCGGATCGGGGGTTGTCCGGTCCTGATTTGGCTCGGAGGAGTCCGCTGGACCTAAAGCAACAATAAATCAATCAATCAATTCCACTAGAAGGGTGGCAAGGCACTTGACTTGAGGCATATGTGGCCAGGTAGAGGTTAATCACACACAGACCTTTAACATTTGTCTCTACAACCTTTGATCTCACATGCTTTTCATGACCGACCTCTCTCTCTCTCTCTCTCTCTCTCTCTCTCTCTCTCTCTCTCTCTCTCTCTCTCTCTCTCTCTCTCTCTCTCTCTCTCCATCTCTCTCTTTCTCTCTCTCTCTCTCGCCCCACCATCACCCCTTACCCTTCCTCCTAAATGTGCTCAGGACTCGCCAGGCGTGATTGATTGTGTGGCTGTTTTATCTACAGAGTTGCTCAAGGCGTGATTGATTGTGTGGTTGTTTTATCTACAGAGTTGCTCCAGGCACCGGCTAATAAAATCTCAGAGTATATTTGAGTATGTTGAGTATATTTGAGTATAGGAATATATTCTGGAATTGCGCAGATTCCAAAAAAGCGTGGAACATATACACGGCTGTAAATATTTATACTGTTTTTCTTCCTGGGTCTAACCGGGCATATAAATAGCTGTGAATAGGTTTTTGCTATTCTATTTCTGTCTATTTTGTCATTTGTGTACATAGTTGTAAATAGTCTATTTCTGTCTTTTTTGTCATTTGTGTACATAGTTGTAAATAGTTTTTAACATTAGGCCTACTGTTCCGTCTTTTGGTGTATCGTAGCAAAAGTGATGTTTGATCGAGTGCATGCATTTTTACGTAATGACTATGTAAAGCGTGGTGAGTCTGGTCATAGGCTGGAGTACCTGCTATATAAACATCCGTTATTATTATTATTATTATTATTATTATTATTATTATTATTATTATTATTATTATTATTATTATTGTCGTTGTTGATATTTTTTTTTAATTATTAGTAGTAGTATTAGTATTAGTATTAGCATTATTAGTATTAGTATTATTATTATTGTTATATTGAGTATATTGAGTATATTTGAGTATCCTTTCCTATCCTATCCTAGCCTAGCCTATCCTATCCCGTAACTCGGAGGTCGTACAGATGATCGCTTAACCAGCGTACTCCATCTTTCCCTGTCCTCAGCAACCCTGATGGTTTCACTCAGTGTCAAAACCAGTCCATTCTCGAATGTTGTCCTCCCACCTCTTTTTCGGTCTCCCTCTTCTTCTACCTCCTTGCATTGTGCCTTGCAGGATGGTCTTTGCAAGACCTGATGATCTGGTGACGTGGCCATACCATCGGAGTTTCCGTTTGGTTTTTTACCACTGTGAGCATGTCATCGTGTTGTCCAATGGCTTATGTGATGGTCTGTCGGACTTCGTCGTTGGTGATGCGCTGGGTATAAGAAATGCCCAGAAGTCTTCTGTAGCACCTCATCTCCATGCTTTGTATTCTTCGTTGGAGATCTGCTGTGAGGGTCCATGTTTCGCAAGCATATAAGAAGATGGAGATGACAAGGGAGCGCAGCAGGATTACCTTGGAATGTAGACTGATGGTCCTGTCTGTCCAAATTGGCTTCAACCTCGCCAGGGCAGCAGTCATCATGCAGTGTGTATTTGAGTATATTGAGTATATTTGAGGATATTGAGTATATTTGAGGATATTGAGTATATTTGAGGATATTGAGTATATTTGAATTCCTCTTAACGAGACAATTCCTTTGATACAAAATATGCCCTATTTTGAGCAATATTTAAATATTTTGTTTTTATTTAGTTAAAATTTGATTTCTGCATTTTTGTGGTGTAATGTTGTCCAAATTTGATTGTAATGGTAGCTGCTGCCCATTAAGGTTATCCAGAAAAGTAACATTGACCTTGGTCTCTTCAAATTCTGATCTCATAATCTGTGGTTATGAATTCGTGACTTTCTAGCCCTAACCTTTATTCTTCATTTTCGTATACCTTCTAAATGTGATAAATACATTTGATTTAAAAAAATACTTTATTGTCCCTTTCTATCGGGAAATTCTGAAGGAAGGCGTAGTCGCGTGTTCTTTTTTCTTTTTTTTTTTTGGGCTGTTGGAGAAAACCGGAGTACTCGAAGAAAACCCCCGAGACGTTGCCCGAGTCGAAAGTAAATAATATTGGGAGAAACATAACGTCCAGAGGCAGGATCTATCCCACACCATTGGTTTCTAGCCTGTGGACAAGGCAGCTGAGTTTGTCCCACACCAATGGTTTCTAGCCTGTGGACAAGGCAGCTGAGTTTGTCCCGCCTTAGACCACGCGGCCACAACGCTCGCCAGGTGAAAGGTGTAGGACAGGGCCTCGCCTGCCTCAGTCTACGCTGAAAAGCAAATGTCATGAAAGTTCACATCGTGTGTCTTCAAACTGTAGTTGAACCCATATCAGTTAACACATGAGAGAGAGAGGGGGAGAGAGAGAGAGAGAGAGAGAGAGAGAGAGAGAGAGAGAGAGAGAGAGAGAGACGGATAGAGAGAGAAGAGAGAGAGAGACGGAGAGAGAGAGAGACAGAGAGAGAGCAGTATATATCCATTATCCTTATCCACCTTCTATTCCTTTTCCCCATTTTTCTTTTTTTGTTAATCCTCCTCCTCTTCCTTGTTCTATGTGTCTCCTCCACTACCGCCCTACACTGTTTGACTAGGAATTGTCAGCTTCTTGTTCCTGATTTGGCTCGGAAGAGTCCGCTGGACCTAAGCAATAACCATGTAATGTCAGCTTCAGATTTCTTCGCCTTCATGGTAAACGTCGCTTGACTGCACACCTCACCTCCCTATCAAAACACAACCTTGATGGAAAAGGGCTTCAACTCTTGATACCCCCCACCCACCCACTCATCCCTTTCCTGCCCTCTGTTACACTCGTTCGATGTTGGTGTTTTTCTCAGTAGTTGATTCAGCCCCGATGCTTGAAGTAGTGATAAAGTGTAACTCAGGTTCGTTTATCAACGCAGGCTGCTCACTCAGCAACAAGGCAAAGTCTTCGTATGTAGTTTTCAAACTTTACTCAGCGTTCATCAACAACTGCATACAATCGCCTTTTCACTCTCTTCACTTTTTTACAATTCTCCTCTCTTCTCTCACACAGAGCATCGAATATATAGTTTTTCTTTACTCCAGAACACGGTGGAACGATCGAGTATGACGCAATTATAACCAATCATAAATACATTCGTCATCACTGTTTTACGTCATACAAGTTTCCTTTCTGTCCAAGAATGTTCTCAAATATCGCGAAACTTCGATCGATAGTAAACAAGCATATCTAGAGAATTCTCCAATAATATCGACTAACAAAAATTATCAACGTTATACAAAGCTTCCTCTAACAACAACGCAAACTCAAATCAAAGGTAAATACACTCTATTATTGAATACTTTGCAAAGCGAAACGATTAGATCTATCGTGCGCGTTTCAGACATACTATCCTTCGCGTTTCAACGTAACACCCTCCTTTTCACCCTTCATCTCATACCCTTCCTTGTTTCAGTTAAAGTGTATTCGACGACATTGATATTAGCACTCTTACATGTTTTAACCTTTGATCCCTCAGACAATCGTGCACAATCTCTAGCTCGCTTCTCCTCCTCATTCTCCACCACCTCCTCCTCCTCTTTAACGTCCCCCTCCTCCTCCTCCTCAACGCCATCCTCCTCTTGTCTTTCATCTTCTTCTTTTAACATACCAAATTGCACGCACATTACGGCTGTTTGTTAAATACATGTCACATGTCACGTCCAAGGCCAATCCCTCAGCACAGTGCATAGATTCAAATATTTAGGAGCCATTGTATCAGACAATAGGTCCCCAAGGAAAGTCCTCTCCAGGATCGCACAAACAACTGCTACCCTGACAAGGTTGAAGCCCATTTGGAAAGACGGGACCATCAGTCTACATTCCGAAGTATTGATTGATTGATTGATTGTTGCTTTAGGTCCAGCGGACTCTTTCGAGCCAAATCAGGACGGGATTCCAAAGTAAGGCCACAGCGCTCCCTTGTCATCTCCATCTTCCTATACGCTTGCGAAACATGGACCCTCACAGCAGATCTACAACGAAGAATACAAAGCATGGAGATGAAGTGCTACAAAAGACTTGTGGTTATTACCTATACCCAGCACATTACCAACGACGAAATCCGACAGACCATCACACAAGCCATTGCACAACACGATGACATAGTATGGCCACGTCACTGAGCATCAGGCCTTGCAAAGACCAAAGAGATGGGAGGACAACATTCGAGAATGGACTGGCTTGACAATGAACGAAGCCACGAGGGTTGCTGAGGACAAAGAAAGATGGAGTACGCTAGTTAAACGATCAACTGTTGTGCCCCAACGACTTTCGAGTTACGGGATAGGATAGAAAAGGATAGGATGTCACGTGAACAACATGCAGCACAGACTAGTTCAAATCAGAGCCAGAGCCAGAGCCAGACGAGCTGTGAAGGGAAGCACGGCTATCACTAGTCATGTTTGGCTTGCGTGGAGGACAGAGAAAGAATTTTTCTCACGAGTGACATTTTAGCCCTGTAGGTACACTACAAAGCTTGCATTCTATCTCTCTTTACTCTCTCTCTCTCTCTCCAACCTTCCTTCCCCCGCCCACCACAACATTTCCCAGGTGCAAGGCCTGTCAGGAAACATCTGGCACCTTTGGGCATGGGATAGGTTTCTTGGTAAGGCGTCAGGTTCCAGGAGTTTGTGGCAGGTAAAAATTGAAGTTAGGTGTTGTTTTGGTGTTTCCAGACTTATCACTAAATACTTTTAAACCGTCAAGGAGAGTGCGGGGTGGGGAATAAGGGGGGTGAGGAGGGATCAGAGCGAGGCAAATGTCGGTCCGTCAGTCTGTCGGTCGGTCCGTTGGAAGCTGCATTTCAAGAACCACTCAACGGATGTTGATCAAACTTCATAGGAACATGAGTGGCCTGAGTGGCCTGCCTCTCGTGTCAGCATATTTACTCTGCCGCAAAGGTCAAGATCAGTGGAGTCATTTTCTTGCTAAACACGTTTGTTCAATATCTCAAAAAGGGCTGAAGTGAGTTTCTTGACCAGATACAAATCCCGATATGCACAGGTGACATCTGGCACTGTTGAAGATGGGTCAGATCATTTGGTAAGGCGTCAGCTTTCTGCTTTTATGTGTGTAGATGTGTGCGTGACATTTCACCACTTTACAGTAAAAACCGTCCTCTCTCTCTCACACACTCTCTCCACACACACCCACCCCACTCCCCGTCCTCCCTTCACCCTCATCACAACAATCTGCGCAGTTAAATTGGGGCGGTAACTCGGGGATGGCATGGGGCTTATAGTTCACAAGTGTGGAAAGCCATCACAGGAATTTAGTCTCCTAGGATTGGCCCACAGGCGCTTGTATCTGGACACGCGAGCGCCTATGCCTGTGACGCGTCTCCCTTTGGTTATCTATGCCTGTGACGCGTCTCCCTTTGGTTATCTATGCCTGTGACACGTCTCCCTTTGGTCTGTGACGCGTCTCCCTTTGGTTATCTCCAAAGGGAGACGCGTCACAGGCATAGGCGCTCGCGTGTCCAGATACAAGCGCCTGTGGATTGGCCAGTCCCCTTATGACACTAGGTTGCTTCCATTGACATTACACAGCTGACGCATGAACTAAAGGTGGAATATGTTTACTGACAAAACGTAGGATTTCTGAATGACATTTCAGCGCATGTAGACCACAAAGAATGAGTGTCATAACACAGTGCATGTTGACTTGCCATCTGGCAGCATAAGAGCAGGGATAGGTAGCGCGATAGTGTCAGCCACAAAACCGCATGCATTCCATAACACTAAGCAGGATGAACTGACATCTGCCATTGCTGGCCAGGGCCCGTACGTACGTCTCTTGACAAGATCGGAGTCTTGAATGTTATGATCCAAAAGGCTGTGGCATCGGATCCCAGCACCTGCGTCTAATAATATAATTTAATGGTAAAGAAAGATAAAATGTTCACGTGCAATGCCGCCAAACGTTCCGCTTCCTTCTCACTTTTGGCAGATGTCGCTACAGATGCAGTGGTCCTGATTCGGCTCTTGGCAGTCCGCTGGACCCTATAAGCACTGAATATCTATCTATCTAGCTACAGATGCTGTTTGCTATGTACAACCGCTTTCTTTTCTGTCCTACATTCTTATGCACTCCCAGTCTCAGTTGTCAAGTGTGCAGAGAGCACAATGAAAAGCTGACCCCATACTGATAGCACATCACAACGCACATAGGCCTACACCTCTTATCTCCCACCCCCACTCTCTCTCCATCCCTCCCTCTATTTTTTCTCCATTGAACAATCTCATCTAATGTTTGAAGTCTGCAAACAAGCTCCTCTTACCTTCCTGCGTTTTTGTGCACACAATCCCCAGCCATGAGCGGTGTTGGCGCAATCTCTATACACTTATACATCATTAGCTTTCATCACTCCACAGTCGCACTCAAACTTATGCATCATTAGCTTACATCACTCCACAGTGACACTCTCACTCATACATCATTAGCTTACATCACTCCACAGTGACACTCTCACTCATACATCATTAGCTTACATCACTCCACAGTGACACTCTCACTCATACATCATTAGCTTACATCACTCCACAGTGACACTCTCACTCATACATCATTAGCTTACATCACTCCACAGTGACACTCTCACTCATACATCATTAGCTTACATCACTCCACAGTGACACTCTCACTCATACATCATTAGTTGACATCACTCCACAGTGACACTCTCACTCATACATCATTAGTTGACATCACTCCACAGTGACACTCTCACTCATACATCATTAGTTGACATCACTCCACTAACACTCCCAGCACTGACGAAGCATCCGCGTAGAACCCAGCTGTCTCCAATAGGCAGTATTAGTCAGAGCAGTGGCGTGATGATGATGATGATGATGATGATGATGATGATGATGATGATGATGATGATGATGATGATGATGATGATGATGATGATGATGATGATGATGATGATGATGATGAATGAAGGAATGACTGAGTCTGGGACTTTATTCGTCTATGAAATGTACATAGAAATGTGCCTTTCGGTTGCACAAACACAAAGTGTAAAATGTAGAATAGCTTTAAAAGAATTACATGTACAAACATTATAATGATGATGATGATGATGATGATGATGATGATGATGATGATGATGATGATGATGATGATGATGATGATGATGATGATGATGATGATGATGATGATGATGATGTTGGCATTTCCACAGTGTGTCTGTATTTTAATGTCTCCATTTGACAATGCAACAACATCTGACTTTCACTTCTCAAAATGCAAATGCGACTCGTGAACACTGACATTTTGTGTCTCGATTACTAACTTGTCTGGGTCTCGGAGTTTCAGAACACCTGACTAGAAGAAAAACAAGAACAAAAACAAAACAAGAAGAACAAGAACAAGAAGAAGTGGGTTTGGATTGTGTTTTTATTACAAGGCAGCAGACAGGAGCGGCGTCCAGCTTAACCTCTGCATACTCATACTGCTAACTGTGTAGCCATACAGCGTGGGTGAGACTAAACAAGGCCTTTTCTCTTATCAGTGGAGGGCGTAAGTCTCAGATTTGGCTGTTTGGACTGCAGCATCACTCAAGCTGCAGACCCAGTAACACAGTCATTGTTACCTGTCCCACACATGCAGCTGTCAGACTCCTCAGACCCAGTAACACAGTCATTGTTACCTGTCCCACACATGCAGCTGTCAGACTCCTCAGACCTCTCTCTGCCTAGTGCTGCGCCGCTACAGTGTTAACCACACGCACAAACCCACACACAAAACACAACACAAACACGCGCGCGCTCTCTCTCTCACACACACACACACACACACACACACATACTTAGGAGAAGAAAAAGAAGAAGAAGTAAAAGAAGAAAAGGAAGAAGAAATGATGGCAGCGGACCAAACTGTGTTTGATGACAGAAGCAGATGGTTGTGACGATGGTTAGGTAGAAACTACATGTTTGTAAAACACATCACGCTCCGTTAAAAGGCCCCGGCATCTGACATAAAACGCCACCGGTATCTAACATCGATTCTTTTCAAATGCACAATGAGTGTTACCTCAAAGGTTACGTTAGAAAAACAATCACTGTCAAAGTAAATGGACCCTCACAGCAGATCTCCAACGAAGAATACAAAGCATGGAGATGAGGTGCTACAGAAGACTTGTGGGCATTTCCTATACCCAGCACATCACCAACAACGAAGTCCGACAGACCATCACACAAGCCATTGGACAACACGATGACCTGCTCACAGTGGTGAAAAAACGGAAACTCCGATGGTATAGCCACGTCACCAGATCATCAGGGCTTGCAAAGACCATCCTGCAAGGTACAGTGCAAGTAGGTAGAAAAAGAGGGAGACCGAAAAAGAGGTGGGAGGACAACGTTCGAGAATGGACTGGTTTGACACTGAGCGAAACAATCAGGGTTGCTGAGGACAGGGAAAGATGGAGTACCCTGGTTAAACGATCATCTGTGGTGTCCCTACGACCTCCGGGTTATGGGATAGGATAGGATAGGATAGGATGGTCAAAGTAGTTTCCATTTACATTCATAAATTCATTGGTTTATGTGCCTATAAATAGCATAAAAGGTTGATTCTAAACATAGCACCACAGCGGAAGTGTGTATAGTAGAAACCATTGGTTTTGTTACCCAGCAAGCTTAGCAGTCACCAGTTATGTCATCTTTAGTGTGACAACAATGACATTTCCCAAGTAAACTCACGACACTGAACCTGCTTCTTTCTTCCTTTAAAAAAGCTTTCTATAAAAATTGCCTGCGTGCACACACATGAATACACACACACAAGCACACAGAACACAAAAGTCAAAACAGATCAATTTAAAAGACAGCATAAGTGAAACAAAAGCGATCAATACTCAAGTGAGAGAGAGAGAAGCAGAAGAGGGAGAGGGAGGGAGAGGGAGGGAGAGAGAGAGTGAGAAAGAGAGAGAGAGAGAGAGAGAGAGAGAGAGAGAGAGAGAGAGAGAGAGAGAACCCATGAAAAACTGTAAAATAACCGAGGAGGACAACTTGATCGTTTGGGCGTCAAACCAAAGGGCTATAATTTTTATTCTACTAATCAAATTCTAATTCTTTAAATCAAAACAATAATTTCATCTATTCACACACAAAGCCCACCCAAGATTGTTGTCAGATACTGACACAAACACCCCAAACGACCGAGAAGTCCTTATTCCTAGATAACATTTCATCCGATAAAAATCTACGGTAGGCTGGGGAATCTGGTCTAGATAAAAGAGATAAGCCGAGCTCTGCCAATGTCCCCAAACCCTGATGGCCTCGCCAGGGACGCCATTCTTATGCGTTGGGTGAGCCCAACCACTTTGTTCCAAATGATTGAAAATGAGATTTTTTTTTGTGGATCAAGCCAAAAAACATTATTAAGCAAGCACCCCACAAAATGGCATCTAGGTACTGCTCAAATCCATTTAAAATTTTTTATTTTTGGGTGCAATAAATCAGGGGTTACCGGTGCTTTCCGACTCACAAAACATCCTTTCTCACGCTCGATGGTAGTAAGTACAGATAAAGGTAGTATATGGTAGTAAGTGATGCGTGCTTTGCTGCCACCAAACGGTTAGGTTTACTCTATTCAAACAGTAAGATCAACAGCGTTGGATAGGTTGACCGTTTTTCCTCGCTTTCAACGTCAGTGAGTAAACACTCTGTGTTCCCATTTTAAAAATATCAAGTAGAATTACAAGAGCCTACAGTGGAATAGTCATAGGCATGCCCCTGCGTCTGCTGCTGCTGTTGCTGCTGCTGCTGGTGATGATGATGATGAATGTGGTGATTGGGATTTTATATACTGCTACTATAGCCTGCTCGGTGCTGCCGATGAGTGTTGTGATGATCCGTCTGTACAGAGTACGTCCTGACAAACATTAAATAAACATGAGTAAGCGTCTGGCAATGTCATCAAAATGCTCACTAAGTGTATGTGTGTTAGTTGTGTTTTACGGGCACTTTGCAGAATTGGATAACCGAGAGAGAGAGAGGGAGAGAGAGAGAGAGAGAGAGAGAGAGAGAGAGAGAGAGAGAGAGAGAGAGAGAGAAACAAAGATAGCGAGAGCGAGAGAGAGAGACGGGGGGGGGGGGAGAAAGAGGGGAGAGGAACGGAGCGAGAGACAGACGGAGAAAGAGAGACAGAGAGCGAGAGAAAGAGGGAGACATAGTGAGAGACAAACAGACAGAAAGACAAAGTGAGAGACCTTGAGAGAGAGATTAGAGACAGAAGAGAGAGAGAGAGACAGAGAGAGAGACAGAGAGAGAGAGAGAACTTTAAAAGGGATAAATGATCAGAAGAAGAAGAAGAATGTGAACGCTGTTGTAAGCCAGTGTGGTGAGTCAGGTGAAGAGTTCACATAAAGGTAAACTCGTTACACACACACATACACACAAACAAACAAACAAACAAACAAACACACACACATACACATACGCATTGACCTTTAGCAACATATAATAAGTAACTGTCTCAACAAAATCAGCCCCATCATCATTTAGGTTTGTAATCACAAAAGGACAGCCATCATCATCATCATCATCATCATCATCATCATCATCATCATCATCATCATCATCATTAGGAGGTTAAAAAAGAGATGATTTAGGACGCATAATAAAGGCGTTTGTGTAGTTTATCCATTGCATGGAGTGCCGCGTTAGCGAACGTCAAACACACTGACAACATACAGGGCACCATTCATCCTCCATTCTACGTCCCCTACCCCTCCCCTCCCCTCCACCACCCCAAGTCCACCTCCTACCATCCCCCACTTCCCAAGTCCACCTCCTACCATCCCCCACTTCCCAAGTCCACCTCCCAGCACCATCTCCTTCCTTATTGCTCTGTTTATTATGCTCTGTGATAAGTAGTTTGTCTTCAAAGCGTGAATATTACATTCTTTCCCCGTCACCCGACCCCACCCTCCCAACTCTCAGTCACTTATCTGTCTGTTTTTTTCTGTTCTTTCTTTCAACTTAGCTATTTTAAAATGTATTTCTCTCTCCCCCCCCCCCCCCCCACTTTCATCACATCTTTATGGCCTCTCTCTATTTGTTTGTGTGAAGGTAGAACCAAGTGAAAAGCATTGCATGGTGTTTGTTGACCTATGACCCCCATTTCACACACAACTGTCTGTCGTGACAACACCTACTGTCTGCCAACAAAGATAACTATAAACCTATGTGCAGTGTTTATAACTGAAGGAATTTCTGAATGAACAGAAAGGATTGTTGAATGAATGAGTGCATGGGTAACGATAGGAGTGATAAGATTGGGGGGGGGAAGGTGTGAAGAAGAGAAGAACGGTTGGAAAGAAAGTTCATATGTACGTGGCCTGTTCAATACACACAATTTTAACGTAAAGTCTTGCTGACACAGCTGTATACCAGCAGATAATAATAATAATAATAATAATAATAATAATAATAATAATAATAATAATAATAATAATAATAATAATAATAATAATAATAATAATAATAATAATGAGTGTTTTTATATACTTTTATAACGCTTTTTCGTAATGACATCAGTTTTCAAGCATACATACCTAATGTTCATATCAAAATACATTTGAAAAGAAGTGAAACAAAAACAAGACACTAATAAATTATGCAAAAACATAATACAAAAATGAAAAAATAATATTTACAAGAAAAATATAAAAGACGAGGTAGGGAGGATTGGGGAGGAGGAGAGCAGCCAAGCCAAGTGGCTGGGGTGGCCTCGTGGCGCAGTGGATAAGTCGCCGGTTTCCTATGCCGAAGGTCGCGGGTTCGATTCCCGCAATGGGCGAACGTATGTGACTTAGGTACGAGACTATTGAGGTCACCGAGGGTTTTCTCCGGGCACTCCGGTTTCCTCCCTCCCTTCAATAATGGTACAGGACGCAGTCAATATAAAAATTTCCAAAAAAATAAAAATTTCAAAAAATTGCAGTCAAGCAGTGAAGGGAGGGGGGTGGGGGGGCTGGGGACGTGCTGTGTGACGTCAGTGATCTGAATCACAAAAGAAGGAATGATGGGGATGTAAGGTGTGGTGGTGTGGCTGATGTAGTGGTGGTGTGGCTGATGTAGTGGTGTTGTGGCTGATGTAGGGTGTGGTGGTGTGGCTGATGTAGTGGTGGTGTGGCTGATGTAGGGTGTGGTGGTGTGGCTGATGTAGTGGTGGTGTGGCTGATGTAGTGGTGGTGTGGATGATGTAGTGGTGGTGTGGCTGATGTAGTGGTGGTGTGGATGATGCTGCAACATCAATTAGGACCACAACAACTGCACATTTCACCTCTTGTCCGCATTCATAATTTTTCCCTCATCTCCTCACGCCTGACTATTCCCTCATCTCCTCACGTCCGATTATTCCCTCATCTCTTCACGTCCGACAATTCACTCATCTCCTCACGTTCGATTATTCCATCTCCTCTTGTCCGACTATTCACTCATCTCCTCACGTCCGACTATTCCATCTCCTCACGTCCGACTATTCCATCATCTCTTCACGTCCGACTATTCCCTCATCTCTTCACGTCCGACTATTCCATCATCTCTTCACGTCCGACTATTCCATCTCCTTACGTCCGACTATTCCATCATCTCTTCACGTCCGACTATTCTATCATCTCTTCACGTCCGACTATTCCCTCATCTCTTCACGTCCGACTATTCCCTCATCTCCTCACGTCCGACTATTCCCTTATCTCCTCACGTCCGACTATTCCCTCATCTCCTCACGTCCGACTATTCGATCTCTCCACGTCCGACTATTCACTCATTTTCTCACGCCCACCCGTCCTACACTTCTCACCCCCGATGGACCTTTCAGTCCCCCATCACCTGAAAAGTGAAGGTCAACGTCCTTGAAGCATGTGTCAGAAAATGGAAGGCACGCACATTGCCATGGCAATAACATTGCGGAAGATAAAAGTATCACACTATTACTTTTTGCTTATACTGTACCCGCTTCGTGCCACGTCTCCACCTCCTACTCCTTCTTCTCCTCCTCCTTCATCTTCATCTTCTTCTTCTTCTTCTCCGTGTTCTTCTGCTTCCCCCCCCTCTCTCTCTCTCTCTCTCTCTCTCTCTCTCTCTCTCTCTCTCTCTCTCTCTCTTGCCTTCAGGCAACAGTCCACATCTCTTCAGAACCCTAATCGCCAGCGTTTTAGAATAACGACATGCTTCCAGCGTCAGTCTGACAGGCGTCCATATATTCCACATCAGTCTGTCACTACCTCTCCAACCCAAACCCCACCCCGCCACACACAAAGTATTAAGAGGTCATGGATCCCTTTAGGCTATGCAGCTTTCATTTTTCCCTTTTCTTGCACTAAAAAGGAAATCAGTCTCCTCAAAGAAGTTTTTCTTTTCTTTTTTCTCTCTTTCACTCTCCCCCCCCCCCACCTCTATCTCTTTCTCTCTCTTTCTTTCTCTCTTTCTCTCTTTCTCTCTCGCTCACTCATCTATCTTATAGCAACTCAAGGAATAGCTTTGTATGTATCACACCCAGGTTAGATCTGTTTAAAACTAGCATTTCCTACTCTGGCGCATCGCTTTGGAACTCCCTGTCACAACATTTAAAATATGCAAACTCCCTGTCCTCGTTTAAGGCTGGTCTGTCTGCCCTAATTCAGACTTAGTTATAAAGTAAAAAGCCTAAACAAAATTTCGAAGACACGATTTATGTATTCTTTCTTTCTCACATGCGTGAGTATATATGCCGCATATCTCATGTATATGTGCATTTGTATATATATATATATATATATATATATATATATATATATATATATATATATATATATATATATATATATATATATATATATATATATATATATATATATATATATATATATATATATATAATTTTTGTATGATTGCTTGTGTGTGTGCGTATGTTATCCTCATTTGTAGCTCATGTATGTTTTTGCAATGTACTCACATCTATTATATATTTGCATGTGTTAAGGACTAGCTGGAAGAAAGGACCTCTGGACCTAAAGCTACTATCCTTATGTAATAAACGTTTTTCAGTTTCAGTTTCACTCGACTCCCTTGCCACTCAACACCCACCCACACGCTGCTTACCTCCCCTTCTCCTTCTTCTGTATTATGTCCATCATCATCATCATCATCATCATCATCATCATCATCATCATCATCATCATCATCATCATCACCACCTCCTTCTTCGTGTCGTTATTAGCTGTTTAAGCAGTAGGGCGCGCTTTTTACTAACATGTGTACTAGGCATGAGAGAGTAAGTACATCTTTGTGGTGCAGATGTACTAGTCATGAGGGAGTAGGTACATCTTTGTGATACGGATGTACTAGACATGAGGAACTAGGTAGGGGGCCTACAAATCTATTATACAGGTATACGTTGGTTTAGAAGCAACTTTGAAACTGTGTCCTTTCATTTCATAATTCATGATATAATCCCTCCATTAGCAGAGAGGCTATAGGACCAGGGAGTGGGGGTCGTTTTAGCTCCCAAAAAGGGGTTGAGACATACATAAAAGAAGCCTGAACGGCAATACAAAGCAAATGTCATTTCACCAGCACCTCATAATGTCAAACAAAACAACCAACAACATAAATAAATCAATAAGGCTGATTGTGATAAGGTGAGAACAAAGAACAATACTTTGAGTTTGTAGCCTTTGTTTTGTCTACAGAGATCTAAGTGTCTTGGGAATAAAAGAATGTTTGGGAAGCAAAATTGTATAAACAAAGTCAGTGTTGATATCGTCTTCTTCTTCTTCTTCTTCTTCTTCTTCTTCTTCTTCTTCTTCTTCTTCTTCTTCTTCAGCTTCAGGCGGTAGTGTGAATTCGTCAGTCTTCACTTCACGCCGTAATAGTAAAAACAGCTAAGTAATAATTCCACATTTTTGTTGGTGTCCAGCTACTGCTGACAACCATTGTGTGATAGCAGAGAGAGGCAAAACCCTTTGTAGACAACACTGAGACGGTGCTTGTACTGTTTGTGTTGTCTGGCACTGTACGACGACTTCAAAACCATCTTGCACCTGCTTATTTTAGCACCATACATCTACTTCCGTCTGCAAAGAACTACTTAAGGCGCCGAATACCATCCGAGAATCTGCGTGCTCGAAGTATTTTCTACATAGCGCACAGACTGTCCTCTGCAAACAACTATTTAAAACGTTGGACACTGCCCGACACTTTACGCATACTTTTTTTTTAACCGAACTCGGGATTGCATCCACATTGTCCACGTCCATTAGCGCCCTTTAGCGTCTAAATAATAAAAAGCGCGATATAGATTTAATTTATTTCTTTTGCGCTTTTGATTCGCCAATGTCCATATGTACCAGCCAGGATGCCTATCCCCAACTGGTGCCCATGGTTGTAACTAAAATAAATGCTACAGTGCGCACTACGTAAGGCCTTTTTTTTTTGTTTTACCCTTTTGTAGCCAGAGCTAGCATGCAAGCCGCATAAAGCACCTCATCCTCCCCTCCACCCTCACCTCCCCCATCACCCCTTTTGAAGTATCTCCAAATGAAGGAAAGCAACACCTACAGTCAGAAGAAAGCTGACGTAGACATGATGATGATGTATGGTTGAACTGATAACAGTTGCCAAACTAAAACGCATCATTAGGCCTTTCGCAAACCGTCGGTGGTTAAAACGTCAGCTTGCAACATCTTCCTCCTCTTCCATCCCCCCCCCTCTCTCTCTCTCTCTCTCTCTCTCTCTCTCTCTCTCTCTCTCTTCTTTTTCAACTCCCTAAATTGTGATAAATATTACCGTGATAGTTGTTATAAAGGAAAGCTAAAAGGGTACGTGTATTATTTTTGACAAGCAATCAGCAGCTTACAACGTTGTTTTAAACCAAAATGTGACAACAAAGGAAACAGTGGTAAAGTCTCCATAGCCAGAGCTAGTACATCCAAAGAGCTTGGTAGGCCTACATCTACCGCAAAGCAACGTGGGACGGTCTGTGGATATGCTGGACAAAAGCCGGTAAAAATTGCTATGATTGTGGAAGAGTAGAATTTAGCGAAGACCTGATGTAGCAAAATTCTGTCAGACACTTGGTAAAATCCCATTTGACTCTGACACTGATTGAACAAGACTGACACTTGCAAATTAGTCTGCATAGTAGCTAAACCTAACTTCACTCTTTGAACCCATAGAGAACTCATTGTGTATGTTTTCTGCCATGTGTGTGTGTATGTGCGTGCGAGTGTGTGTGTGTGCGTATGAAAGAGAGAGAGAGAAAAGAAAGAGAGAGAGAGTCACAACTTTACTGAAGAAGCCCGCCCAGCCTGTTCGCCGGGAGGCAAAAAGGGGTTTAGCCTAACTTAGCACTGTTTGTTTGTTTTTACATTAAACGATGGTAAAGTGGGCTGTCGTTGTTTTTACATTAAACGATGGTAAAGTTGGCTGTCGTTGTTTTTACATTAAACGATGGTAAAGTGGGCTGTCGTTGTTTTTACGCTAAACGATGGTAAAGTGGGATGTCGTTGTTTTTACATTAAACGATGGTAAAGTGGGCTAACGATGGTACAGTGGGCTAACGATGGTACAGTGGGCTAACGATGGTACAGTGGGCTAACGATGGTACAGTGCTAACGATGGTACAGTGGGCTAACGATGGTACAGTGGGCTAACGATGGTACAGTGGGCTAACGATAGTACAGTGGGCTAACGATGGTACAGTGGGCTAACGATGGTACAGTGGGTTGTCGTTGTTCAAACCAACCGCTACAGTTGGAATTTTAAATTTCGGGTTTCACAGGGAATTATTTCCCCTGTTTTTAACGGTACAGCCGTGTGACCTTTGACCCTATTTGTGAAGGAACCACGCGGTTTGAAGTGTGCTTCTTTGGTGTCTGGGGTAGGGTTTACATTACATTACATGTTTATTGCTTTAGGTCCAGCGGACTCTTCCGAGCCAAATCAGGACCGGACCACCCCTGATCCGCATAAAAGATCTGCCGAAACAACCCTAGTGGTAAAACTGAAAGCTCTCCACCAGCCGGTCACTTTACAATAAAGACATCCCACGCAGGGTACGGCTGAGGCTGTACTCTAATTTATCGAACCCCCGT
Organism: Oncomelania hupensis; assembly: GCA_036898135.1. Classification (NCBI taxonomy): domain Eukaryota; kingdom Metazoa; phylum Mollusca; class Gastropoda; order Littorinimorpha; family Pomatiopsidae; genus Oncomelania; species Oncomelania hupensis. The sequence continues at coordinate 92,156,181 of CM072514.1, read as the reverse complement.
TTACAAAAACAAAGTAGAATACAAACATCATTATAAATTATCAACAAAACACAAACATATAAAATGCCTACATTGCTAAATAATAACATCATAGGAAGCCCTAGTGACCACCTGGCAGAAAGCATCCAATATTCCCAAGCTGATCCAACAGACCTCATACACAAATAAGGAGTCTTGTCCCGGAACGGAAGAGTTTTCAAGAAAAAGGGTAGATGACTGGTCTAGCCAAGAAGAAGATAGTATAGCAGATTGATAGAACAGAGCAGGAATGAGAAAGAACAAATGAGAAAGACAGCGACAGTGGGAATTTAAAGCACTAAATTTCCAGAAAGTGGGGATACGATTTATACTGAAACCCCCGGCACTCCAACCGGGATCTGGGGTAGGGTAGGGCATAGCATAATAACATAACATAATAAGGGTTTATTGTGTACAAACCGCAGGACCAGTGCACTTGGGCGACATTTGATAATGAACATCAAATGCAGGATGACGCATTTGAAACTTCTATGGAGAAATGTTTGTGGTATAGCCTACGTGTACATGTACAGTATGCAGTCAGGTTTTGTTAAAAACCAGGATGGAACTGAAATTGTCTTCCCGGGAAGTTGTTGCACGATTGACCGAAAAAGGTTGAGAAGTTCAAGTGCTTTGTCCACTTGAAGCAACCGAGGCTGGGCTGTCCTTGATGACGGGAGAATGGACTGGTTCTTCACTGACAGGGAGGACATCGCGTGCTTCACGAACCAGTCATCAGTGTGGCCGCGGTCACAGCAGCGGAGCATCAATACCAGGTCGTCGTTCTCACGAAAGAGATGCGCGTCCTGTGATAGAAATGAGTTTTACGCCCTGTTCCAAATAACACCCATAATTGTTGTGCGCTGTTTCAGCGTGAGTGCATCTCCATCCATGTGGGCCAGGCTGGCGTGCAGATCGGCAATGCATGCTGGGAGCTGTACTGTCTTGAGCACGCCATCCACCCTAACGGTCACATGGAGGACCTCAAGGCGGCTATGGCCAACGGGGACGAGAGCTTCAACACCTTCTTCTCTGAGACCTCCATGGGCAAACACGTGCCGAGGGCTGTCTACGTCGACCTTGAACCCAGTGTTGTAGGTCAGTCACCTTGGCCTCACTTTCGTGACCTTCTTCTGTTTGACCTTACATGTTAATCCAAATTACATTTTAGTAACCGTGAAGAACATTACCAATATTATGTCTCTCCATGATCTATGTACAACATCATTTGAACTAAACAAGTCTTTTAAGTCTTGAACTTATCATTCAAATGACATGCTGTTGTCCTTGACCTAATTTTTCAATGAAATAACTTTAATATGCGGTGTGAGTAACCTTGACCTGACCTACTGTTATACAAAATGTATATTACACGTTTTCACGACCTTGAACTCAAAAAGTGACCTGAGTTTTCAATGAAATGCGTGAAACGATTATTGTGACCTTGACCTGACCTAACTGTGACGTATGTATTGTGCAGACGAGGTGCGAACGGGTATGTATCGCCAACTGTTCCATCCCGAGCAGCTGATCTCAGGCAAGGAGGACGCCGCCAACAACTACGCCAGGGGTCACTACACAGTGGGCAAGGAGATCGTGGACCTCGTGCTGGATAGGATCCGGAAGATGGTCAGTGTTGCCATGGCTACCGTGATGATAGTGATGATGATGATGATGATGATGATGATGATGATGATGATGATGATGATGATGATGATGATGATGATGATGATGATGATAATGATGGTAATGAAGGTGGTGATAATGATGAGGATGATGATGATGATTATGATGATGATGATATGATCATGATGTTGATGATGGTGATGATGATGATGATGATGATGATGATAATGATGATAATGATGGTAATGAAGGTGGTGATAATGATGAGGATGATGATGATGATTATGATGATGATGATATGATCATGATGGTGATGATGATGATGATGATGATGATGATGATGATGATGATGATGATGATGATGATGATGATGATGATGATGATGATGATGATGATGATGATGGATTGCCTTCTTAGCGAAAGCACGGCAGCAGTGGAGCAGCGCCAGCCAAGACGAGGGGAAATAGGACCTAGTGCTAGCTGGGTGGATTTGGTATCTGACACTAACCCGTCTACCACACCCATCGTCCACTGTCAGGATAGTAATGCATGCGTGCACAAACTAGACCTCGGTTAATACTCTCGATGATGATGATGATGATGATGATGATGATGATGATGATGATGATGATGATGATGATGATGATGATGATGATGATGATGATACCAATTCTGCAGGCCGACCAGTGCACGGGGCTACAAGGGTTTCTGGTGTTCCACAGTTTTGGCGGAGGGACTGGGTCTGGCTTTTCCTCTCTGCTGATGGAGCGTCTGTCTGTGGACTACGGCAAGAAATCTAAACTAGAGTTTGCCGTCTACCCAGCCCCCCAGGTAGGCCTAATTAGTACACTGTGACGTTGTGTCATTGAACTCGATGTGATGTCTATAAGCAGTTTTAAAACAACGCACACAAACGAATGTAAACCGAAAGCAAAGCTCCAAGGAAAGTCCCTGACTGATTGTATCAACCATACACGAACAAATCACCCCAGTTCAAAGCGAAGCCCAGCAACGTTTTCTGTAGCAACCACATAACCCTTATTGGTCATCGCTTGCTGCCACTCACTGCACGGCTCCTGTCTGTTACTGCAGGTGTCAACAGCAGTGGTGGAGCCCTACAATTCCATCCTCACTACCCATACCACGCTGGAGCACTCGGACTGCGCGTTCATGGTGGACAACGAGGCTATCTACGACATCTGCCGCCGCAACCTGGACATCGAGCGACCCTCCTACCAGAACCTTAATCGTCTCATCGGCCAGATCGTTTCCTCTATCACCGCATCCTTGAGGTTTGACGGCGCCCTCAACGTTGATCTGACGGAGTTCCAGACCAACCTGGTCCCCTACCCACGTATCCACTTCCCGCTCGTCACCTATGCTCCCATAATATCAGGTGCCAATGACTCACCAATGACAATGACCTCCCATAATATCAGGTGCCAATGACTCACCAATGACAATGACCTCCCATAATATCAGGTGCCAATGACTCACCAATGACAATGACCTCCCATAATATCAGGTGCCAATGACTCACCAATAACAATGACCTCACTAGTGAAAAAAAAACTTCACCCGTGATAATAGATAACTTTAGTTCGACCAGCGCAACTTGGTTCATAGTGATTCCTTTCGTTTCCGGTTATGCAATCGAGAAATCCTTGCGAACTTTTCTTCGTCTGCAACTAAAGGAGATGCCGCTTCAGACCCGCCGGGTCTGAAGCGGCATCTCCTTTAGTTGCAGACGAAATTTTGTCCTTATCCAGGGGAGGTAAATACCATCATAACTCTCTAATTTGCGGAGATTATTTTCGCCGAAAAATTCGTAAGGATTTCCCGATTGCATAACCTGGAAACGAAATGGATCACTACGAACCAAGTTTCGCTGATCGATCTAAAGTTCTCTAATGACGTTGGGTTTGATTTCTAGACTAGCGGTGAACTGTATCTCCTGAAGCGGTATCCGTCCCAGTTGTGTTTGTCCTGTATGGTGACAGCGTTTGTTCAGTGTTACATGGTATACAACAGAAGCCTCGGTAACTATAGACTATAGTCACACGACACCGAAGCGTATAGGCGACTACTGGTCACATTATTCTGACGCCAGCGTAACAGTTAGGGGAAAATAATATGGTCACACTTTGACCAATCCGGAATTCGAACCAGGTACCTTTTGGTTACTAGTAAGCCGCTCTACCAACTGAGCTACCCGCCCCCACTATAGAAGCCCCGCTCTCCCTCTGTCCTTTTGTAATGCGTGGAGGTAATAGGGAGCTTCCGGAAGCGTACACACTTGGTTCCTAGTTCATTCTCGTAGGAACCCTTTACCCGCTCCCCCCCCCCACCCCCTCCCCCAGTCTACGTCATCACTTTTGCACTTCCGAAAGGTCACGACCATCTCATTTGCATTACGCAGAAAACTTCGCTGAGTGAAACTGCGGAATTTTAATAAATTTGACGAATCGTGATTCTCATGTAAGTTACTGGTATTTTTTGCAACTATCGGGTTCATTGCTATAAATGTAAGCTTGAATAAATGCTTTGACTGTATTCTCTCACCATTTGTTCTTGTTGTTAATTCATTAAAATAGGTGTACTTTGCTCCGAAAAAAAGGGTGCTGTTATTGCGCTGCTTTTGCTTTCAGATGTAAAATGGCGGAGGAGTTTGTGCTTCCGATTGAGATTTTCAACAGAAGTTTTGAATTATATCTAGGTTTCAAGTGTCTCTTATAGGCATGGCAAATATGTAAAAATCACTTTTCTGGTGTATTCTTATAAATGTACACGAACAACCCTTGGTTTAGATGAGTCCTATACTACAAGGTTCGTAGACCTAAACGGGCTGCGAACTTGTTTTTTCCAACCTAGTTCCAGTCACTTTCCCGAAAAAGGCCATTACCGAAGTCGAACGAAGCTCTCCGAGTCGAGCTGAGCTATCCGATGTTTTACGAACGAATGCTGGCAGGACTACGTGAAACCACAGGCTGGGAATTCTCGTCTTTCGTAGGCCTCAATTACTATACTACGTACGTATTTAGGAGTTTACAAAGACAAAAGAAAAGACTTCAGAGCCTGTGGTGAAACATCCGTGCATAAAAATAGCCGCTGCTAGATCTAATTCTATTTCGATCTGCACAGCTTCAAGCTCAAGTCGAGATTTGCATTTTGAAGCAGTTAGTATTATTATTATTATTATTATTATTTTATGATGAATAATATACTGACACAATTAATAATAAGGAGTAAAAGTAATACATAACACATAAAGCACACATACAACGATTTCACATCTATATCAACAATAAAACCATGACAAAACTTCAATGCGCTATGGATACGTTGATGTCACTTCAGCACAACAAGGCAAAGCAAGTTTATAATGGTCTCAAAAAACAGTGACATTTTTATTGGAAGCACCAAAGCAATTATTTATTTAACTAATATTATTCTTTTTAACTGATACAGTACATTTGTTATGTGTATTTCAATTATATGTATTTTAATGAGAAACACGTATTAAAAACATGTTGCGTGGCGGGCGGAAATTTCTATACATCATCTGAAAACTTTGGTAAATCTATAAGAAAAAATAACCAGTAACTATCTGAATATTTCGGGTTACACCCAACTTCAGCAAAAACAAACAAAACGTCACTGACCATATTTACACCATTGAGCACGCACAGCAGCACACTATTCTTTTTTCTTTTTTTTTAAAAGTAGGAAGAATAATAATAATAATAATAATAATAATAATAATAATAATAATAATAATAATAATAATAAGAAGAAGAAGAATAATAAGAATAATAAGAATAAGAATAAGAATAATAATAAACAAACAATAATAATAATAATAATAATAATAATAATAATAATAATAATAATAATAATAATAATAATAATAATAATAACACACAAACAAAACAAATAAATAAATTAAAGATTTCACTAAATAACTATACTACTACTACTACTACTACTACTACTACTACTACTACTACTACTACTACTACTACTACTACTTGCGAAGTTGTGGTCTCGATTTTGTGTTCCTGATTCGGCTCTTTGCAGTCCGCTGGACTCTGTAAGCAATGAATAACTAATAAGCTTTTAATTTAACTCTGATCTCGAGTTGTCTTGATTTTGTGGTTCTGATTCGACTCTTTGCAGTCCGCTGGACCCTGTAAGCAATGAATAACTAACTATTAATTTAACTCTGATCTCGAGTTATTAAAAAAAATCGCTTAGCCTACTCGTCCTTCTCCGGAAATTTCAAGATTCGAATATTATAAAGTATAGGCCTAAATATTATTAATTAGAATAGATATAGTTTATACATTTATTTACGTATAAAACAAACAATACAGGTCTAATAATTATATTCAGCTAGTGAGCTTCTTCGCTGCGCGGAGACTGACTTATAATAATGTAGATTAAGCCTATGTATACTGTATAACAGTGTCTACTTGGTTCTAGGCAGGAAATGGGAAATGCTATTATTAGCCTTTACTGCTGAGAACTAACAAAATGCAAATCAAGGAACGCAACTATTAAATATGGTCGATAATAATTGTGCTCATATTATGCTCATATTAACAAAGTATACCGTTGCGATATGCTAAATCTGTGTAAATCGAACAGAATTAGAAGCAACAGCGATCATTTTTACTGTCAGCTAGTCGTAGTCATGCAAGCATCATTTCGTAACACATCGGAGAGCTTCGTTCGACTTCGGTGATTGCCTTTTTGGGCGAATGACTGGAACTAGGTTGGAAAAAACAAGTTTGCAAACGGGCTAGTTAGTAGGTAGTGTAGGCCGTTAGGTAGGCTAGCTGATGTAATGAACACAAGTTGGGGTTATAGAAGTTCTCTAATTTGTGGTTGTTGGTTTTAACTAAATTTTCGTTGGGAGAAGTGTCTGTTTTAGCCAGTGATGAACCAAATCTAAAGACTCGTGGGTTTTCGAGGAAAACAACCTCCGCAAATTAGAAAGTTATGAAGGACGAACAACATTTCGTTTGCTACTGAAGGCGGCGCCGCTTCAGAACCGCAGGCACGAAGATTTTCCGATTGCATAACCGGAAACGAAAGTGATTACTACGAACCAAGTTTCGTTGGTCGAACTAAAGTTTTCTGTTTTCTGAGGTTGTCTCTGGTGGAGTTTCCTTATTCCTTGTGTCATCGTGCCCCAACAGTGTTCAAAATGAAGAGCTTGACAACTATAGGTAATCCTATCCTATCCTATCCCCTATCCCGTAACTCGAAGGTCGTAGGAACACCACAGATGATCGTTTAACCAGCGTAGTCCATCTTTTTCTGTCATCAGCAAACCTCATGGCTTCGCTCAGTGTCAAGCCAGTCCATTCTCGAATGTTGTCCTCCCACCTCTTTTTCGGTCTCCATCTTGCACCGTGCCTTGCAGGGTGGTCTTTGCAAGGCCTGATGCTCTGGTGAGGTGGCCATACCATCGGAGTTTCCGTTACTTCACCACTACGAGCATGTCATCGTGTTGTCCAATGGCTTGTGTGATGGTCTGTCGAACTTCGTTGTTGTAGATGTGCTGGGTATAGGAAATGCCCAGAAGTCTCCTGTAGCACCTCATCTCCATGCTTTGTATTCTTTGTTGTAGATACGCTGTAAGGGTCCATGTTTCGCAAGCGTATAGGAAGATGGAGATGACAAGGGAGCGCGGCAGCCTTACCTTGGAATGTAGAGTGATGGTCTTATCTTTCCAAATGGGTTTCAACCTTGTCAGGGAAGCAATGGTTTGTGCGATCCTGGAGAGAACTTCCTGTCGGGACCCATTGTCTGATACAATGGCTCTTAAATATTTGAAGCTATGCACTGTGTTGAGGGATTGGCCTTGGACTTTGATGTCCATGTTGATACCATTGGTGTTGTTGTTAATCATTTTAATCTTCTCTGCACTTATTTCCATTCCATAGGCTCTGGAGATGGTGTCAAGCCTCTGTAAAAACTGTTCAAGTTCTTGTTCCTCTCCAGCCAATCCATCAATGTCATCCGCAAAACGAAGGTTGGGACTGTGCCTTCAGGTAAAGTGTTTGGCAATACAGTTATCTATTGTACCGTGTCCAACCTTGGCAAGTGGCGGGTTCACTCTGTGTCAGTTAGGCTTACTTGGCGTACTTCAGCTGCAGGTTCCAGTCCCCAAACAAATGACTATTATGTGCAGGCTCCAGAACTATATTTTTATATACTGTATTCATTATTATCTCTTTATATGCTTACATGAGTTTTCTTCTCCTTTATTGATGTTAATCGATTGCGTTTTCAAACTTACAGCGGAGAAGGCGTACCACGAGCAGATGTCAGTGGCTGAGATCACTAACGCCTGTTTTGAGCCCTGCAACCAAATGGTGAAGTGCGACCCACGACACGGCAAGTACATGGCCTGCTGTATGCTGTACCGCGGTGACGTCGTCCCTAAAGACGTCAACGCTGCCATTGCCACCATCAAGACCAAGCGCACCATCCAGTTCGTTGATTGGTGTCCCACCGGTTTTAAAGTGGGCATCAACTACCAGCCCCCGACCATCGTGCCTGGTTAGTTACCATAGTGCTTGGTTAGTTACCACAGTTTGATGTTAGTTACCACAGGGTATGGTTAGTTACCACATTGTGATGTTAGTTACCACATAGTTCCCCATCTCTTTCAGTTGGTCATGATGACTGGTAAACAAACTATACGGATTGTTTATCTCCTGAACAAACTTTCATTTGCTACAAGTACAAGAATGTAGCACCATCGGGTCGTGACATAGCGTTTGGATCTATTGTACGTTGTATAACTGTCATGACATTGCTTATAGACCTATTGTACCTTGTATAACTGTCATGACATAGATTTATTGTAGTTTGCATTACGTGTCATGGCATGGCTTATAGACCTATTGTACGTCGTATTACGTGTCATGGCATGGCCTATAGACCTATTGTACGTCGTATTACTGTTTCAGGCGGTGACCTGGCACAGGTGCAACGTGCCGTGTGCATGTTGAGCAACCCACCGCCATCGCCGAGGCCTGGGCACGCCTGGACCACAATTCGATCTGATGTACGCCAAGCGCGCCTTCGTCCACTGGTACGTCGGTGAAGGTGAGTCCATAGAGGTTTTCTGCCCACCCTCATCTCCCCTCTCTTTCTCGTCTTCACAAGGGACCAATCAGTGCCCTCGTTACTCAACGCCAGGCTAGCTCAGTTGACAGCTGCGCCCGTGTGAAGACGTAGAGGTTAATGGTTTCCACGCACCTATCGGCACAAAGGAGAGAGAAGCGTTATGGGCTTTCTTTATTAGAGCGTTGTGAGGGGTGCACATCTCTCTCCCTCACTTTCTTTACTTTTCTCGGTACTCGAGAAAGAATGCAACTATTTTTCAAGCCAAAGGTGGGATCGCGAAGGGCTGTAAATCTGTCTATCCCTATCGATTTCCGGGAACAATTATGTTTTGAATCAGGAGACACCGATGAAGCATTTAAGATTGATCGCTTTCCTAAAGTAGGGGGGAAGATGATGCAATTGGTTAAGAGGGTGAACTGTAGACGCCTTTGACTTCTTAGCTCTCACCATGTACAGCCGGTTGTCTTGGCTAACTGTCTCCACTCTCTCCACGCTCCCATGTACAGCGTTGTCTTCTAACTGTTCCACTCTCTCCACGCTCCACATGTACAGCCGGTTTTGTCTTGGCTAACTGTCTCCACTCTCTCCACGCACCACATGTACTGCCGGTTGTTTGGTAACTGTCTCCACTCTCTCCACGCTCATTGTTCAGCCGGTTGTCTTGGTAACTGTCTCCATCTCTCCACGCTACCATGTACAGCCGGTTGTCTTGGCTAACCTCCACTCTCTCCACGCTCCACCATGTACAGCCGGTTGTCTTGGCTAACTGTCTCCACTCTCTCCACGCTCCACCATGTACAGCCGGTTGTCTTTGCTACTGTCTCACTCTCTCCACGCTCCACCATGTACAGCCGGTTGTCTTGGCTAACTGTCTCCACTCTCTCACGCTCACCATGTACAGCGGTTGTCTTGCTAACTGTCTCCACTCTCTCCACGCTCCACCATGTACAACCGGTTATCTTGGCTAACTGTCTCCACTCTCTCCACGCTCCACCATGTACAACCGGTTATCTTGGCTAACTGTCTCCACTCTCTCCACGCTCCACCATGTACAACCGGTTATCTTGGCTAACTGTCTCCACTCTCTCCACGCTCCACCATGTACAACCGGTTATCTTGGCTAACTGTCTCCACTCTCTCCACGCTCCACCATGTACAACCGGTTATCTTGGCTAACTGTCTCCACTCTCTCCACGCTCCACCATGTACAGCCGGTTGTCTTGGCTAACTGTCTCCACTCTCTCCACGCTCCATCATGTACAACCGGTTATCTTGGCTAACTGTCTCCACTCTCTCCACGCTCCACCATGTACAACCGGTTGCCTTGGCTAACTGTCTCCACTCTCTCCACGCTCCACCATGTACAGCCGGTTGTCTTGGCTAACTGTCTCCACTCTCTCCACGCTTCACCATGTACAGCCGGTTGTCTTGGCTAACTGTCTCCACTCTCTTTACGCATCACCATGTACAGCCGGTTGTCTTGGCTGTCTCCACTCTCTTTACGCATCACCACGGATCTCCCGTCCTAACATTAATCAGGATGGTTTGAGACCAACTTGAAACAGCAGCGTTTGCGCTAACCACTGCACCAACGCGCCATTCTCCTGGTAAGTCGTCCTATAAAAAGAAGACCACTGCCTACTAAATCTTTAAAGAATCAAACCTGTCTTTTATACCTCTGTCATTCAGGTATGGAAGAAGGCGAGTTCTCTGAGGCTCGAGAGGATCTGGCTGCCCTAGAGAAAGACTACGAGGAGGTGGGCGTGGAGAATGCGGATGAGCAGGAGGCAGAGGAGGGAGACGAATACTAGAGGCTGGGGAAGAGGAACGTACAGAGAAGAGAGGAAAGGGAGAGCAGCCACACTAGGTTCATTTGACCATCACAGCGTTACAAACGGCCTCGTCATCATGATAATGCGTGGATTTCAATGTAACTTCATCCGACTGAATAAATTCCTTAAAGCTCAGGATGCCGTATTCAGGAATTAAGGTAGTTCTTGCCAAGGCTGGCCAGCCCCGTTAAATTGTTGAAGCAGAATATTTCCAGCAAATAACTGAATCTGCTGTTTGGAAAAAAATACCAACTGTACGTCTTCAAATCCGGACAAAAAAAAAAAGGTGAAAAACAAAAAGGTGAAGGACGAGCGCGTGATTTTGTTGTCACGATGTACGTTTAAAAGAATAAGTATTTAATCTGTCAAAACTGAATTATATAAGTTATACACCCACGAAAAAGTTGTTGGGTCATTATAGAAGGAGTGATGTGATTGATGTGTAGTTCAATCGCACTCATCTGTTACCAGCTGGAAAGGAACGGGACAGAATATAAACTGTGGGACCTTGACATTTGCACACTCTTTTGCTCACTTTATCCTTTTTAGTGTCATTATGTGTATAAGGCATTGTCATCTTAGTTTACTCTATGTTACCACCAATCAGTAGTTGTTTGGCTAAATACTGTTAGCTTAACTCGCGTCTTCCAGATGTGACGTATTTAGATTGCATTGCCAATAATATAGTAAACTCATATTTGACCAACAGTAGTGATACCTTAAACCCATGTTTTACAAGTGCGCCGTAACCCTTTTATTGCTAATAGTTTCTGAACTCACGTTTAACGAGACCAAGTAAATTTGGAACAGCTCATGATCACACACAAATGTTTTACTTTTTATAACCGTGATGAACTGTTTTATTTTTACAACCAATCATATCTTGATTTAAAATTGTGTTTTATTTGTACAACCAATCATATCTTGATTTAAGTTGTGTTTTAATTGTGTATCTTGGTGTGTGATGTTTACTTTAATTTTAATTTTTACTTACGCCATTTTGTTTTGGATTTGTTTTGGTGTGGAGAAGCTTTGGAACTTTGTCTTTTTATTTCACATAACATGATGTAACTATACAACATGACAAGCTTGATTATACAATTCAGTACACATAACATGATGTAACTATACAACATGACAAGCTTATTTATATAATTCATTACACAAAACATGATGTAACTATGCACAATGACAAGCTTGATTATACAATTCATTACATACACACACACACACACACCCACGCACACACACACACACACACTACCCTCCCGTGCAGTATTATATTCCATTTCTGTTACACATGTGATACATCTGCTGGATAAAACTAAATTATTACTTGTCTTCCTCGCAGTTCATCATTTTTGTGTGTGTTATTGGATGTGATTGATGCTATGACTTCCCACAACTAATACAAACTTCACTATAGCCACTTCCTTTGTCATCAAGATCAACTGTTATTACGTCATCACGATCAACTATTATTTCGTCATTCAGTGCCAATAATTGCCCGGTTCTGTTAAATATATTTGAAGGATGACGTTAATTCATTGTTATCAGGTCCTTTAATAATCCGTTAATTGCGAACAACTCCACATTTCATGCTAGGCTACCAACCGGTAAGTATACACAGGAGGGCGGACTCACAATTAATTCTGAGTTAATGTTTTAACTCTAGACGAACACCACCAAATAATTACTATTAATAATATCGACACTGTAACATTTCTAATAGCAAACAGGACATGGACATTGCATCTGCCGTATTTCACAGCGATTCCTATAACTTCTGAATACGTTTTCACAATTCCCATATTGTTTCCACCCTGCAGTGCCTTAAACAGTATAAGCTGTGGAGACTTGTACAGTACAGGGTCGTGCTTACGCAGTGCGCTATGATGACGTTTCATTTATTGCACCCAGACGGAATCCCCAATCTGCTGATCGCCTTATTTTATGTATGTTGACGCAATGTGCCTTATTTGCCCCCACTGATTGCACTTTCCTAAATCCCCGTGTGTTGTGTTGGTCGCTGCATTATTTCTACCTTCATTTAACCAGAGTGCCAGTGTGTGCAACTACAGCTGTTGGTGATGAAGCGTGATTTATAAAACTTTGTGTTCTTTTGTTTGGGGGGGCAGAGAAGGGGGTGGGGTAACGTGATCCTTGTGCGAGGTCTTATTATGGGTGGAACGTACTTGTAACATGACCTGTGTGACCTTGAAAGGCGTGACCTTGCAACGACCTTGAAACGGAGAGTGGCAACTGAATCTGGTGAGACGGAGTCTCGTGTTTTTCATCAAGAATTCCGAGACTCGCGCCAAAAGACGAGAAAATGTGTGAACGATGTTATTAAGCTTACTTGATAATTGTACTGTAACACTTGCACCGCCTTCCAGCTACTATGTATCAGCGCTTGCTTGTTAACTGCGTGTGACAACAGAACTGCCTTTGGGTATCAAGAGAGTTCAACCCTATCGCAATGTTTCATCATGACAACAAATACTAACCCTGCACAAAAGCACAAAATAGAAACTTGCCATCTTTTCATTACTTAATACCAATTACTTATTTTCAGCCCACTAATTGTGTATGTCACACAGTACTATTTATACAATAGGCCAACTAGTCTCCTTTGAGTTTATTGTACCCTCCATTATATTTATTTATTTATTTATTTATTATTATTATTATTATTATTATTATTATTATTATTATTATTATTATTATTATTATTATTATTATTATTAATAGTAGTAGTAGTAGTAGTAGTAGTAGTAGTAGTAGTAGTAGTAGTAGTAGTAGCAGTAGAAGTATCATTATTAGTGGTTGTTGTCTTTGTTACTATTATTATTGGAATTATTATCACAGCATTGTCAGAGAAAAGGCCTATAACAATGGTGACCGCTTGCCACAGCTACATACTGTCGTCCAGAGATGATAGTGGGGGGTGCTAGCTCTCTTTATATTCAGTGGTAACGGTGTTTACAGTAACGGTGTGTTCGTATAGCATGATGTAGTCTGTAGTTGCAATTCAAACAAAACTCATTACGGTTGTCGGATATGTGCAATAAAGCTTGTTTACTTTGAAGTGTTATAGTGTATTTATTGGTATGTCTGTCTGTCTGTCTGTCTGTCTGTCTGTCTGTCTCTCTCTCTCTCTCTCTCTCACACACACACACACAAACACACCCCGCACTACACATATACTGACACATAGCACAGTTCTACATGCACATTCAGTGCACACACACCTACTCTACACCTAGGCCTAATACTCCCACCCTGCAAAGCCAGCGCAGACCTGAGTAAGGCAATGGCGCAAGTTGTCCATTGAGGCGTGACAGCAGCAACATTGAGGCGTGACACCAGCAACATTGCGCAAACAGCAGAAAATTAAACCATAACATAAATAGTCTTTAGGCACTGTGGACGTGACCCGATGTGTCAAAATCACCCTTAAGTCGCTGATACCACACTTTTTAGGCCACCGAGGGTTTTGTTCGATACTCCGGATTTCTCCCTTCCTTCAATAAGGGTATTGGATGCAGTCTATCTAAAATTTCAAAATAAAATGTGATTTCCTTTCTGTCCTCTAACAGCGCCTTACCTTTACAGCCCATGTTTGAGTGATCAACGCCTGCTTTTTGTGTACGTAGGAAAGTCTGAATGAACTGATTTTGACTTTTTGCTACCAGTGGAAATGAAAAACATTAAGATACAAAGTGATTTAAATTTTTCTGCTTGCAAAATGTTTTATTTCTTTATCTGTTGGAAGATTTATGTAGATTGTTTTTTCCAGTGACTATAGTATGTGTAAATTAAATCATAGAGGTGTGGAGAGAGAAAGAGAGAGAGAGAGAGAGAGAGAGAGAGAGAGAGAGAGAGAGAGAGTTATTTCATTTTTTTTTCTTTTTTCTTAGCTGTTCTTGTCAATGAGTTAAGTTTTTGATATAGTTAGGCTTACATTTGTTCACCTCACCATTATCTGTAACAAGATCTGGCACAGTGGGGAGTGCCCTATACCATGGACCCAGTTGCTTGTCATCACTCTTCCCAAAAAAGGTAACCTTCAAGAGTGTGAAAATTACCGCACCATCAGCCTCATCAGCCATCCCAGCAAGGTCCTCCTGAAAATAATACTCAACAGGTTGAAACCGCAAGCTGAACAAATCATAGCTGAAGAACAAGCAGGATTCAGGGCAGGGCGAAGTACCACTGAGCAGATTTTCAACCTCAGAATAATCTGTGAGAAATACCTACAGCACCAACAACATCTATATCATGTGTTCATAGACTTCAAAAAAAACGTTTGACCGAGTCTGGCATGCAGCTCTATGGGCAACAATGAAAGTGTACAACATCAGCCCTAAAATTATTGAAGTCATCAAAAGCCTGTATGACAAGGCTACCAGTGCAGTCCTCCACAACAGCGCCATCGGGAACTGGTTCATAACAACAATCGGTGTGCGTCAAGGATGCCTACTCTCTCCAACACTCTTCAACATCTTCCTAGAGCGCATCATGTCAGTTGCACTTGCAGACCATGAAGGCACAGTCAGCATAGGGGGTAGAGCAATCTCCAATCTTCGTTTTTCGGATGACATTGATGGATTGGCGGGAGAGGAACAAGAACTTGAACAGCTGGTACAGAGGCTTGACACCATCTCCAGAGCCTATGGAATGGAAATAAGTGCAGAGAAGACCAAAATGATGACCAACAACACCAATGGCATCAACACGGACATCAAAGTCCAAGGCCAATCCCTCAACACAGTGCATAGCTTCAAATATTTAGGAGCCATTGTATCAGACAATGGGTCCCGACAGGAAGTCCTCTCCAGGATCGCACAAACAACTGCTGCCCTGACAAGGTTGAAGCCCATTTGGAAAGACAGGACCATCAGTCTACATTCCAAAGTAAGACTGTTGCGCTCCCTTGTCATCTCCATCTTCTTATATGCTTGCGAAGCATGGACCCTCACAGCAGATCTCCAACGAAGAATACAAAGCATGGAGATGAGGTGTTACAGAAGACTTCTGGGCATTTCCTATACCCAACACATCACCAACGACGAAGTCCGACAGACCATCACACAAGCCATTGGACAACACGATGACCTGCTCACAGTGGTGAAGAAACGGAAACTCCGATGGTATGGCCACGTCACCAGATCATCAGGCTTTGCAAAGACTATTCTGCAAGGCACAGTGCAAGGAGGTAGAAGAAGAGGGAGACCGAAAAAGAGGTGGCAGGACAACATTCGAGAATGGACTGGTTTGACACTGAGCGAAGCCATCAGGGCTGCTGAGGACAGAGAAAGATGGAGTACGCTGGTTAAAGGATCATCTGTGGTGCCCCTACGACCTTCGGGTTACGGGACAGGATAGGATAGGATAGGAATATGCTCGTTTTCTTATTTTCACAAGTCTAAATCACTTAGGTGGATAATAGACAATAAATGAGTAACACACACAGGAAAGTTTGTAACATGTGAGCGCTTATTTTGGTTACAGATCGCCGCGCTTTCAGCCTGATTAAGGACTACAGCGCCTATAGCATCCATTATTATTATTTAACTTTAGACGGTCTGTTGGTGTACACACATAGATGACTTTAACATAATGTTAGTGTTAACTTTTATAATTATGGAATGAATGAATTGAATGAATGTCTATACCCCGAATATTTGTCACGTTTTAAAATCAAATTTACTATGGACTTAAGCATCTTCTACCAAGGTTGGTTTATGGCCCATCGTAATCTTGTACAGGGGGTGTTTTTGCGAGTATTTGTGCTTTTGTGTGTTTGCTTGTATGTATGTATGTGTGTGTGTGTATGTGTATGTATGTGTGTACGTATCCTATCCTATCCTATCCCGTAACTCGAAGGTCGTAGGGGCATCACAGATGATCATTTAACCAGCATACTGCATCTTTCTCTGTGTAACGTGGGGTTTATTGTTGTTACTGGGCTCTGCACAATGGATTGCTGTAACCCTCACGCTTTATTCTATGGGAACTGCTAGTTAGTCACCCGGTGAATTACTTTAATACATTTATTTATTTAGCTCGGTCTGTGTTAAGGCTGGGGTACAGAGATAGATAGAAAAATGGTAAAAGATCACTGTCACACTAGCTTTCACACGGCTATGAATCATATGTAGTCCAGCCACTTGATAACAGTTAAAATCACACATTTATTTCTTCTACTCTATACAAGATTTTCAATGTACTAATCTACCTTAAAAAGTCATGAGTCAATGCAAATGATTCAATCGCTGATAGTCTAGGCAGCTGTTATGTCTTCATAGGGCACTGGCTACAAAAGTTCATGAAGATTAGACTACTGTGGTCCGTTTTACTACAGTTTTGAAGAGTGGACTACTGTGGTCCTTTTGCTATCAGTTTGGGTGCACTTTTTCTTATGCACTTAACTGTTGTGTAGCGGGGTTGAAGCCCTTCGTTGAGGTAGCTTCTGGTACACGCTGGGTCGTCGTGTAGTTTGGTTCCTTGACACGCTGTGGTGTCTTGGAGAGTGTTTTACAGGGTTGCTCTCTCAGTCCTGTGCTGTAGAGGCTACACAGCCAACTCGTCTTTTCTGTGGAGTTGGGCGCACGGTCTATCTCACCTGCTCGTCTGTTTGACAAAGTCAGGCTCGTGGCTACTTGATTGAATTCTAAGATTCTCAAGTCCTGCTTCCTGGTCTATGAGTGGAGATATTTTTCTGCTCCGGTCTAGCTGTGTAGACTTCGGTGTATTTCATAGCACTCACTTAATACTAAGCCCTTGCCTACCCAGTCAGAACTGGTTCTGACCGCTCTGCCTGAGTTCTATTGGATAAGCCTTCCGCTTCCACGCACACAGTGCTGACGTCACTACACTGTTTGCCTCAAATTCGCTGAGTGTGTACCTCTGTATACTGTAATCGTCTGCTCTATACTACATTAACTTTCTAAGGTTAACTGACTATACAAGCAAAAACGTAAATAGGCAGGGTAAAACTAGTCCTCTTGCGACACTCTGTTCTCAGCAATCCTCATGGCTTCGTTCAGTTACATTACATTACATTACATAATTGTTGCTTTAGGTCCAGCGGACTCTTCCGAGCCAAATCAGGACCGAACAACCCCCAATCCGCATAAAAGATCTGCTGAAACAACCCTAGTGAGAAAACTGAATGCCCTCCACCAGCCAGTCACTTTACAATAAAGACATCCCACGCAGGGGACGGCTGAGGCTTCACCCCAACTAATCGAACCCCCGTTTACAAAAACAAAATAGAATACAAACATCATTATAAATTATCAACAAAACACATACATATAAAATGCCTACATTGCTAAATAATAACATCATAGGAAGCCCTAGTGACCACATGGCAGAAAGCGTCCAATATTCCCAAGCTGATCCAACAGACCTCATACACAAAAAGGAGTCTTGCCCCGGAAGAGTTTTCAAGAAAAAAGGTAGGAGACTGGTCTAGCGAAGAAGACGATAGTATAGCAGATTGATAGAACAGAGCAGGAATGAGAAAGAGCAAATGAGAAAGACAGCGACAGTGGGAATTTAAAGCACTAAATTTCCAGAAAGTGGGGATACTATTTATACTGAAACCCCCGGCACCCCAACGGGGGTAATTCGTTCAGTTTCAAATCAGTTCATTCTCAAATGTTGTCCTCGCACGTCTTTTTCTGTCTCCCTCTTCTTCTGTCTCCTTGCACCGTGCATTGCAGGATGGTTTTTGCCAGGTCTGATGCTCTGGTGACGTGGCTATACCATCGGAGTTTCCGTTTCTTCACCACTGTGAGCAGGTCATCATGTTGTCGGACTTTGTTGTTGGTGATGTGCTGGGTATAGGAACTGCCCAGAAGTCTTCTGTAGCACCTCATCTCCATGCTTTGTATTCTTTGTTGTAGATCTGCTGTGAGTGTCCATGTTTCGCAAGCGTATAGGAAGATGGAGATGAAAGGGAGCACAGCAGCCTTACCTTGGAATGTAGTTGTTTGTGCGATCTTGGAGAGGACTTCCTGTGGGGACCCATTTTCTGATACAATGGCTCCTAAATATTTGAAGCTATGCACTGTGTTGGCCTTGGACTTTGATGTCCATGTTGATGCCATTGGTGTTGTTGGTCATCATTTTGGTCTTCTCCGCACTTATTTCCATTCCATAGGCTCTGGAGGTGGTGTCAAGCTTCTGTTCCAGCTGTTCAAGTTCTTGTTCCTTTACAGCCAATTCATCGATGTCATCCGCAAAACGGAGGTTGGAGATTGCTCTACCCCCTATACTGTCTGTGCTTTCATGATCTGCAAGAGCATCTGACCTGATGCGCTCTAGGAAAATGTTGAAGAGTGTTGGAGAGATTATGAATCCTTGATGCACACCGATTGTTGTTCTGAACCAGTTCCCGATGGCGCTGTTGTGGAGGACTGCATTGATAGCCTTGCCATACAGGCTTTTGATGACTTCAATGATGTTAGGACTAATGTTGTACACTCTCATGCTTGCCCACAGGGCTGCATGCCAGACTCTCTCAAACGCGTTGTTGAAGTTTACAAACACATGATATATATGTTGTTTGTGGTGTATGTATATCTCGCAGATTATTCTGAGGTTGAAAATCTGTTCCATGGTATTCGCCCTGTCTGAATCCTGCTTGTTCTTAAGCTATGATTTGTTCAGATTGGGGTTTCAACCTGTTGAGTATTATTTTCAAGAGGACCTTGCTGGGATGGCAGATGAGGCTGATGGTGTGGTAATTTTCACACGTCTGAAGGTTACCCTTTTTTGCGAAGAATGATGACAAGCGACTTGGTCCATGGTGTAGGCCTCTCTCCACTCTGCCAGATCTAGTTACAGATAATGGAGAGGGCGTCAATCATCGCTTCCCCTCCGGCTTGCAGTGTATGTATAGGTGTACGCATGTGTTTATGTATATGTTTCTATGTATGTGTTTATGTATGTGTGTATATTGTATGTAGGCTAAATGTTTTGTGTATGTGAATGTGTATGAATGTGTGTTTCTGTTTTGCGGGGTGGGTATAATTCGATATCTTTATCAGTGCATGTGCAATGTATACATGTAATAATAATAATAATAATAATAATAATAATAATAATAATAATAATAATAATAATAATAATATAATTTTTATTTATAGAGCGCGGTATCCATTTTGAGTGAGCTCGCCGCTAGGAATCTGTGTGTGTGCGCGCATGTTGTCTTATTTTGAAAGCAGGTATTACCTGCAATAGATTGTCCAATAAGATGATAACGTTGTTTCGCAACGTCGCCTAATCACATGTCGACAACTCATTTTTCTGAATGATGTACATCAGCAATCCGGTGTGATGTTGACAGAGCAACTATAGTAGGCTATGGCACATGAGCATACCTACTACACCACAACTATAGTAGGCTATGGCACATTAGCAGACCTACTACACCACAACTATAGTAGGCTATGGCACATTAGCAGACCTACTACACCACAACTATAGTAGGCTATGGCACATTAGCAGACCTACTACACCACAACTATAGTAGGCTATGGCACATGAGCAGACCTACTACACCACAACTATAGTAGGCTATGGCACATTAGCAGACCTACTACACCACAACTATAGTAGGCTATGGCACATTAGCAGACCTACTACACCACCATTACTTCCAAACCGCCTCTTTGTCTACCCATGGCATGCCTGTCCCCCTCCCTCATCATGCACACAAACCTACAAAAAACACGGATGTTTAGTACATTTGTGAAATGCCAGTGAGTCAACAGGATGTTGTTGATGTCGTCTACTAATCTTTATTAGCGGCTGTGGTGGGCAAATGTTGCGTAGAGGTACGGCAGTATGGACAGTATATAAAGGAAGGATAACGGCAGCCCCACATACGCTTATGTGTTCGGGGACGTTAATCTATATAACTAACTACCTAACAGCCCCACAACAACTGTACAAGTCTACACAACAGCAGCATCTCAACCTTAGACCACGCTTGCTCTGCTCTGCACCTTCTGCTCTAGCCAGGTAAGTCACCTTTTTCCCCTGTCATCATTGTCATCGTCATTACGATTATCATCATTGTTGTAGTCATTATCATCATCACGATCATCATCATCATCATTATCATCATCATCATCGTCGTCGTCGTCGTCGTCGTCTTCGTCATCAACGTCGGCGTCCATTACACGTATAGTTTGAACTTCTCCAACTTACCTTACCTCAATTTATCTTTGATCAAGATTTATTTATTTCTTTATTTATTTAGTAATACTTATTTGTTTGCTCCAGTGGGTAATATAAAAGTGCAGTGATGATGGACAATATGTAAAGGCACTTAATGATGGTTTATATTGAAAGAGCTGCCATAGTATTTGATCACCAAGTGCTATACTCCCCTGTACCCTCCACCTCCGCTGGCTCAGGATTGTACTTAATGATGGTTTATATTGAAAGAGCTGCCATAGTATTTGATCACCAAGTGCTATACTCCCCTGTACCCTCCACCTCCGCTGGCTCAGGATTGTACTTAATGATGGTTTATATTGAAAGAGCTGCCATAGTATTTGATCACCAAGTGCTATACTCCCCTGTACCCTCCACCTCCGCTGGCTCAGGATTGTACTTAATGATGGTTTATATTGAAAGAGCTGCCATAGTATTTGATCACCAAGTGCTATACTCCCCTGTACCCTCCACCTCCGCTGGCTCAGGATTGTACTTAATGATGGTTTATATTGAAAGAGCTGCCATAGTATTTGATCACCAAGTGCTATACTCCCCTGTACCCTCCACCTCCGCTGGCTCAGGATTGTACTTAATGATGGTTTATATTGAAAGAGCTGCCATAGTATTTGATCACCAAGTGCTATACTCCCCTGTACCCTCCACCTCCGCTGGCTCAGGATTGTACTTAATGATGGTTTATATTGAAAGAGCTGCCATAGTATTTGATCACCAAGTGCTATACTCCCCTGTACCCTCCACCTCCGCTGGCTCAGGATTGTACTTAATGATGGTTTATATTGAAAGAGCTGCCATAGTATTTGATCACCAAGTGCTATACTCCCCTGTACCCTCCACCTCCGCTGGCTCAGGATTGTACTTAATGATGGTTTATATTGAAAGAGCTGCCATAGTATTTGATCACCAAGTGCTATACTCCCCTGTACCCTCCACCTCCGCTGGCTCAGGATTGTACTTAATGATGGTTTATATTGAAAGAGCTGCATAGTATTTGATCACCAAGTGCTATACTCCCCTGTACCCTCCACCTCCGCTGGCTCAGGATTGTACTTAATGATGGTTTATATTGAAAGAGCTGTCATAGTATTTGATCACCAAGTGCTATACTCCCCTGTACCCTCCACCTCCGCTGGCTCAGGGTTGTACTTAATGATGGTTTATATTGAAAGAGCTGTCATAGTATTTGATCACCAAGTGCTATACTCCCCTGTACCCTCCACCTCCGCTGGCTCAGGATTGTACTTAATGATGGTTTATATTGAAAGAGCTGCCATAGTATTTGATCACCAAGTGCTATACTCCCCTGTACCCTCCACCTCCGCTGGCTCAGGATTGTACTTAATGATGGTTTATATTGAAAGAGCTGCCATAGTATTTGATCACCAAGTGCTATACTCCCCTGTACCCTCCACCTCCGCTGGCTCAGGATTGTACTTAATGATGGTTTATATTGAAAGAGCTGCCATAGTATTTGATCACCAAGTGCTATACTCCCCTGTACCCTCCACCTCCGCTGGCTCAGGATTGTACTTAATGATGGTTTATATTGAAAGAGCTGCCATAGTATTTGATCACCAAGTGCTATACTCCCCTGTACCCTCCACCTCCGCTGGCTCAGGATTGTACTTAATGATGGTTTATATTGAAAGAGCTGCCATAGTATTTGATCACCAAGTGCTATACTCCCCTGTACCCTCCACCTCCGCTGGCTCAGGATTGTACTTAATGATGGTTTATATTGAAAGAGCTGCCATAGTATTTGATCACCAAGTGCTATACTCCCCTGTACCCCTCCACCTCCGCTGGCTCAGGATTGTACTTAATGATGGTTTATATTGAAAGAGCTGCCATAGTATTTGATCACCAAGTGCTATACTCCCCTGTACCCTCCACCTCCGCTGGCTCAGGATTGTACTTAATGATGGTTTATATTGAAAGAGCTGCCATAGTATTTGATCACCAAGTGCTATACTCCCCTGTACCCTCCACCTCCGCTGGCTCAGGATTGTACTTAATGATGGTTTATATTGAAAGAGCTGCCATAGTATTTGATCACCAAGTGCTATACTCCCCTGTACCCTCCACCTCCGCTGGCTCAGGATTGTACTTAATGATGGTTTATATTGAAAGAGCTGCCATAGTATTTGATCACCAAGTGCTATACTCCCTGTACCCTCCACCTCCGCTGGCTCAGGATTGTACTTAATGATGGTTTATATTGAAAGAGCTGCCATAGTATTTGATCACCAAGTGCTATACTCCCCTGTACCCTCCACCTCGCTGGCTCAGGATTGTACTTAATGATGGTTTATATTGAAAGAGCTGCCATAGTATTTGATCACCAAGTGCTATACTCCCCTGTACCCTCCACCTCCGCTGGCTCAGGATTGTACTTAATGATGGTTTATATTGAAAGAGCTGCCATAGTATTTGATCACCAAGTGCTATACTCCCCTGTACCCTCCACCTCCGCTGGCTCAGGATTGTACTTAATGATGGTTTATATTGAAAGAGCTGCCATAGTATTTGATCACCAAGTGCTATACTCCCCTGTACCCTCCACCTCCGCTGGCTCAGGATTGTACTTAATGATGGTTTATATTGAAAGAGCTGCCATAGTATTTGATCACCAAGTGCTATACTCCCCTGTACCCTCCACCTCCGCTGGCTCAGGATTGTACTTAATGATGGTTTATATTGAAAGAGCTGCCATAGTATTTGATCACCAAGTGCTATACTCCCCTGTACCCTCCACCTCCGCTGGCTCAGGATTGTACTTAATGATGGTTTATATTGAAAGAGCTGCCATAGTATTTGATCACCAAGTGCTATACTCCCCTGTACCCTCCACCTCCGCTGGCTCAGGATTGTACTTAATGATGGTTTATATTGAAAGAGCTGCCATAGTATTTGATCACCAAGTGCTATACTCCCCTGTACCCTCCACCTCCGCTGGCTCAGGATTGTACTTAATGATGGTTTATATTGAAAGAGCTGCCATAGTATTTGATCACCAAGTGCTATACTCCCCTGTACCCTCCACCTCCGCTGGCTCAGGATTGTACTTAATGATGGTTTATATTGAAAGAGCTGCCATAGTATTTGATCACCAAGTGCTATACTCCCCTGTACCCTCCACCTCCGCTGGCTCAGGATTGTACTTAATGATGGTTTATATTGAAAGAGCTGCCATAGTATTTGATCACCAAGTGCTATACTCCCCTGTACCCTCCACCTCCGCTGGCTCAGGATTGTACTTAATGATGGTTTATATTGAAAGAGCTGCCATAGTATTTGATCACCAAGTGCTATACTCCCCTGTACCCTCCACCTCCGCTGGCTCAGGATTGTACTTAATGATGGTTTATATTGAAAGAGCTGCCATAGTATTTGATCACCAAGTGCTATACTCCCCTGTACCCTCCACCTCCGCTGGCTCAGGATTGTACTTAATGATGGTTTATATTGAAAGAGCTGCCATAGTATTTGATCACCAAGTGCTATACTCCCCTGTACCCTCCACCTCCGCTGGCTCAGGATTGTACTTAATGATGGTTTATATTGAAAGAGCTGCCATAGTATTTGATCACCAAGTGCTATACTCCCCTGTACCCTCCACCTCCGCTGGCTCAGGATTGTACTTAATGATGGTTTATATTGAAAGAGCTGCCATAGTATTTGATCACCAAGTGCTATACTCCCCTGTACCCTCCACCTCCGCTGGCTCAGGATTGTACTTAATGATGGTTTATATTGAAAGAGCTGTCATAGTATTTGATCACCAAGTGCTATACTCCCCTGTACCCTCCACCTCCGCTGGCTCAGGATTGTACTTAATGATGGTTTATATTGAAAGAGCTGCCATAGTATTTGATCACCAAGTGCTATACTCCCCTGTACCCTCCACCTCCGCTGGCTCAGGATTGTACTTAATGATGGTTTATATTGAAAGAGCTGTCATAGTATTTGATCACCAAGTGCTATACTCCCCTGTACCCTCCACCTCCGCTGGCTCAGGATTGTACTTAATGATGGTTTATATTGAAAGAGCTGCCATAGTATTTGATCACCAAGTGCTATACTCCCCTGTACCCTCCACCTCCGCTGGCTCAGGATTGTACTTAATGATGGTTTATATTGAAAGAGCTGTCATAGTATTTGATCACCAAGTGCTATACTCCCCTGTACCCTCCACCTCCGCTGGCTCAGGATTGTACTTAATGATGGTTTATATTGAAAGAGCTGCCATAGTATTTGATCACCAAGTGCTATACTCCCCTGTACCCTCCACCTCCGCTGGCTCAGGATTGTGCTCAGTTGTCCGTGCGTTAGGTGATGCGCATAAGGCTGCAAGTTGGCCAGCGCATTGAGCAGTTCTGTAGCTGGGGAGGCGCTTTATTAAATAACAATTAATAATAATCCTATCCTATCCCGTAACTCGGATGTCGTAGGGGCACCATAGATGATCGTTTAACCAGCGTACTCCATCTTTCTCTGTCCTCAGCAACCCTGATTGTTTCGCTCAGTGTCAAACCAGTCCATTCTCGAATGTTGACCTCCCACCTCTTTTTCGGTCTCCCTCTTCTTCTACCTCCTTGCACTGTGCCTTGCAGGATGGTCTTTGCAAGACCTGATGATCTGGTGACGTGACCATACCATCGGAGTTTCCGTTACAAAAATTATTATTATTATTATTATTATTATTATTATTATTATTATTATTATTATTATTATTACACTACTACTACTACTATTACTACTACTACTACTACTACTACTACTACTACTACTACTACTACTACTACTATGCTACTACTACTACTAAATAATTCATGATGATGATGATGACGATGATGATGATGATGATGATGATGATGATGATGATGATGATGATGATGATGATGATGATGATGATGATGATGATGAATTTTTAAAAATATTTGTTTTTAATGAATGATTTGGCTGTAAGTTTAGCCTGCTTCAATATTATGGGCACTAAGTGGTGGTTAGCGGTAAAGCCCATGCTGCGTGTTGCAGTAAATGACGATGAAGGCCCTTTGTGTGTATATGGCGCTCCTTGTGGCAGCCATTGTGAAAGCTCAGACTGAGTCAGGTAAGCACATTTTAATGTGGGTAATATTGTTGACCCATGGTATCCATATGGCGGACAGTCAGGTAAGCACATTTTAATGTGGGTAATATTGTTGACCCATGGTATCCATATGGCGGACAAAGGCGCGGAGCCACAGGAAATGATAGGAAGGCGCCGCTACTATAGTAACTGCTGCGTGACAAGGAACACAGATAGGAAGGCGCCGCTACTATAGTAACTGCTGCGTAACAAGGAACACAGATAGGAAGGCGCCGCTACTATAGTAACTGCTGCGTAACAAGGAACACAGGTAGGAAGGCGCCGCTACTATAGTAACTGCTGCGTGACAAGGAACACAGGATAGCATGGACGACCCAGGCTTATGTCGCCTCTCTACTGTCTCTGCCGCTGGTCTAATTAGTATAGTATAGTATAGTATAGTATAGTATAGTATAGTATAGTATAGTATAGTGTATAGTATAGTATAGTATAGTATAGTATAGTATAGTATAGTATAGTATAGTATAGTATAGTATAGTATAGTATAGTATAGTGATGGCATCATAGGCTATCTGCCTCTTGACCTCCAGATATACATGCATTTAAGAGAACACGTGTTATTTGTCACACTGGCAGGCACAAAGAATATAGAGCACAAACAATACAGACACAAAGAATATAGAGCACAAACAATACAGACACAAAGAATATAGAGCACAAACAATACAGACACAAAGAATATAGAGCACAAACAATACAGACACAAAAAATATAGAACACAAACAATACAGACAGACACAAAGAATATAGAGCACAAACAATACAGACACAAAAAATATAGAGCACAAACAATACAGACACAAAGAATATAGAGCACAAACAATACAGACACAAAGAATATAGAGCACAAACAATACAGACACAAAGAATATAGAGCACAAACAATACAGACACAAAAAATATAGAGCACAAACAATATAGACACAAACAATATAGAGCACAAACAATACAGACACAAAGAATATAGAGCACAAACAATACAGACACAAAAAATATAGAGCACAAACAATACAGACACAAAGAATATAGAGCACAAACAATACAGACACAAAGAATATAGAGCACAAACAATACAGACACAAAAAATATAGAGCACAAACAATACAGACACAAAGAATATAGAGCACAAACAATACAGACACAAAGAATATAGAGCACAAACAATACAGACACAAAGAATATAGAGCACAAACAATACAGACACAAAGAATATAGAGCACAAACAATACAGACACAAAGAATATAGAGCACAAACAATACAGACACAAAAAATATAGAGCACAAACAATACAGACACAAAGAATATAGAGCACAAACAATACAGACACAAAGAATATAGAGCACAAACAATACAGACACAAAAAATATAGAGCACAAACAATACAGACACAAAGAATATAGAGCACAAACAATACAGACACAAAGAATATAGAGCACAAACAATACAGACACAAAAAATATAGAGCACAAACAATACAGACACAAAGAATATAGAGCACAAACAATACAGACACAAAGAATATAGAGCACAAACAATACAGACACAAAAAATATGGAGCACAAACAATACAGACACAACGAATATAGAGCACAAACAATACAGACACAAAGAATATGGAGCACAAACAATACAGACACAAAAAATATAGAGCACAAACAATACAGACACAAAGAATATAGAGCACAAACAATACAGACACAAAGAATATAGAGCACAAACAATACAGACACAAAAAATATAGAGCACAAACAATACAGACACAAAGAATATAGAGCACAAACAATACAGACACAAAGAATATAGAGCACAAACAATACAGACACAAAGAATATAGAGCACAAACAATACAGACACAAAAATATAGAGCACAAACAATACAGACACAAAGAATATAGAGCACAAACAATACAGACACAAAGAATATAGAGCACAAAACAATACAGACACAAAAAATATAGAGCACAAACAATACAGACACAAAGAATATAGAGCACCAAACAATACAGACACAAAAAATATAGAGCACAAACAATACAGACACAAAGAATATAGAGCACAAACAATACAGACACAAAGAATATAGAGCACAAACAATACAGACACAAAAAATATAGAGCACAAACAATACAGACACAAAGAATATAGAACACAAACAATACAGACACAAAGAATATAGAACACAAACAATACAGACACAAAGAATATAGAACACAAACAATACAGACACAAAGAATATAGAACACAAACAATACAGACACAAAGAATATAGAACACAAACAATACAGACACAAAGAATATAGAACACAAACAATACAGACACAAAGAATATAGAGCACAAACAATACAGACACAAAGAATATAGAGCACAAACAAAAAAGACAAAAAGAATATAGAGCACAAATAATACAGACACAAAGAATATAGAACACAAACAATACAGACACAAAGAATATAGAACACAAACAATACAGACACAAAGAATATAGAGCACAAATAATACAGACACAAAGAATATAGAGCACAAACAATACAGACACAAAGAATATAGAGCACAAACAATACAGACACAAAGAATATAGAACACAAACAATACAGATACAAAGAATATAGAGCACAAACAATACAGACACAAAGAATATAGAACACAAACAATACAGACACAAAGAATATATGAGCCTGGCCTAAAGAGATGGACTATCCTAGCAAAGTTGGAGCTGGATCGGTGGTCAAAGCAATGGGACCATCCAGTACGATTACATGATGCCTTTTTCTAATGTTTTCTCTCTTTTCCGTTGTGTGTTTTTCTTTCCTTCTCACTGTTTATCTCTGTGCTCAGGCGTGCAACCTGCCAGCATTCTGTGCTCGGACGCCGCATCCGGAAACATCCAGTGCCGAGTTGACAGCGATGACCCCAGCAGTACAGGTAAGGTCGTCTCCATGGAAAACTGCAGTCCCGCACAAAAGGGTGGTTTACAAAACTATTAGTTTAAAATCGTTTGATTGTTTTAAAAGAAGGAATGCTATTTGTGCGCCTTACTCCCTATTCAGACTGAAAGCGCTGCGATCTGAAACCAACATGCACGCTCAAATGTTACAGACACTGCAACATACACAACAAACACGCATTCAGCATTCAAACATGTGGTGTAAACGCAGGAAGATAGCTATTGGAATTAGTAGTATGATATAAGGGGTTGCCCATTTTTTAAAATTCCAACATTGGCCCGCTAGGGTTAGGGTTAGGACCTAACCCTAAACCTTTCCGTAACCCTAACTCAATCCCTAACCCTAACCCGAACCTCAACCAATGTTGGAATTCCAAGAATGGGCAGGCCAATTCTAGAATTGCCCAGATTCCAAAAAAACGCGGAACATATACACTATTTTGAATTTTACATTAACTGCATCCAGTAACATTAATAATAATAATAATAATAATAATAATAATAATAATAATAATAATAATAATAATAATAATAATAATAATAATTAATAATAATAATAATAATCTGCGAGAAATACCTACAGCACCAGGGCCGGACCTGGGAAAAGTTGAGGGGGGGGTTACAGATTCAGCGAAGGCGCGAAGCGCCGAGCCTTCTAGGGGGGTCCGGGGGCATGCCCCCCCGGAAATTTTTTTTTTTCAAGGATGCAAAATGGTGCAATCTGGTGCAATCTGAACCTTGAAAAAGCCATTTATGATGGTCTGGGACTTTGAGCTTTTTAAACAAATTGAACTGACAAACTCTGGGGTACAAAAATAATCATCTGCCCGTCCCTTAAAAAAACAACAAAAAAACCCACACACGAACATTTATTTATCAGCAGAGATGTTTTGTATACTATTATTATTCACTACATTTTGTTGATCGTTAAACATCACCGCCCTGCTTTCACTGTCAGTCTTGCTGCACTAGGTTCCTCGGCATTAGTACCATTTGTGAATTGTATCTTCTGGCAAAACAGTTCACTGCCTCTTTGAAGTCAATATCAACATCCCTGTGCACTTTCAGTAAAGCAAGTCCATTGAGTCTATGTTGCCCCATTGTAGAGCGCAGGTAGTTTTTCAGGTTGCGCAACTGACTGTTTGAACGCTCACACTCGGCAGTAGTGACAGGCAGGGTGCAAAGGTTCTTTAGCATGATGAACAGGTTGGGATAAAAATCCCTGTCACAATGTTTCAGTGCTTCTGATGCCGTGGATGGGATGATAGCTGTCGCATTCTCAGCAGCACTTCGCCATTTGCAAACCCACCTTTGGTATTCTGCATCAAGGGTAGCGTTGTCTGGTAGATCAGACTCCCACAACATTGCCAGTGTCTTTACCCCTTCTGGAACCTGCATGAAACCATCCTGGTTGTCTATTAAAGTGCTTGGCACCAGACAGAGACCATCAACTGCTAGGTCAGCATTTTTGAACCTCGAGTCCAATTCGATTGACAGGTGTTCCAAGAAAGGAATGGCAATGCTAATCTTGAAATATTCTTCTGGAGTGGCCGCAGGTTGGTTGTCACGGAGAGTCTGTCGGGATGCTTGACGAGGAACAATAACATCAGTTGTCAAAGCATTCGCCATTTTGCTGACTTCACCGAACCAGGCAACGAACGCTGTGTAGACATCTCTTCTAATAGAAGACATGCAGTTACTGACCGCTTTGATTTCCATGTAGGCATCGACAACATCTTTTGTCCTTTTCTGCAGCTTCACTGTCAAGGGTTTTAAGTAACGCAAACAATTGCGGACGACAACGAATGCAACGAGGAAAGCACTGCTGCTCAAGGTGTGGAGAAAGCCAGTTGCCTTGGTCAGTGTCTCACTGTCCCAATTGTCACTGTCTTCACACATTTGTCTCAAACAGTCGTGAACAACCAGAAAGAGAAATGTATAAACCTCCAGTGCTTCATGTTTTTCTACCCATCTTGTTCTGCACAGATCAACAAGCTTTATTTTTGTCGTGTCAGGCTGAGATGATTCGATGGTATCTTCAAGTTTTCTTTGTCTCTTTGGAGAGTTTGAGAAAAACAGTGACAGTTCCCTCAGTGCTCCCATCATGTTCTTCACTGCAGGCAAGTCGCATGCTTTCACAATGCAGAGACTCAAGCTATGGGAAGCACAGTGTCTCAGGTAACAGAATGTAGTTACTTGTGATAAAAGAATCAGTGGTTGAAATTGAGTAGAGTGGAAGAGGATTTATTTTTTTATAGTGCCTAGGGGAGAGGGTTGAAATTTCTCCCCGGATTTACTTATGATTGTAACGTGCCCCCCCCCCCCCCCCCCCCCCAAAAAAAAAAAAAAAAAAAAAAAAAAAAGAGGTACATAGTCAGGCCAGGGGGGGGGGTTACGTAACCCCTGTAACCCCCCCCCCTAGTCCGGGCCTGCAGCACCAACAACATCTATATAATGTGTTCGTAGACTTCAAGAAGGCGTTTGACCGAGTCTGGCATGCAGCTCTGTGGGCAACCATGAGAGTGTACAACATCAGCCCTAAATCATTGAAGTCATCAAAAGCCTGTATGACAAGGCTACCAGTGCAGTCCTCCACAACAGCGCCATCGGAAACTTGTTCAGAATAACAATCGCCAGGGATGCCTACTCTCTCCCACACTCTTCAACATCTTTCTAGAGCGCATCATGTCAGATGCCCTTGCAGATCACGAAGGCACAGTCAGCATAAGGGGAAGAGCGATCTCCAACCTTCGTTTCGAGACCAGTGCAGTCCTGCACAACAGCGCCATCGGAAACTGGTTCAGAACAACAATCGTCAGGGATGCCTACTCTCTCCAACACTCTTCAAAATCTTCCTAGAGCGCATCATGTCAGATGCCCTTGCAGATCACGAAGGCACAGTCAGCATAGGGGGTAGAGCAATCTCCAACCTTCGTTTTGTGGATGACATTGATGGATTGGCTGGAGAGGAACAAGAACTTAAACAGCTGGTACAGAGGCTTGACACCAACTCCAGAGCCTATGGAATGGAAATAAGTGCAGAGAAGACCAAAATGATTACAAACATCAATGGCATCAACACGGACATCAAAGTCCAAGGCCAATCCCTCAACACATTGCATAGCTTCAAATATTTAGGAGCCATTGTATCAGACAATGAGTCCCGACAGGAAGTCCTCTCCAGACAACTGCTGCCCTGGCGAGGTTGAAGTCAATTTGGAAAGACAGGACTATCAGTCTACATTCCAAGATAAGACTGCTGCGCTCCCTTGTCATCTCCATCTTCCTATATGCTTGCGAAACGTGGACCTTCACAGCAGATCTCCAACGAAGAATACAAAGCATGGAGATGAGGTGCTACAGAAGACTTCTGGGCATTTTCCTATACCCAGCACATCACCAACGACGAAGTCCGACAGACCATCACACAAGCCATTGGACAACACGATGATGTGCTCGCAGTGATGAAAAAACGGAAACTCCGATGGTATTACCACGTCACCAGATCATCAGGTCTTGCAAAGACCATCCTGCAAGGCACAGTGCAAGGAGGTAGAAGAAGAGGGAGACAGACCGAAAAAGAGGTGTGAGGACAACATTCGAGAATGGACTGGTTTGACACTGAGCAATAATCAGGGTTGCTGAGGACAGGGAATGATGGAGTACGCT
Organism: Oncomelania hupensis; assembly: GCA_036898135.1. Lineage (NCBI taxonomy): Eukaryota > Metazoa > Mollusca > Gastropoda > Littorinimorpha > Pomatiopsidae > Oncomelania > Oncomelania hupensis. Next base: position 92,123,538 of record CM072514.1, on the reverse strand, counting down.
GGTTAAACGATCATCTGTGGTGCCCCTACGACCTCCGAGTTATGGGATATGATAGGATAGATAGGATAGGTAACATTATTAAGGAAGGGAGGAAACCGGAGTTTCCATACACAACTGTCGGTGACCTGACCATTCTCATACGTAAGTTAAATATGTCCTCTCCTCCCCCAGCGGACTAAACTATTGAGCATGCACATCTAACAGTGATGGAGATTGATTGATTGATTGATTTATTGTTGCTTTAGGTCCAGCGGACTCTTCCGAGCCAAATCAGGACCGGACAACCCCCGATCCGCATAAAAGATCTGCTGAAACAACCCCAGTGGGAAAATTGAATGCCCTCCACCGGCCAGTCACTTTACAATAAAGACATCCCACGCGGGGGACGGCTGAGGGTTGACCTCAACTACGCGAACACCCCGGTTACAAAAACAAAATAGAATACAAACATCATTATAATTCATCAACCAAACACATACATATAAAATGCCTATAGTGCTAAATAGTACAGTCATAGGAAGCCCTAGTGACCACCCGGCAGAAAGCGTCCAACACTCCCAAGCTGATCCAACAGACCTCATACACAAACAAGGAGTCTTGTCCAGGAAGAGTTTTCAAGAAAAAAGGTAGGTCATTGATCTAGCGAAGAAGAAGATAGTATAGCAGAGTGAAGGACAGAGCAGGAATAGGAAAGAGTAAATGAGGAAGACAGCGACAGTGGGAATTTAAAGCACTAAATTTCCATAAAGTGGGGATACTATTTATACTGAAAACCCCCGGCACTCCAACGGGGGTACTGTTGCCGCAGTGAAGCGTCTTGCCTATAAAGGAAAGACAGGTTTTCAACTGTGGCTTTCACTGTTCCCTTTATAGGTTTGAACAATCTACAGTGGCAAGATTGCTCATGACCCCAAGGGGTGTGATGGAGATTACGTACAATCGTAAGTTGCACGTACTGAGTTGGGAAATCACGTAACGAAAATGTAATGAAAGGGTATAAACACGCACAAAGTCAGTGCCAAAGGGGTATGAAAACGTAAAGCTAAGTTGCTGGGAGGTATCATCAGGTACAACTATTTCGGTCGTGCGTACAGCTTTCGCTCGATTTGGATCGTATACCTGTGTGTCCTGCGCGACCGCCTACCACCCTCTCTCCCCCTCTTATTCATTCTGTCGCTTCCGAGAAACAGCCAATCATATGCACGATAATATTCACTATTTTTTCTCGACGCTTTTGATTGGCTATATAAGACTGACAACAACCCAACAATAAACATGGCCGACAAGCAGCGATCTGAGGGGAAGAAAAGGAAAAATAAAGCATACAAAACTAATTGCTAAAAAGATTAAAACAAGATAAAGGAAAAGAAAAACAAACTTTTTTGTCAGCCTTTGGATTTGAGGGCTCGGTAAGAGAAGAAAAATGTGAGCCGCAACCGTGCCCGGCTGAAGAAACTCAAACTGATGAACAGACTTTCCATGCAAAGTGTTTATTACGTATGTTGGTGTACCCCCTAAAAAACCGAAAGGGGGTATAAAAAACCCCTTATGTTTGAAATGAGGGTATGAAAACCCCCACATGTTATGGTTGAGGGTATAAATACCCCTAGCTTAAAAACTTTCTCCATCACTGTCTAAACCCTTGGGCATGCACATCTAAACCCTCAGTCATGCACATCTAAACTATTGAGCATGCACATCTAAACCCTCTGGCATGCACATTTAAACTATTGAGCATGCACATCTAAACCCTCAGTCATGCACATCTAAACTATTGAGCATGCACATCTAAACCCTTGGGCATGCACATCTAAACCCTCTGGCATGCACATCTAAACTATTGAGCATGCACATCTAAACCCTCAGGCATGCCCATCTAAACCCTCTGGCATGCACATCTAAACTATTGAGCATGCACATCTAAACCCTCAGGCATGCACATCTAAACCCTCTGGCGTACTCACCTAAACCCTCAGGCATGCACATCTAAACCCCCGAAAATGCACATCTAAACCCCAGGGCATGCTCCTCTAAACCCTCAGGCATGCAAATCAAAACCCTTGGGCATTCAAATCAAAACCCTCAGGCATGCACATCTAAATCGTTGGGCATGCACATCTAAACCCTTGGACAGGTAAATCAAAACCTTTGGGCATTGGAGGCAAGCTTTAACTGCGCCAACAGACCATCTCTTATATCTTGATTACGCGTTCTGGCGTTGACACAGCCGAGGACTGTTTTTTTGTGTGCCTGTGTTGTTAGTGACGTGGACGATGACTGTGGGCGGGCAAACGACCAACCTGGGCACGTGCAGAGGCAACGCGAGCCCATGCACGTCCAAAGCACCGTCCTCTGTGGGCGTCAGTCTCAGCCGTTTTTATACCTGGAGCTGGCTGTTATTCAAAGACCCCTCAATTCTCAATAGCGCAACCTTGACCTGCGCTGCCAAGCACTTCGGGAAGACTACGACTAGCCAGTGTACCGTGGGACAAGCACAGAGTGAGTTATGTCTTCATTGTCTTGTCCCTTTATCTGTAGTAGTAGTAGTAGTAGTAGTAGTAGTAGTAGTAGTCACAGTAGTAGTAGTTGTTGTTGTAATTGTAGTTGTAGTAGTTGTTGTTTTTGTAGTAGTTGTTGTAGTAATAGTAGTGGTTGTTTTAGTAGTAGTAGTAGTAGTAGTTGTTGTTGTTGTTGTTGTTGTTGTTGTTGTTGTTTTAGCAGTAGTTGTAGTCGTTGTTGTTATAGTAATAGTAGTTGTTGTAGTAGTAGTTTGTTACGTTGAAATGCGTACGATAGTTCGTGTGTGACGCGCGCGATAGATCTGATCGTTTTATTTTGCAAAGCATGCAATAATAGAGTCTGTTTACCTTTGATTTGATTTTGCATTGTTGTTAGAAGCAGCTTTGTATAATGTTGATAATTTTGGTTGGTCGATATTACTTGAGAATTTTCTAGAGTTGGTTGTTTACTATCGATCGAAGCGTGTGGATAATTCTAGTGGTAACCAGAGACGCTTGTATTCTAAATGTACTTGTTAGTATGACGTGAGACAGTGATGATGAAATTCGTTCTGATTGGTAATAATTGTGTTTTGCCCGAACGTTCTTTATTTCTCTGGAGTTAGAGAGACTATAATTATAAGTGCCGCACTGTTTCAAAAGAGGGGGTATTGAATTGTAAAGTTGAAAGTGAAAAGTTGAGAGTGGATAAGCGATTGTATGCAGTTGTTGATGTTCGCTGAATAAAGTTGGAAAACTACATACGACGACTTTGCCTTGTTGCTGAGTGAGCAGGCTGCGTGGATAAACGAATCTGAGTTACACTTTATCAGGTTTTAAGCATCGGGGCTGAATCAACTGATAAAAAAACAACATCGAGTGCAACATTTTGGGGGCCAAGCCGGGATCCACACCATAGCCAAGGGTTCAACTGCTACAACAACCGAGTCAACGTTACGAGAGGTAGTCATCGAGGGTAGCCGCCAACGAGTTGCGTCGAGAGGGGTCAACATACTGGGACTACATCCCCGATAGATTCGGGTCGACTGCAAAGGCGTGTAGTCGCTGAAGAGTTGCTTCGTGAGCGAACAACAGACCGGGACTACAACGTGGCTGCCGCAAGACTACGTCGAGGGACAGTCTCGGAGCTACATCGCCCGTATTAGAGAGAGCGACGAGCGGACCTCGTGTTTACTTCAGTACAGGAGCGTATACATCAACACCAGCGTGGTGCAGCGTCGCATACCACGAGGACAGCGGGGCCTGCGTCAGCGAAGGCGACTGGTGACAAGCATCAACGCTACTGCAGAAAGCGTGCTGTTCTAGAATAGTCTAGAAAGGTATAGCACAGTCAAGAATTTTCCAGAAAAGAACTTTCCAGAAAAGCATCAAAATGGCTGACTTCTGGCAGAAAGGGATTGAACTGAATCTAAAAGGCAAACAGCTGACGGAGTACGTCAAGTCCCAAGAGAGAATATTGCGTGAAGAAAGAGAAGAAACAGCGATGGCGCGAAGAAAGAGAATTAGAAGAACAGCGTCGCGAGAAGAAATAGAATTAGAACGAAGCGTCTAGAAAGTGAGGAACAGCGACGGCGAGAAGAAAGAGAATTAGAAGCGAAGCGCCAGCAGCTAGAGACGAAGAGCAAGCGTCCAACAAGGCTCCAAAATTGCCAGCGTTCGTCGACGGGAAGGACCAGATCGACAGTTATCTGGCGAGATTTGAAAGGTTTGCCGGAAGCTCTAACTGGCAACCTCAAGACTGGGCGATTCGACTCAGTGCACTTCTGACTGGGCAAGCATTCGAAGTTTACACCAGACTGTCGAACGATGACGCCAAAAACTACGACTTCTTGAAAGAGGCCCTATTGCATTGCTACAGCTTTACAGAGAAGGGCTACCGTAAACGCTTCCGTTAATGCCGGCCTTTGTGAGACGAGACACCAAAGCAATTTGTGGAGCGCCTATCGTCATAGTTACACAAGTGGGTGGAACTATCAGGCAAAGGGAAGTCTTACGATCGTGAAGGAGCAATTCCTCAATGCCTGTCACAAGGAACTGGCGACCCACTTAGAATTACAGAAGCTGCAGACGCTTAATGATGTGACCGAGGCTGCTGAGAGATATCTCCTCGCTCACGGGAAGACGCTGGGGCCACCCCAGGCGACGAACAATTTCAGAAGACTGGAAACCATGGGAACCAGATCCAGGGGAGTCAGACGAGCCAGAGACACACGGCCTCCACGCCAGCTCCCAGGGAAGGGCATTCAAGAGGCTGTTTCACCTGTACAGTATCAGTACAACTTATGTTAATCTGATGAATAAAAAATTGTTACAACAACAACAACCTGCAACGCTACAGACCACAGAGCGGCTAACTGTCCTCAAAACAAAAGTAGCGGACAGCGGAGCAATACAGACAAAGCATCGGCGGGCAACCGGCAGAGGCGGTTCTCCAATCAACGGCAAACCAGTTGATCTGACCATCAAGTATGCGGCGGGAGCGTCATTCTTCCGAGTGAGACCGAGCGCACAGCTACTCCTGCGGACGTGCAAGAGTGCATGACTGAGGCCAACTTCTCCTTGCCAACGTGAAATACATCCCCGTCGTCGCCAGCGCAGCTGTGACCGTCCAGAACATGCCTGTTTCCAAGGTACGCGTCGGAAATCATGAAGTGACTGTCCTAAGAGACTCTGGCTGCAGTTGGGTCATCGTCAGAGAAGATTTAATCGCCAAAAAACAGTTCACTGGCGATTCTAAATGGACACTTATGGCCGACAGCAAGTGTGTGAAAGCGCCAGTTGCAAAGATTCAAGTCAGAACCCCTTTCTACATAGGCGAAGTAGAAGCGGTTTGCCTGAAGAAGCCGCTGTATGATTTGATGATCGGGAATATCGACGGCGCGAGACGACCCGACGTGCCCGATTCAGAATGGAGTCCTGCCTCAACCCAACGTGTCGAAGTTGTGGAGGAGGATCCATTGCCATTTCCCGATGGAGACCTTACAGAGCTGCTACGGGACAATGTGGCTACTCCGGCTCATCCCTGCTGATCAGAGATCGTCGTTGCTGTTACTACCGGGGTCCAGGCCAAGTGAGACAAGACGTCTACGCCACTGAAGGTCGCCGACAACTCCAAAGCTGCCATCGTGGACAGAGATAAGCTGATCCAGCTCCAGGAAGCTGATAGCACTTTAAACAAGTACAGGAACCCCCAAGACCACGTGACCAAGGGCAGTGGCGCGGTCTATTTCGAGGTGAAGGCCAAGATTCTGTACAGAATCTTCCAGCACCCGAGGATCAACGGTCAAGTCTTGGTACCGTTACCTCTAAGGCGCCAAGTGATGGAAGTAGCTCATGACTCCATCACGGGAGGTCACCTGGGGATCAAGATGACGTCCAACAGAATCCAGGCAGCGTTCTACTGGCCAGGATTTCATGCTGATGTCAGCCGTTTCTGCCGATCATGTGACATTTGCCAGAAGACCATACATCGAGGAAGGGTTCCTAAAGTGCCTATGCAGAGGATGGTTCTGATCGACCGACCTTTCAAGAGGGTGGCCTTAAACTTAATCGGCGAAATAAGACCTCCGAGTGAAGAAGGTCATCGATGGGTACTGACCTTAGTGGACTATGCGACTCGGTACCCAGAGGCAGTGCCTCTGAAGAAGATTGACGCTGAAACTGTAGCAGAGGCACTGGTGGACATGTTCAGCAGACTTGGAGTGCCTGAAGAGATCCTGACAGACCTCGGGACGCAGTTCGTCTCTGACTGTATGAAGGAGGTCGACAGACTGCTGAGCATCCGGCATTTAACTACGACACCCTGACACCCTACCATCCAATGTGTAATGGGCTCGTCGAGAAGTTCAATGCTACGCTGAAGTCCACCCTGAACAAACTGTGCAGCGAGCAGCCCAGACAATGGCATCGCTACATCAACGCCTTACTTTTCGCTTACAGAGAAGTACCGCAGGAGTCCACCGGCTTTTCTCCGTTCGAGCTGCTGTACGGAAGAACCATCCGAGGGCCGATGCACATCCTCAAAGAACTGTGGACGAAAGAAGTAGACACCCCAGAGGTGAAGAACAGCTACCAGTACGTGTTTGAGCTACGGGAGAAGCTAGAGCAGATTCTAGAGATAGCCAGAGAAAACCGGAAGAAGTTCCAGGACTGTGGAAAGCATTACTATGACCGTAGGGCTGTGAACAGGAAGTTCAAACCTGGCAACAAAGTGCTGGTGCTGCTACCTACCGACCACAATAAGTTGCTGATGCAGTGGAAAGGCCCGTACGAAGTGGAGACCGTGGTGGGGATCAACGACTATAAGGTGAAGGTCGGCCAGCATTCCAAGATATACCACGCCAACCTCCTTAAGCTGTACGTGGAAAGGCCATCAGAGACTGTACACGCAGCAACGGCAGCTGAGATCGACGACAGCTTTGACAGCGAGGAACTGTTGGAACTTTGAGACTTCCACAGCAAAAAAGACATCAATGAGATGCTGAAGATGGGCATCATCAGGGAGTCCAGTTCCCCTTACGCGTTCCCTGTCGTGGGCGTGAAGAAGACGAACGGGAGCAACAGAGTATGCATCGACTACAGGAAGGTTAATAAGATCACCGTTTTCGACCCCGAGCCGATGCCTGCCGCAGCAGACCTATTCCGCCAAATATCGGGGAGTAAAATCTTCTCAAAGATTGACCTCAGCAAGGGTTATTGGCAAGTCCCCGTGCGACAACAGGACATACCAAAGACTGCTTTTATAATTCCTGATGGGATGTACGAATGCCTGAGGATGCCTTTTGGCATGGTCAACAGCGGAGCGACCCTGAAGAGAGGAATGAGGAAGATACTCAAAGGGATGGACAACGTCGTGTGTTACTGGGACGACCTGCTAGTCCACACTCACACCTGGCAAGAACATCTGCAGACCTTGAGGGAGCTGTTCCACCGTCTAACAGAAGCTAACCTGACCGTGAGACCCAGTAAGTGCATTCTGGGAACCGACAACGTCGACTTCATCGGACATTCGATGGAAGAAGGAGACAACGGGGGATGCACTGACTCGAGGAAAGCCCACGAGATCACTGTCTTTGACCCTAGGCCGATGACAACCGTAACAGACGAGGGCGTCGTTTCCTTGCCGATGAAAGAACATTAACTCTGTGTGGATAAACTGAGAACATTGACAGTATCCAGACAGACTGAAATAAGTTTTAATTCTAGATTTTGTTTGTGCATCGCGTCTCAACGTTGTTGAAAGAAATTAAGTAAATTTTTTCTTGAGTGGGGGGTTATGTTACATTGAAACGCGTACGATAGTTCGTGTGTGATGCGCGCGATAGATCTGATCGTTTTATTTTGCAAAGCATGCAATAATAGAGTGTTTACCTTTGATTTGATTTTGCGTTGTTGTTAGAAGAAGCTTTACCCCTTGGGGTCATGAGCAATCTTGCCACTGTAGATTGTTCTAACCTATAAAGGGAAAAGTGAAAGCCCCAGTTGAAAACCTGTCTTTCCTTTGTAGGCAAGACAGATTCACTGCGGCAACAGTACCCCCGTTGGAGTGCCGGGGGTTTTCAGTATAAATAGTATCCCCACTTTATGGAAATTTAGTGCTTTAAATTCCCACTGTCGCTGTCTTCCTCATTTACTCTTTCCCATTCCTGCTCTGTCCTATCACTCTGCTATACTATCTTCTTCTTCGCTAGATCAATGACATACCTTTTTTCTTGAAAACTCTTCCTGGACAAGACTCCTTGTTTGTGTATGAGGTCTGTTGGATCAGCTTGGGAGTGTTGGACGCTTTCTGCCGGGTGGTCACTAGGGCTTCCTATGATTGTATTATTTAGCACTATAGGCATTTTATATGTATGTGTTTTGTTGATGATTTATAATGATGTTTGTATTCTATTTTGTTTTTGTAAACGGGGGTTCGAGTAGTTGGGGTAAAGCCTCAGCCGTCCCCTGCGTGGGATGTCTTTATTGTAAAGTGACTGGCCGGTGGAGGGCATTCAATTTTCCCACTAGGGTTGTTTCGGCGGATCTTTTATGCGGATTGGGGGTTGTCCGGTCCTGATTTGGCTCGGAAGAGTCCGCTGGACCTAAAGCAACAATCAATCAATCAATCAAACAAGAAGAAGCTTTGTATAATGTTGATAATTTTGGTTGGTCAATATTATTTAAGAATTTTCTAGAGTTGGTTGTTTACTATCGATCGCAGCGTGTGGATAATTCTATTTGTAACTAGAGACGCTTGTATTCTAAATATGGTTGTATGACGTGAGACAGTGATGATGAAATTAGTTCTGATTGGTTATAATTGTGTCTTGCCTGAACGTTCTTTATTTTTCTGGAGTTAGAGAGACTATAATTATAAGTGCCGCACTGTTTCAAAAGAGGGGGTATTGAATTGTAAAGTTGAAAGTGAAAGGTTCAGAGTGGAAAAAACGATTGAATGCAGTTGTTGATGTTCGCTGAATAAAGTTGGAAAACTACATAGACGATTTTGCCTTGTTGCTGAGTGAGCAGGCTGCGTGGATAAACGAATCTGGGTTACACTTTATCAGGTTTCAAGCATCGGGGCTGAATCAACTGATAAAAAAAACAACATCGAGTGTAACATAGTTGTTGTTGGTGTTGTTGTTATTGTTGTTATAGTGTGTCACGACTCAGTTTTCTAAACCTGTGATAATAGGGTTTCTAAGCCTGTTATAGAGGGTGGAATTTGAGGGATAGAAAATTAATTAAAGTCTAATGCCAAGTTTGCATATAATGTGATTTAACACCTGCATTGGTTTGTTACTTTTGCTACGTCACCCTAAACTGGTCATGACTGCCGCTATATGGGTATAAGGGCACGTGCCGTGCAAGTTTTGCAGTGAGCGATATGCGCATTAAATTTGAGAGTGCGAGGAAATAAAACTGCTGTAGGTAGCCAAATCGGAGAGTCGCTGAGAGAATTTTGAACAGATACGTGTGTTCCAGTGCCAGCAGTGTTTTCCAAGGAGAGGGGAGGGGGGGTGGGGGCATTGTGCGGACCGTGGTTGTGTACTATTTGCCGCCCATCTCAAGCAGTGTGTCATCCTGCTGTGACGGTCCTTCAAGGTAGCGTCCAGTCGTTCTGCTGTGACGGTCCTTCAAGGTAGCGTCCAGTCGTCCTGCTGTGACGGTCTAACAAGGCAGTGTCCAGTCGTCCTGCTGTGACGGTCCTGCAAGGTAGCCTCCAGTCGTCCTGCTGTGACGGTCCTGCAAGGTAGCGTCCAGTCGTCCTGCTGTGACGGTCTAACAAGGCAGTGTTCAGTCGTCCTGCTGTGACGGTCCTGCAAGGTAGCGTCCAGTCGTCCTGCTGTGACGGTCCTGCAAGGTAGCGTCCAGTCGTCCTGCTGTGACGGTCTAATGAGGCAGCGTCCAGTCGTCCTGGACCTGATGTCCTGTGGAGAAAAAAAGAGAGCTGCATGCACATCTGTGATCCAGTCGGACCTGTGTCGTCGTTTGTGTGTACTGTGTCGTCGTGTCCGAGGAAAGCACCTGTAGCGTAAGGACCTGCAGCCAATCCCTCAGTGGCTATCTTGCTCGTGTGCAAGCATATTTGTATAAACATGTCTATATTTTATAGTTCTGAATGAAAGGGAAATGGTGCTGAAGAAAGTATGCTTTTGTATGCAAGGAAATAAATCATTTATATTTGATACTTATTTTGTAACGTTTGTAAAGAGATGTAATGTATGCATGACAAGTTTGGATTCTTTGTTAACATTGTAAAGATAAGTAAAACGTAAATGGAAATGATTTTGTCAATAATTAAGAAAATATATATAATTTATGGTTATAAATGGAATTTGATCAATTGTTTTCAATGGTTGAAAAATGGAGATAATTCATAAATTACAATTAAAATGGTTTCCAATTATAATAAAGAGAAATAGCTTACAGTGGTGAAGAAACGGAAACTCCGATGGTATGGCCATGTCACCAGATCATCAGGCCTTGCAAAGACTATTCTGCAAGGCACAGTGCAAGGAGGTAGAAGAAGAGGGAGACCGAAAAAGAGGTGGGAGGACAACATTCGAGAATGGACTGGTTTGACACTGAGCGAAGCTATCATGGCTGCTGAGGACAGAGAAAGATTGAGTATGCTGGTTAAGCGATCATCTGTGGTGCCCCTACGACCTCCGGGTTACGGGATAGGATAGGATAGGAAATAGTTTGGGAAAGTCCGTTCATTTCAATTATGATAAAGGGAGGTAATTTATGAATGAGAGTGATAATGGATCGAAGGGAGAAGGGTAATAAAGTCCACTGGGATGCAGAAGAGTATGTGGGTATTTTTCCTATGTTGGTTGATTAATAATGCAAGAATCTACTCTTGTTTGTTTCTTGGTGTACTGGTATTGGCATCTTCCGTCTTGGGATGTGACGTGGCTGGCTTTCCCCTTGGGGGTGCTGGGGGGTTTCAGTATAAATATTATCCCCACTTTCTGGAAATGTAGTGCTTTAAATTCCCACTGTCGCTGTCTTTCTCCTATGTTCTTTCCCATTCCTACTCTGCTCTATCTATCTACTATACTATCTTCTTCTTTGCTAGACCAGTCACCTACCTTTTTTCTTGAAAACTCTTCCGGGACAAAACTCCTCAATTTTGTGTGAAGTCTGTTGGATCAGCTTGGGAATATTGGAATCTTTCTGCCAAATGGTCACTGGGGCTTCCTATGATGCTATTATTTAGCAATGTAGGCATTATATATGTATGTGTTTTGTTGATATTTTTAATGTTTGTATTTTATTTTGCATTTGTAAACGGGGTTCGATAAATTAGAGTATAGCCTCAGCATCCTCTGCGTAAGATGTCTTTATTGTAAAGTGACCGGCTGGTGAAGTGCCTTCAGTGTTACCACTAGGGTTGTTTCAGCAGATGTGTTATGCGGATCAGGGGTGAGTCCTCTTTCAGCGAAGTTGTGGTCTTGATTTTGTGGTCCTGATTCAGCTCTTTGCAGTCCGCTGGACCCTGTAAGCAATGAATAACTAACTAACTGGCTTTGACCAATAACATTGGGAGCCTATATGGACAACCTGGCGTTTCAACTGACCTGAGCATCTGGGGAAACCACGCTGGTCGCTGACTGACATCCAGCGAGACTAACTTAGAAAGTCCGTACAGAAAAAGTTGTTTATTATTCCCTGATAAAGTTCCTCAAGAAAATGAACTTTAAAGAATGTCAGTTACCGGTTGTATAAAGCCACATGAAATAAAACAACTTTATTACTTTTTTTCTATTTAGTTGGAGTGTCATTTTCGATAATAAAGTATCCTGTATAGTTAGTGGTCACTGAGAAACACTATTATTACTGTTTACAATATTATTAAGCCTTTGTGTAATACTTTGTACAATTAATTAAATAACTTACTATTCTACAGCCACTTCTGATCTTATTTAGACTGTAGCAAGAAATACTTTTTAAAAAAAACCATCCCAATCACTTTTTATTATTGTTTGTTTACCAGTTTTGTTTGTCATGATAGCTTAGTTAAGTGTGATTGTGGCTATACATGGGGGTTAGTTCTAACTATATAGATTAGTTTGTTTTAGTGTGAATAAAAGTGTTGTCATTGTTCCCTCTGGTGTTCTAAGTGTTAGATTATTTGGGGTGGTTGTTTGTCCTGTGGTTAGCACACACTGCTCTACCCACTGTTGAGGCAGTGGATGTGGCGTAGTAGTAGTAGTAGTAGTAGTAGTAGTAGTAGTAGTAGTAGTAGTAGTAGTAGTAGTAGTAGTAGTAGTAATAGTTGTAGTTGTAGTAGTTGTTGTTGTTGTATTTTTAGTTTTATGTTTGTTTGCTTATTGTCTTCTTCATCGAAATGATAAGACAAAAAAATATATATATATATATATAATTTTTTTTAAAGTTGTAGTAGTAGAGTGTTGTGGCCAAGTGGGCTAAGGCGGGACTAACTTGCCTTGTCCATAAGCCACAAACCAATGGCGCCTAACAGGTGTGGGTTCGATCCGGCATCTGGGCGTTATGTTTCTCCGAATATTATTTACTTTCGACTCTGGGGTTTTCTCCGGGTACTCCAGCAAACTTTCAAATTCACAAATAATGTTATGTAGTTAGGGTTTGGGCGCGCCACTGGCTGCGACTACGCCTTCCCCAGGGGAGGCGACCCAGAGTTTCCCGATAGAAAGGGATAATAAACTGTAGTAGTAGTAGTTGTTGTTGTTGTTGTTGTTGTAGTAAAAACGTAGTAGTTATAGTAGTTGTTTAGTTGTGGTATTGTAGTTGTTGGTTGTGTGTGGTGTTGTAGTTGTTATTGGGTGTGGTGTTGTAACATTCCGTGCCCAAACCTGCATCCCGCAGACTGTGATCAGTTGTCTGGGCGTCAGACGTCGACGATGCACCCAAAGGCTGCAAGTGAGCCCTTCGGGCGGCTGTAGTTAGATCCTGTATGGGCCAGCGCCTTGAGCAGCTCTTGAGTTGCAAAAGCGCTATATAAGAACGATTAAATAATAATAATAATAATAACTATAATCAGCCAATTAACGGAATGGAATTGGTTGCAGATTTTGAAAGGTGCTGCGAGGGCGAGTCGGCTTGCAGGCAAAAGGGCTGGTTTGGGGACCACTGTGGCTCCATCAACGGTCAGCCTGTCTGTTGTCCAGTGGGTCAAGGCCTCATCATCAACATGGGCAGTGCCAATCGGTGCCAGTGCAACACTTCTAAGTAAAATGATCTCTCGTTATTCAGGTCTCACTTGTTAACAACTTGGTCATTATAACCTTGTAATATTGTCATTATAACCTTGTAATATTGTCACTATAACCTTGCAATATTGTCATTATAACCTTGTTGGTGTCTTTGGGCAGTGCCAATCGGTGCCAGTGCAACACTTCTAAGTAAAATGATCTTTCGTTATTCAGGTCTCACTTGTTAACAACTTGGTCATTATAACCTTGTAATATTGTCATTATAACCTTGTGATATTGTCACTATAACCTTGTAATAATGTCATTATAACCCTTGACCTACTTAGGTGACAGTCATTTTAACCCCAAACAAAAAATTGGGAAGTAAAGTATAAACTTCTATTAAATAATAAATTCAAAATAAAATGCTTCCATTTTTCCAATCTTTGTACACAAAATGTTATTTGGAAAACTTTGACGACGGTTGGCCTTTAAAAAGTCTAAGACAGGACGCGCTGCCTTTTATTTTTCTTTTTTTTTCTTTTTTTTAAAAATTCTATTGGATTTTTTTACCATCTCAAGATTTTAACATTTTATTTCTAGGCTCCAGTAGTCGCCCCTATCTTGCCTTGGCCATGGTGTTGCATTGTTAAAAACATCATCCAAGCATATAATGTAGTTCATTGTTTGGGAAGACCAATGAGAACTGCTGTATTGACATGACACATGTTTGTGATAAACATTGATAGAGAACTGTTGTTTTCACATGACGTATATTTGTGATAAACATTGATCTGTTTCAAACAGTATTGACATGACTTATGTTTGTGGTAAACATTGATCTGTTTCAAACAGTATTGACATGACTTATGTTTGTAATAAACATTAATAACTGAAGTGAAATATTTTGTGTTTTTACTGCAAGTACTAAACACACGTTAATCAATATTGTATTTGCATACTGGAAGTGCACCTGTCAACTAATATAACGTTTAACTACCAATGTCATCTTTCTCAACTCTCAGTAAATGAAACATTCTATCTTGGCTCATGGCCTACTACCTGTCAACAGTTAGTTATTATCTTACATCTCTCTCTCTCTTTCTCTGTCTCTCTGTCTGTCTCTCTTTGTCTCTGCCTGTCTCTCTCTCTCTCTCTCTCTCTCTCTCTCTCTCTCTCTTTAAGTATCTCTCTCATACACACATACACATAAATATGTGCGCGTGTGCAAGCGCCAAGAAAAAAAAAATCCCCCACACAACACATGAAATGTTTCGGGGGGGGGGGGGGTGGGGGGGAAGGGGGAGATCGGGTTTGTTGTTTTTTAGCAAGTACAATTAATAATAATAATAATAATAATAATAAGAAGAAGAAGAAGAAGAAGAAGAAGAAGAAGAAGAAGAAGAAGAGAGAGAGACAGACAGACAGACAGACAGACAGACAGACAGAGAGGAGATTTTTCCTAATGACGTCAGTTCAAAGAGCAGTTCTCACGCATTCATACTTAACTTTAACATCGAAATACATACGGAAAGAAGTGAAATAAAAACAAGACACTAATAAATTATATAAAGACATGAAAAAGAATATTTACAAGTAAAATATAAAAGACGAGGGATGTAAAGGGAGGAAGAGAGCAGCTAATGGGGCGGCGGGCTGTGGGCGTGCGGGGTGCGGGGTGACGGCGGTGGTTTGAATCACAAAAGTAGGAATGATGATGATGATGTAGAGGAGATCAGAGAGTTTTAAGAAAGAGAAGAGTTTTGAAGTTGGACTTGAAAGTGGCTGTGTTCGGACAGCTGCCAAGAGAGGTAGGAAGAGAGTTATGTAACGCGTCGCTGTGTGCGTTAACTTGTGAGAGCTAACCTAACTAAACTACTTTCCCATCTGCACGGGGATCGGGCCTTAACTAAAAACAATCATAGTCTATAAAACGCACAAAACAGAACAAGTCTCACTGCCATCCAAAGACACCACTATTTAAACAAGAAACAAATTCAATTCCATAATACATTCATTTTGACTGTCTTTTAATAACCTCTACTTAATACATTACAATCATCAAACATTAAATCCGCATGCACATATAACCAACAAAAGAAAGAAGTTTCAATAAGTTTTTGTTCTTACCTCATCTTCGAAGCCTTCGTTCACTTCACTTCCTGAAGGATCTACCTTTATACTAAGTCTCAAAATAAAACTTAGGAATTAACATCTAATGTCTAATTGGCTAAATGATAACGTTTCAGACACACACGTAGACATCGATGGGTTTTCAGTCTTTCGGGGAGATGGACAAGAGAATGAGGAAAGAAAGGAGGGGGTGGAGGAGTACGGGAGGCACTGTGGTCTAATGGTAGTGCTTCGGCTTGAGGATCTGAAGGTCCCGGGTTCGAGCCCTGGCCGGGCCATTGTGTTGTGTCCCTGGGAAAGACACTTTACTCCTGTTTTCCTACTCCTTCGGATGAGAGTATAAACCGAGGTCTAGTCTGTGTGTCGCATACATTCCATCATAACGGACTTTAAAGATCTTGACGCTCATGTCCTAGACGGGTGAGTGCCGGTAACAAGAACACACCCAGCATGCACTTGGTCCTTCTCCCCAAATCCCTGGCTGCCCGGGATTGTGCTCAGTTGTCCGGGCGTCAGACCATGCGCCAAAGGCTGCGGGTGGGCGTCTCGGACGGTTTGAGTTAGATCCTGTATCGGCCAGCGCCTTGATCCTTAGGCTAAGGCGCCTTATAAATGACGAACATTACTTAATGGTTTAGGTCAATAAGCAGTGGTGTCACCCCAATAACATTACAGTCAAACACAGATCATGCACTCCAATAGTAATGGTTTAGGTCAATAAGCAATGGTGCCATTCCAATAACATTACAGTCAAACACAGATCATGCACTCCAATAGTAATGGTTTAGGTCAATAAGCAATGGTGCCATTCCAATAACATTACAGTCAAACACAGATCATGCACTCCAATAGTAGAAATGCTCACAGTAAGCCTAAGACCTTATTATCTCCCAAGAGAATTTTCTCATGTGCTAGTAACTGTTGTGTAGGTAAGGCCAGATAAAACTAACGCTACAGCTGCAAGTGAAGAAATAGCATCACATAATCTTAGATCTTGAGACCAAGGATCCTGATGCAGTGAAGATTATAACAGGTGATTTCAACCAGTGTGCTCTAAAGAAAACTTTGCCTAAATATCAACAATATGTGACCTGTCCTACACGTGAAAATGCCATCCTAAATCTTTTCTACACTAATATAAAAGATGCATACAGATGTGTGCCTATGCCACCTCTCGGGCGCTGGAGTGTGTTATCGACAGTGCTAAAAACATAAATGAAGCAGTGGAAAGCATTACAGACTATATCCGATACTGTGAAGAAACTATAATACCTAAAAAGACAGTGAAGATATATGCCAACAACAAACCCTACATCACCAAGGAAACTAAATTTGAACAAAAAGAAACAGGCTTACAAGAACAATTTAGATAAAGAAACTAAGAAACAGATACAGAAAGAAATAAACAAGGACATTCGAAAAGGGAAAGAAAAATACAAGGAAAAAATTGAGGAACATTTTACAGAAAATAATATACAAAGAGTGTGGGAGGGAATGGGATTAATGTCTGGGTTCAAAGGTAAGAAGGGTTGGAGTGCACAACTTGGGAAATGTACTCAAGAATATGTAAATGACCTCAATAAGTTCTACTGTCGTTTTGACTGTCAAGATTGTTCTAGTCAGAGAGAGCAGTTAAGGGAAGGGTTAATGGGGAGGAAAGGGGAGGAAGAAGAGGTTGAAATTCAATTAGTTAGTGAGGAGGATGTAAGCTTAGCATTTAGTAAGTTAAACACTCCAAAGGCTGCTGGTCCTGACAATGTTACACCTAAGTTACTAAAAACATGTGCTAATCAACTTGCTGGTATTTTTACTGTTCTGTTTAACATGTCTTTTTCTCAGTCTGTTGTACCTACTCTTTGGAAGATGTCATGCATAGTACCTGTTCCTAAAAAGAATCCAGTCAACGTTTTTAATGATCTTCGCCCTGTTGCTTTAACCTCCGTCACGATGAAAGTTTTTGAAAAATTTGTTCTTGATAAGTTATATGTTTTAGTATCAGATTTTACTGACCCACTGCAGTTTGCCTTTAGAAGTAAGAGAAATGTTGAAGACGCTGTTCTTTTGTCCTCAACAAAATGTACTCACATTTAGAAAATGCAAATTCTTGTGTCAGGCTTATGTTCTTTGATTTTAGTAGTGCTTTTAATACTATGCAATGCCATTTACTTGTTCAAAAACTAGCAGGCATGAATGTTGATATTAGAACTATTCTATGGATTTTTGAC
Organism: Oncomelania hupensis; assembly: GCA_036898135.1. NCBI lineage: Eukaryota > Metazoa > Mollusca > Gastropoda > Littorinimorpha > Pomatiopsidae > Oncomelania > Oncomelania hupensis. Next base: position 92,105,997 of record CM072514.1, on the reverse strand, counting down.
TATCTTACAAATAGACCTCAGTTTGTTAGAGCTCAAAACAATTCCAATTCTATTGTATACAATTCTAATATTGTGTTGACTAATACAGAAGCCCCACAAGGAACTGTTTTAGCACCTTTTTTGTTTTCTTTGTACACCACAGACAAAAGCATGAATCCTGTCCCCTGATAAAATTTGCAGACGACACAGCACTCTCTGGTCTTATTACCAACAACATGGACAACATGTACAGAGATGAAATAGATAGTTTTGTCAACTGGTGTGATTCAAATTTTCTAGATCTTAATGTAAGCAAAACAAAATAAATGATAATTGATTTTAGGAAGGGAAACAAGTTTGATTTTAATCCTATCTTTATGAAAGGAGAAGAAGTAGAGAGAGTGCATGCATATAAGTATTTAGGTGTGGTTATCGATGATAGATTCACTTGGAAAGATCACACAAAATACATTTACAAGCGGCTGCAAAGTAGGATGTTTTGTTTAAGAAAACTGAGATCTTTTAATGTAAAACATGAAATTTTACACATGTTTTATACAGCTGTAATAGGAAGCATCATTTCTTTTGGAATCTCATGTTGGGGGAGGAAACATATTACAAACAGAAAAACGAAGACTGGACAAACAGATAAAAAGGGCTAGTGGGGTGGTGGGGAGGGAACAGGATGACATTGCTACGATACATAGCAGACAAGTGACAAAAAAGCTGACTGCAATTTTGGCTGACAACAACCATCCACTTTTCTTGGAATTTGACTCTCGACGGATAGACAGGAGTGGACGTTTTAGGGCACCAGCTGGAACATCAAATAGGTACAGGAACCACTTGCCATTCAAGCACATAACAAACAAGTTGGTAGACCTGTCTTACTAAACATACTCTACAACTCTCATGCAGCTTAGTTAGTTTAATTATTGTTTTTACTGTCTTTGTATAAATAGTTTATATGTTTACACACTAATAAGTTTAAGTACTCATATTTATCTGTTCTTACGTTAACCCGCTTTACTGCTTAATTGAAATATTTGCATTATGAAAATATGTCCATGTGTTTGAAGATCATTAATAATGTATAAATATTTTAATTCCTTTGTTTCAATACTTTTCTTTGTATTTATCATTTGTGAGAAACATGCGTCTTTATATGTGTGTAAAAGACGCACCTTAGAACTCTCATGCAACTTAGTTTAATTATTGTTTTTACTGTCTTTTTATAAATTATAGTTTATATGTTTACACACTAATACGTTTTAAATACTCTTATCTATCTGTCCTTACGTTAACCCGTTTTACTGCTTATTTAAATTATTTGCATTATGAAAATATGTCCATGGCATGTGTTTGAAGGAATGTGTATAAATATTTTAATTACTTTGTTTCAATACTTTTCTTTTTATTTATTACTTGTGAGAAACATGTGTCTTTATGTGTGTGTAAAAGAAGAATGAATGGACATGTTTAATTGACAGATTATGTAATTTCCATGCTTTTGGATTAATAAAGTAATATCTTATCTTATCTTATCTTATCTTATCTTATCTTATCTTATTTAGAACATTGCCAGACTTCTGGCATATTCTCATTTTCGACTCTCTAGGATTGCCTGTTTGGTAGGATTCTCGGCTCCCTTAAACCTTAACCTACCCTGCTACATTGTCCAATGAACATTGAGGTTTAACGTCTACACCCACCATTGGCGATATGGCAGACGGGGATAAATATCCTAGGGAAAGAGGGGTAGGGACCTGAATCAACACTGAACCACCAGAGCAATCATACTGCTAAAATGGACAGTGAGAAATGGCCACTTTTTATATCGCCCACCACGGGATTCGAGCCTGGGTCATCGGTGTGCCAGGCGATCGCTCTACCACTTGAGCTACGGCGGTGGGACTACATTGTCCAACCACATCTCGACTCCCTTATACCCTAACCTACCCTGCTACATTGTCCAATGGTAGGTAGATTAGAGTCCCCGGACACATAGCGTACAGGGGACTATATGTTAATTGTCCCAAAAGAGTAAAATTTACGTCCCCGAACACCTGGGCGTATGGGAGTGGCATAGGTTAATTATTGTCCAATCACATCTCGGCTCCCTTATATCCTAACCTACCCTGCTACATTGTCCAATCACATCTCGGCTTCCTTATATTCTAACCTACCCTGCTACATTGTCCAATCACATCTCGGCTCCCTTATATCCTAACCTACCCTGCTACATTGTCCAATCACATCTCGGCTCCCTTATACCCTAACCTACCCTGCTACATTGTCCAATCACATCTCGGCTCCCTTATACCCTAACCTACCCTGCTACATTGTCCAATCACATCTCGGCTCCCTTATACCATAACCTACCCTGCTACATTGTCCAATCACATCTCGGCTCCCTTATACCCTAACCTACCCTGCTACATTGTCCAATCACTGCTACCAGTGGTCACTGCCCTCACCACACAAGGCAACCCTACCATACTATCATTACATCACTACCATTACTACCACTATTACCAATACTAACATTACATCACTACCAATACTACCACTACTACCAATACTAACATTACTTCACTACCAATACTACCACTACTACCAATACTAATATTACATCACTACCAATACTACCACTACTACCAATACTAACATTACATCACTACCAATACTACCACTACTACCAATACTAACATTACTTCACTACCAATATTACCACTACTACCAATACTAACATTACATCACTACCAATACTACCACTACTACCACTACTAACATTACATCACTACCAATACTACCACTACTACCAATACTACCAATGCTACCACTACTACCAATACTAACATTACATCACTACCAATACTACCACTACTACCAATACTAACATTACATCACTACCAATACTACCAATACTAACATTACATCACTACCAATACTACCACTACTACCAATACTAACATTACATCACTACCAATACTACCACTACTACCAATACTAACATTACATCACTACCAATACTACCACTACTACCACTACTATCATTACATCACTACCAATACTACCACTACTACCAATACTAACATTACATCACTACCAATACTACCACTACTACCAATACTAACATTACATCACTACAAATACTACCACTACTACCAATACTAACATTACATCACTACCAATACTACCACTAAGTACTACCAATACTACCAATACTAACATTACATCACTACCAATACTACCACTTCACCCATACCAATACTACCACTACATCACTACCAATACTACCACTACCAATACTACCACTTCACCCATACCAATACTACCACTTCACCCATACTAATACTACCACTTCACTACTACCAATACTAACACTACCAACACTACCACTACAACTACTACTACTACCAATACTCCAATACTAAAACCACCACTGCTACTGCCGCTACCACTACTAACTGTGGCTTGTTTTCATATGGAATTAAGTCAATTGAAAAGCACTCTACTTCTTGTAAACAGAACCTAATATCGTTCAAAAACTGAAGGCTAAGCTGCAAATACAATTCAACGGCTGCCACTGCGAATTCAATGCCTGTACACTGAAAATAAAAACGTTGAAGAACTGTAGTGTAGGCTGTGCTTGAATAAAGTGTGCAACTATACTGCCAGTGACGCATGTCGATGGGCCAATGCAGGCCTATATCAAAGGCCTATTACAACTTATTAGGACACTGCGCCTTTTCAACAGTCTTCAATGACTGGCATACATTTATTCAATGCACTCGCTGATAATAAGAACCCTAACCCTAATGTCGGACACTGAAGCAGCATGTAGGTCTCCCCTAACCTTGCGATTACAGAAGAGAGAGAATAACATCAAGGTTTCTCTGGACCAGCTTCATGAGTGTGAGAAATGAGTATGGTGAAATGCTAATATTCCGCTTAGATCTAACTCTTTGCAATTTGTAATCGCAATCTCGAACTGTCAGTCCACAGACGTCCCTTTCAATCTAGATACACAAGCGTCTATGAGGACATAATCTGTGATCTTTCTCTCTCTCTTTCTCTTTCTTTCTCTCTCTCTCTCTCTCTCTCTCTCTCTCTCTCTCTCTCTCTCTCTCTGTGTCTGTCACTATGTATGTGTGTGTGTCAGTGTTTCTCTGTGTCTGTCTTTCTGTTTGTCTCTCTGTCTTATGATAATATAATAATGAGAAAGACCGGTTCTCATAGACGCTTGCTTATTCCGAAAAGGACGTCGGTCCTCGGTACTGTCCATTCGGGACAAGACAAGACAAGACAAGACAAGATATGATAACATAAGATAAGATAAGAATGCTATTTAACGAGGATAAAAGAGTAAGCACTAGGAGTACTTGTTCACATTTTGCCTTTGGGGTTTGTAACAATAACCAAATAAGTTTATAATAAAAACATCAAAATATAACAATACAATTAAGGTCTGTGCACACACACACACACACACACGCACACACACACACACACGCATGATTGATATTCCTGCTGGAAATGGAGTCAGAGCCAAAAAGGCATATAACCATTCCAAGGTTTCAAACTGTGGTTTGAGTCTGTATATCAATGATCTCGCTCAGACCCAGGCGCTTTAGCCATCTTGAACCAAGTCCGCGAAGCCACAAATGTATTGAGGCAATTCAATGCTAATATAGAAAAGGTGAGGGGGGAGAGAGAAGGATGGGGTGGGGAGGGGTGAGGGTGAGAGAGAGAGAGAGAGAGAGAGAGAGAGAGAGAGAGAGAGAGAGAGAGAGAGAGAGAGAGAGAGAGAGAGAGAGAGAAATAGGGAAGAAGGGGGGACTTTCCGAAAACGTCATCCAATATTAATCCACCAGGAATGGCACCCGGATCAGATTGACAGAAAATGGTTCTGTCCATGCCCCAGGCGGCCAGAAAAGGCCAACAGGAATGTATTGTTGACAGTGTCACACTTTACCTTCCGCCATCTTACTGCCATCTTACTGTCACCTTACTGCCATCTTACTGCCACCTTGACAACCTTGCCATTGCACAGAACATTTCACACAACAGGAAGCAGGAAAGAAAGAAAGACTGGCAGGACGGAAGAAAACAGAAATGAAAGAAACTTTTACAGAAAGAAAAAGGTCGGAAAGAAGAAAGAAATGCAGACAGGAAAGAAACTTTTGAAGAAAAAAAAAGGACGGAGTTAAGAAAGAAACGCAGACAGGAAAGAAAAAGAAAGTAAGGAAAGAAGAAGGAATGATTGTAAAAACGTTTAAAAGAAATAAGGAAAGAAGAAAGGTAAAACATTGTGTTTCTTTCAGTTTCTTTCTTTATTGCTCCCTCTTACTTTCTTTTTCCTTCTTTCTTTCTCTTTCTCTAACACAACTTGCTTTCCCTGCAACAAGCTCGATAGATCCGGGTTGTCTTTTCTAATTCAAATTAAATCGTTTTAATTTATTATTTTTAATTTAATCGTTTTTATATAGCGCTTTTCCAGCTCAAGCACTGCTCACGGCACTGGCCGATACAGGATCTAACTCGTGCCGCCCGAGACGAACACTTCTCTCCGCGAAGGAGGGAGAAAACGAGGAGACCTCTTTAGACCACAATACGGTTAACCCTGGCTGTGTGTCTATCAACTAGATCACACCTATCGATTAGCATGATCTAGATCATTCTGACATACCGGGGATCTAACTGAAAGTTGGGATTTCTCCTCGGGGGATGGCTAGTCCTTTATTAATGGCCTGTTCAGTGTATGTTTGCCTGCCGTCTCTTAGCAACAGCACATGCCCGGCTTTCCTCTTACAATGTAAAGTGGTTGAAGGCACTGCCACAATAATGCAGTTATCTGGCAGCTCCTTTTACAACCCCACAAAGTAGGGCAGCGTGAGAGAGGAGGTAGGTTCACAAAGTTCGTCCTTCGAAAAGAGAGCTCGCCCTCTGGAAAACCATTGGAAAATTACTATACAAGTTTGATGCTGGTCGCATAAAAAGACAAGCAGTGTGGCACCGAGGATAGCTGATGTACAACACGTGGCCGTAGTGATGACTAACACAGTTACATTACATTACATTATTGTTGCTTTAGGTCCAGCGGACTCTTCCCAGCCAAATCAGGACCGGACAACCTCTGATCCGCATAAAAGATCTGCTGAAAGAACCCTAGTGGTAAAACCAAAAGCTCTCCACAAGCCAGTCACTTTACAATAAAGACATCCCACGCAGGGTACGGCTGAGGCTTCACCCCAACTTATCGAACCCCCGTTTAGAAAAACAAAATAGAATACAAACATCATTATAAATTTCAACAAAACACATACATATAAAATGCCTACATTGCTAAATAATAACATCATAGGAAGCCCTAGTGAACACCTGGCAGAAAGCATCCAATATTTCCAAGCTGATCCAACAGACCTCATACACAAATAAGGAGTCTTGTCCAGTAAGAGTTTTCAAGAAAAAAGGTAGGAGACTGGTCTAGCGAAGAAGACGATAGTATAGCAGATTGATAGAACAGAGCAGGAATGAGAAAGAGCAAATGAGAAAGACAGCGACAGTGGGAATTTAAAGCACTAAATTTCCAGAAAGTGGGGATACTATTTATACTGAAACCCCCGGCACTCCAACGGGGGTGTTTAACACAGTTACGGTTCTCCTACAGTGACAACATAGACTCACTGTACAGGCTTCATGGTGTTGGCATTTGGAAGAACAATGAATGAATAAGCTAATCCAGCGGATCAGTTTTATTTAATGGCCATGTTGGCTGGTGTAGAGCACTAGCTACTGATTTGCCTTCCTGACAGTCACAACCCTCCAGACGTGAGGCCAACGAGTTTTCCCATACAAGTTTGATATCGATCACATTTACAATGACAGACAAAAGCTACGCTTGCAGATGAAATAAATGAAATCCAAATGCTGGCTGATGTACACACACCAACAAAATGGATTTACCTTCCTAAAACACAGTATAGCAATGACGGCCCGCGACAGTGGGAAAATGTGCTTTCATATTGGTCAGTTTACAATGAATGACAAGAAAATGCTAAGCTTTGCAGATCAGCTGGCCCGTTTTGAGTTTGGAAGCAGTGCTGGCTACACTCGCTCATTGATTTCACAGTAGCATGCTATATTACACCACCACGAGGCAACGATCTCGCATGTCAAATCACTTCACCACACTCCGCCTTATCTACCCATCCAGGACAAACACGGAAAACCTAAACATTCGTGGCCTTGACCTTAACACACCCCCTTCTCAAGTATTCTCACTTCTGTAATTCCACCGCCATCACTATTACCACCACCATACCTGTTCTACCACTAGTAGTAGTAGTGTTAGTAGTAGTAGTAGTAGTGTTAGTAGTAGTAGTAGTAGTAGTAGTGTTAGTAGTAGTAGTAGTGTTAGTAGTAGTAGTAGTGTTAGTAGTAGTAGTAGTAGTAGTAGTGGTGGTAGTAGTAGCAGTAGTAGTAGTAGTAGTGGTGTTAGTAGTAGTAGTGTTAGTAGTAGTAGTAGTAGTAGTAGTAGTAGTGTTAGTAGTAGTAGTAGTAGTGGTGGTAGTAGTAGCAGTAGTAGTAGTAGTAGTGGTGTTAGTAGTAGTAGTAGTGTTAGTAGTAGTAGTAGTGTTAGTAGTAGTAGTAGTGTTAGTAGTAGTAGTAGTAGTAGTGGTGGTAGTAGTAGTAGTGGTGGTAGTAGTAGCAGTAGTAGTAGTAGTAGTGGTGTTAGTAGTAGTAGTAGTAGTAGTAGTAGTGTTAGTAGTAGTAGTAGTAGTAGTGGTAGTAGTAGTAGTAGTAGTAGTAGTAGTAGTAGTAGTAGTAGATATAATTACATCATCCTTATCGTCACAGAAGCAATGACAAGTGGCCACGGTGTATCTGTATATACACAGGCCTACGCCCTTAGTGACCTGGGGTGGTATTCATGACCGTTGGTTAAGGCTTAACCAATGTTGGTAAAATTAACGACGTTGGTTAAGCTGGAAATTTTAAATTCATGAGGCCTTAGCAGAGTTAACGACGGTTGCTAACCATGGTTATTTTAACGGAGGGGGCACCACCCGATAACCAATGGAACACTGGTTAAAAATGGCGGCCATCGTTTGGTGGCAACTTCGACAGAGACGAGCTCCGAGGAGAGAGAGAGTATTTCGCGACAGAAGTAATCCACTTGACAAATTTGATGATGTGGAACTGGTATCAAAATTTCGTTTTCGTCGGCATGATATCATCACGTTAACGAACGCGGTAGACAGACTGAAACTGTGTGATCGGCAAGGCGTTTTGTCACCACTTTTACATGTGTGTCTCACTCTTTGTTTTTATGCCTCTGGCACCTTTAATAATCTGTCATATTAATAAAACAGGTTAATTTTATTATTATTATTAAAATATTGTTGTTGGATTTTGACTGGTGATGTGTAGGCTTATTGTGTATCTGTATAGTTTATACTCGTAGGGTAATGCAACCCTACGAAATAAAGACAACATTTCAAGTTCCAAACTACCCAGAAACGGCAGAAATTGACACCTCAGTCTAAAAACAAAATGTAGGCCTAACATTACAAACTACAAAGTGATCAAAAGTGATTTCTCTCCTTTCACCCCAACAAAAAGCTCGCTCTCCTTGCTCACTATGATATCCAGCATGCTGTCGGTAGGCTTGCTAATCACGCCACCATTGCCAGACTTTAATCGTGCGGCTGCACGATTCCGATGGAATATAGGCCTATTTTGTTGACGAAAGAAGGAAAACAGCTGCTTGAATTATGCCCCCTTACGGATATTCCCGCACAGCCCAAAAATAGCCTTGGTTAAGTAACAATGCGTGGACACTCGCTCATGAATAGCGATCTGCTAAACGATGGTTAACGATACCATTGTTGGTTACAAAACCAATGTTGGTAACGTTAACCATCGCCTATAATTTAACTGGCCATGAATTCCACCCCTGGGCCCAGGCAAGAAGGAAACGATGTTTGGCAGTTGTACTAACTACACCACTCTTGTTGGAAACAATCCAACATTCTGGTATGATCCCTTCTCTTGGCACCTCACCCCAATCTACCTCTCCCCCCCCCCACTCCACACACACACACACACACACACACGCACACAAATACACAGGACCTGTAGGACACTTTTTTTTTCAACTCCATGTGGGGGAGGGGGGGGGGAGGAGGGGAGGGAAGTCTTACAAATGGCACCGTTCTTGTTTCCAACCCCTCAAGTTTTTACAACAAGACAGAGATCTGTGCATCCCGATGAAAAGGAACAACAAAGTGTCAAAATCAAAATCCCTCTCCCCTCCCCAATCCACCAAAAATTCCCCTCTTTCACAGCAGTGCCCAGCGTGGACAACAGCAGTGCTAACAGCAGTTACATTACATTACATTACATTACATTACATTACTATTGCTTTAGATCCAGCGGACTCTTCCGAGCCAAATCAAGACCGGACAACCCCTGATCCGCATAAAAGATCTGCTGAAACAACCCTAGTGGTAAAACTGAAAGCTCTCCACCAGCCAGTCACTTTACAATAAAGACATCCCACGCAGGGGACGCTGAGGCTGTACTCTAATTTATCGAACCCCCGTTTACAAAAACAAAATAGAATACAAAAATTATAAATTATCAACAAAACACATCTAAATAATAAAATCATAGAAAGCCATAGTGACCACCTGGCAGAAAGCGTCCAATATTCCCCAGCGTGGACATCAGCATAGGACGTTACAATGTTAGTAAGGCTGGAACAACGCAAGTTGCTATTTTTAGAACACAGGAGCGAGGTGTGAGAGTGGACGGCCAACGCTACAACAGTGTATTAAAGACCACTGGGGCCAATGCTACAACAATGTATCAAAGACCACTGAGGCCAACGCTACAACAATGTATCAAAGACTACTGAGGCCAAGGCTACAACAGTGTATTAAAGACCACTGAGGTCAAGGCTACAACAGTGTATAAAAGACCATTGAGGCCAAGGCTACAACAGTGTATTAAAGACTACTGAGGTCAAGGCTACAACAGTGTATTAAAGACTACTGAGGTCAAGGCTACAACAGTGTATTAAAGACTACTGAGGTCAAGGCTACAACAGTGTATTAAAGACCACTGAGGTCAAGGCTAAAATGACAGTCACAAGCATAGCCGTGACAGCGACAGACACTGTGTATGCTGCCAGAGAACTATAGCACCCGGAGTACTAGCTCATTGTCCTAGGCCCTGAACTTCTGTGACCTTCACGTTTAATTAATTAATTTAATTGTTCTTATATAGCGCTTTTCCAACTCAAGAGCTGCTCAAAGCGCAGTCCGATACAGGATCTAACTCAAGTCGTCCAAGGCGCTCATTTGCAGCCTTTGAGCGCATAGTCTGACGCCCAGACGACTGAGCACAATCCTGAGCTATCGGGATTGGGGAGAAGGAACCTAGTGCTTGTTTGGTGTATTTGTTCCTGGCTACAACAAAACCCTCAACATCAGAAGTAGTTGTTCCTGGCTACAACAAAACCCTCAACATCAGAAGTAGTTGTTCCTGGCTACAACAAAACCCTCAACATCAGAAGTAGTTGTTCCTTGCTACAACAAAACCCTCAACATCAGAAGTAGTTGTTCCTGGCTACAACAAAACCCTCAACATCAGAAGTAGTTGTTCCTGGCTACAACAAAACCCTCAACAGCAGAAGTAGTTGTTCCTGGCTACAACAAAACCCTCAACATCAGAAGTAGTTGTTCCTGGCTACAACAAATCCCTCAACAGCAGAAGTATTTGTTCCTGGCTACAACAAAACTCTCAACATCAGAAGTATTTGTTCCTGGCTACAACAAATCCCTCAACAGCAGAAGTATTTGTTCCTGGCTACAACAAAACTCTCAACATCAGAAGTATTTGTTCCTGGCTACAACAAAACCCTCAACATCAGAAGTAGTTGTTCCTGGCTACAACAAAAACTCTCAACATCAGAAGTAGTTGTTCCTGGCTACAACAAAACTCTCAACATCAGAAGTAGTTGTTCCTGGCTACATCAAAACTCTCAACATCAGAAGTAGTTGTTCCTGGCTACAACAAAACTCTCAACATCAGAAGTAGTTGTTCCTGGCTACAACAAATCCCTCAACAGCAGAAGTATTTGTTCCTGGCCACAACAAAACCCTCAACATCAGAAGTAGTTGTTCCTGGCTACAACCAAAAACCCTCAACATCAGAAGTATTTGTTCCTGGCTACAACAAAACACTCAACATCAGAAGTAGTTGTTCCTGGCTACAACAAAACCCTCAACATCAGAAGTATTTGTTCCTGGCTACAACCAAAAACCCTCAATATCAGAAGTATTTGTTCCTGGCTACAACCAAAAACCCTCAACATCAGAAGTATTTGTTCCTGGCTACAACAAAACTCTCAACATCAGAAGTATTTGTTCCTGGCTACAACAAAACCCTCAACATCAGAAGTATTTGTTCCTGGCTACAACAAAACCCTCAACATCAGAAGTATTTGTTCCTGGCTACAACAAAAACCCTCAACATCAGAAGTATTTGTTCCTGGCTACAACAAAACCTCTCAACATCAGAAGTATTTGTTCCTGGCTACAACAAAACCCTCAACATCAGAAGTAGTTGTTCCTGGCTACAACAAAACCCTCAACATCAGAAGTAGTTGTTCCTCGCTACAACAAAACCCTCAACATCAGAAGTAGTTGTTCCTGGCTACAACAAAATCCTCAACATCAGAAGTATTTGTTCTGTCTACAACAAAACCCTCAACATCAGAAGTCGTCATGTTTTTATTGTGAATACCTTCCACATGTTTGATATTGACTGGTGGTGGTAGACCTATTTTACCATTTCTTTGTCTTAGTTTTGTAGATCTCAGTTTTCCTTTTACAATGGGATCCTGCTGCATTGTTTAAATCCACAGTTCCATTCATTAATGTTTGTGTAAACCTTGCACAGCCGGCATAGGCCTATTTGGTCATTCCTGACAGAAAGGCAGGTGACAGAATTAGCTAGTGCAAAGTTCGCAATACAAACATGGTGGGCATGGAAGTCAAGTCGTGGTTCTTGAATACTTACGTCTGTGGAATTGAGCGAGCGAAGCATGACAGGCAAGAAGGCGCAAGCGGGCCAATGGGTACATAAAATAAGAAACGACAGAACGGCAGCAAGCTTACCTATAAAAGAACCGATAGACCCGCCGTGCAGTATCGATCTGGGCTATACGCGAGCGGCGTAAGGCTGTCGGTGCGGATTGTGCAAGTAGGGGCACAGGTGGACAGCCACAGTGGAAGTGTGTTTTCATGTTTTACCACACTGAGACTGAAAGACATCTTTAGCACTAATTCCGTCCTCGTCCGGCATCCAGTGTTTCGTCTTGTTAGATCAAAACTTTCTAGAGACATTATTTCAGTCTTCAGTCTTCATTGGGCTGCTCGTGTTGCGACTGAGTAAAAACGGTAAGAACATTTTTCACATAAATGTTTATCAGTTAGTTTTGCCTTGAAATCCATTGTCTGTGTTCACACCACGTACCCAACCCAAATGACAAAAATGTGTAACATTAGCTTCGTTCTTTGTTAGAATCCAGTGTTGTGTAATCCACAAATTACAAAGGGTGTTGTTGGTTGTTTGATTGTAAGGATATTTTGTTTAGTACCTGATTCATTCCTGAGCAATCATTCACCGATATGGTTTTACCGCCCTGCAAGTATATTTGGTTGGTTGTGTGTGTATGTGAGGGGCGCGCGTGTGTTTGTGCGTGTGTGTGTGTACTTGTATAACCACGCAACTTAGGATTTGTTTTCATATAAACATGGTAACAATTGGGGTAGTTGAAAAAAAAAGATAAACAAAAATCTTCCCCATTTTTAAAAACATATTTTCCACTCGAAAACAGTATAGCACAACCTTAAATATCGGAAAATCGCATCTTCTCAATGTGTGGACAAAAGGGGTAGACAAGTGTGTAAATTATTCATACCTGCATAGTAAGCTGCGCTACCAACAAAATCAAGTTTAAAGGTCAGATTGACCCTCAATCCTGTACGTCATTCATAGATCTACTTAAATTTAATAAATATATTTGATTTGTAAATATAAAAGGTAAAGGTAAAAAGGTGGTGTAAATATTGTAAATATCACTGAGAAAAATACCATTCCCCAATTGTATCCTGTTTTGGTAACATTCCCGAGTGATCGGCTTATACACGTATGTGTGTGTGTTCCCGAGTGTGGGTTGAGTAAAAGAGAGAGTGAGTGAGTGAATGAGTGATTGAGAGTGAGAGAGATGGAGAGAGAGACAGACAGACAGTCATCAGTCAGAAAGAAAGAAAAAAAAAGAAGAGAGCGAGCGAATGAAGACAGAAACAAATAAATAAATAAAACGCAAGAGGAAAGGGAGAGCGAATGAAGACAGACTAGCAGGAAGACAAAGAAACAAAGTTTTAACATCATGAAGTAAAACCAAGACAGACTAGCAGGAAGACAAAGAAACAAAGTTTTAAAATCATGAAGTAAAACCAAGACAGACTAGCAGGAAGACAAAAAAACAAAGTTTTAACATCGTGAAGTAAAACCAAGACAGGCTAGTAGGAAGACAAAGAAACAGAGTTTTAACATCATGAAGTAAAACTAAGACAGACTAGCAGCAAGACAAAGAAACAGTTTTAACATCATGAAGTAAAACCAAGACAGACTAGTAGGAAGACAAAGAAACAGAGTTTTAACATCATGAAGTAAAACCAAGACAGACTAGCAGGAAGACAAAGAAACAGAGTTTTAACATCATGAAGTAAAACCAAAAACATAGTTGTTTAAATGGAGGATCCAGTTTTGTTATTGCAACAACAAAAATAATTATTATAATTAAATAAACCCCAAACAGTTTTACTAACAATGATTTTTTATCATTTGTAATAAAACAAAGAAATGCATGACTGAAGGTGTCTTTTAAGGGAGACAAGCCCATTGATCCAGTGAATTGTCAACTCTCAGGCAGCCTGAAATAGAAACTTCGCAAAGGGCAGCTGCAGGCTTGCTATTGATTGTGGCCACGCTGCCAGTGCCACCTTTCTCTTCTCTTAGGTAGACAACGCTGTACAGGTAGGCTCTGTACAGGTGGACCACAGTGGGTAGCAGGGTACAGGCCACAAAATAGTCATCCTGGTAGTATTCACTGTACATAGAAAATAGTCATCCTGGTAGTATTCACTGTACATAGCAGCCTATAGGAATAGAAAACGTGATTCGCTTTCTAGGCGTGTTCATTTTTCACAAGCCAACTCTGCAGCGGCGCAGAATACATTTGGCAAAGAACAACAAAATCAAATGTTACATGTTGGTTGGGAGAACATGAATGAATACACATTTTAAATATATAAAAGTCATAGTCTGATTTGTTGATGCATCAACAACATGGTAAATGTAAGAACTCGTACCTTGAGTAGTGTTCACTGGTTACTGTGGTGAACACTTTTCTTACTTGAGCTACACCTATTATATAATAATAATAATAATAATAATAATAATAATAATAATAATAATAATAATAATAATAATAATAATAATAATATTAATAATAATAATAATAAATTGTATTTATATAGAGTATATATATACAGAGCTAACTTTTGTCACTAAGGAGGTTAGGATTGTTAACTCATGTGCAGAGTTGATAATTGTTGTTTATTGGTGTGTAGAGTTGTTTATTGGTGTGTATGGTTGTTTATTGGTGCGTAGGTTTTTTGGTTTTTTTATATAGATGTGTATAATTATTTATAGATGTGTGCGGTTATGTATAGGTGTGTATGGTTATTTATAGATGTGTATGGTTGTTTATTGGTGTGTAGGGCTGTTTACCCAGACTACAGACTCTATTTGGCTGCTCTTGTTTTTATGTGCTGAATATGTTGCCATTCATTGATTCATTAATTCGTATGATATCAACATTATCTCCATTTGACACAATCTATATTACTACGGATGATACTAGTTATCACTATCTTATCCGCGGTTCCAGATCAATCACATAATAAAAAAACAATAATTTCAATAATAATGTATTTCATAAAGCACACTGTTGTGATAAACTGTGAACACTGCTACGAGTTAGGTATAGAATGAAGCCACTCCACATGGCAGAGATTTGATATCCTCACTGTCTCCATGAGTGGCTTCCCTCACTGTCTCCACGAGTGGCGTCCCTCACTGCCTCCATGAGTGGCTTCCATCACTGTCTACATCTCACTGTCTCCACGAGTGGCGTCCCTCACTGCCTCCATGAGTGGGGTCCCTCACTGTCTCCACGAGTGGCTTCCATCACTGTCTACATCTCACTGTCTCCACGAGTGGCGTCCCTCACTGCCTCCATGAGTGGGGTCCCTCACTGTCTCCACGAGTGGCTTCCATCACTGTCTCCATGAGTGGCGTCCCTCATTGTCTCCACGAGTGGCTTCCCTCACTGTCTCCACGAGTGGCGTCCCTCACTGTCCATGAGTGGCGTCCCTCACTGTCTCCATGAGTGGCTTCGATCACTGTCTCCATGAGTGGCGTCCATCACTGTCCATGAGTGGCGTCCCTCACTGTCTCCATGAGTGGCGTCCCTCATTGTCTCCACGAGTGGCTTCCCTCACTGTCTCCACGAGTGACGTCCCTCACTGTCCATGAGTGGCGTCCCTCACTGTCTCCATGAGTGGCTTCCATCACTGTCTCCATGAGTGGCGTCATTCATTGTCTCCACGAGTGGCTTCCCTCACTGTCTCCATGAGTGGCGTCCCTCACGGTCTCCACGAGTGGCGTCCCTCACTGTCTCCATGAGTGGCTTCCCTCACTGTCTCCATGAGTGGCTTCCCTCACTGTCTCCACGAGTGGCGTCCCTCACTGTCTCCATGAGTGGCGTCCCTCACTGTCTCCACGAGTGGCTTCCCTCACTGTCTCCATGAGTGGCGTCCCTCACTGTCTCACCGATCATCAAACAATACCGACCTTTACGCCAAGGGAGTGACCGTGTCACAAATTTAGCAACATTTATTTATTTATATTTCTTATTTGTATCCTTCTTATAGAGCGCTTTTCCAGCTTAAGAACTGCTCAAGGTGGTTGGCCGAAGCTACAGCGGTGACTACACAGTCTCTCACAAATCGGTGATAGATCTCTGCCACTACAATTTCAATTTCCTTAAAAGTAGTCTGTCCAACGTCATTAGTTGCGTTCTTTATACAGTCA
Source organism: Oncomelania hupensis (assembly GCA_036898135.1). Classification (NCBI taxonomy): domain Eukaryota; kingdom Metazoa; phylum Mollusca; class Gastropoda; order Littorinimorpha; family Pomatiopsidae; genus Oncomelania; species Oncomelania hupensis. The sequence goes on along the minus strand of CM072514.1, from coordinate 92,089,779 downwards.
TGGCCCCCAATATTTTCAACACTGTATTGATTTGTAAAGAAACGATAGCGGTTCCACTGTTCCTATTCTGGTCACAAATCAATGATAATCAATGATAATCAATTAGAGATTTATTCCCAGCACTGTGTTGTGTAGGCAATATTTGTTAATTGAATTTTTTTATACCTCAGTTGGCCTGCAAGTCCTGACGAAGCGTTTTTGCAAAATCCATAAAGAGACAATCTTTAATTCATATAGAGACAATCTTTAATCCATGTAGAGACGATCTTTGATCCATGTAGAGACAATCTTTAAGTCATGTAGAGACAATCGTTAATTCATGTAGAGACAATCTTTAATACATGTAGAGACTATCTTTAATTCATGTAGAGACAATCTTTATTTCCTGTAGAGACAATCTTTTATTTCATGTAGAGACAATCTTTAATACATGTACAGACAATCTTTATTTCGTGTAGAAACAATCTTTAATACGTGTGCAGGCAATCTTTATTTCATGTAGAGACAATCTTTAATACGTGTGCAGGCAATCTTTATTTCATGTAGAGACAATCTTTAATACATGTAAAGGCAATCTTTATTTCATGTAGAGACAATCTTTAATATGTGTGCAGGCAATCTTTTTCGTTGTTTATCTTTCTACCTTTTGACTCGCCTTCCCGATCAATTTTTGGGACAATTTGGCTAAAGCAGTCCACTATGCTAATAAACCTTGCAGTACGGGTAAGCGCTGTACCCCACTTATCAATACCGTCAACCTGACCTACATAATGCACCGTTAGCCACACTTGATCTCTGTCAATAGGGCACCGTGATCCCTAGCACACACAGCTATATAATGACTGACGATCGATACAAAGGGGTGGGTGATTATCTCTGATACTCGCTGTAGAAAAAACTAAAATACCCGTGCCTTGATGTAGGACGGTGCTAGTGGCTGGTTAACTGCCAAGTCATGCTGTAATCCGTGAGAATGTGAACACGTCAATGACGCCACTGACGCATAACATTTAAGGAAAGATTTGTATTCAACTATTTACCATATGTTATACATGCCTTATGTTATACATGCCATAGGTTATCTCTGCCATAGGTTATATTTACCACATGTTATACATGCCATATGTTAAATTTGCCATATGTTATACATGCCATGGGTTATACATGCCTGTGGGTTCGGGCATTAAATAGAATAGACCAAACGTTTCCCGGCGTGTCGTAAGAGGCGACTAACAGGGGTGATGTTAGCACATCATCACTGGGCGAAAGTCTTCTACACAGAAGTCACCGGCCAAGGCGGAGGAACCTCACGTTACTACAGGTTCAACGACCACGTGCTCAGGGCCAAGGCGAGCCACACTGTATTCGTGGATTTCGGCTGTGGCCAACAGCCTGGAGGGCACCGCCAGGTCTTTTTTGCCCAAGACACACTACATGATGACACTATCCACTAATTCCATACCGGATCGGTCACCAGGACGGAGGTGATAGGTATGCTACTGATGGACAATTTAGCAAGATCCGCACGAGAAACAACATCGTCATAGTAACCTGGAATGTCAGGACCCTAAATGCGAAAGGAAAATTAGAAGAACTGGCCCACGAGCTGGACCACTATCAATGGAACGTTCTAGGTATCAGCGAACTGCGCTGGAAAGGCCTAGGTGAAACAATGACCGACAAAGGCCACAGTCAGCGGTAGAGATGACAGGCACGAACACGGCGTTGGATTCTTGGTCCACAAGAACATTCTAGCCACTGTCATGGGTTGCCACCCAGTCTCCAGTAGACTCATTACCATCCGCCTGAGAGCAGCCCCTTTCAACATCACCATCATCCAGGCCTATGCCCCAACATCAGACTATGACGACAGCGAAGTGGAGGATTTTTATGAAAATCTACAGGCGGTCCTTGACCAAGTGCCGAAGAAGGACATAGTCATATTGCAAGGCGATTGGAATGCCAAGGTTGGCCAAGATGCGCACCACAACTGGGGAGACACATGTGGACCCCACTGCAACAACGAGACAAATGAAAGGGGTCTGAGACTCTTGGAGTTTGCCAGATACAACAATCTGGTACTGGCAAACACGCTTGGTCTCCACAAAAACTCCAGACGATGGACATGGCACAGTCCCGGCGGTGAGCATCACAACCAAAAAGACTACATCATGGTCAAGAAACGCTTCAGATCAAGCATCAACATTGGCAGGACACGCACTTTTCCAGGAGCAGACATCGGAAGTGACCACGATCTCGTGATGATGTCTTTCCGGCTCCACTTGAAGAGAGTAAATACAGCAAAGTGCACTAGACTGAAGTTCGACCTGGACAAACTGCAAGACCCGGAGGTGGCAGAACTATTTCAGGCTACAATTGGAGGGAAATTTTGCACCACTGCTCATTTTGGGGGCTGGTGAAGTAGATGTCAACACCATGACCACCACCTTCAACTCAGCTGTGACAGATGCCGCCACTGAGATCCTTGGCAAACACCGACCAAAGAAGAAGCCGTGGATCACACCTGAATTTTTGGACCTGTGTGATAAACGAAGAGAGATTAAAAAAAAAAAAAAAAAAAAACCACCTCACAGGGAGCTGATGTCTACCGAAAAATCAACAATGCCATCCGAAAAGGCATGCGCACAGCAAAGGAGAACTGGATAGAAGATCAATGCCAGGAAATAGAGAGCAGTCTGAATAAGAACAACAGCAAGAAGGCCTACCAGACTGTGAAGCGGCTGACAAGTGTCAAACAGCCCAAAGTCTCCACGATCCAAAGCAAGTCTGGCATATGCCTTACAGAAGAACAAGAAGTCTTGGACAGATGGAAAGAATACTGCTCTGACCTTTACAACCATACACCAGCATGTCCCAAGAACAGAGAAGAAGAAGAAATCCTCCCAATTCTCCGGGAAGAAGTTGAGGCAGCAGTGCAATCGCTAAAGAAAGGGAAGTCAGCGGGAGTGGACAACATACCCGCGGAACTGCTACAAGCAGGAGGAGAAGCGATGATTGATGCCCTCACCATTATCTGTAACAAGATCTGGCAGAGTGGGGAGTGGCCTATACCATGGACCCAGTCGCTTGTCATCACTCTTCCCATAAAAGGTAACCTTCAGGAGTGTGAACATTACCGCACCATCAGGCTCATCAGCCATCCCAGCAAGGTCCTCCTGAAAATAATACTCAACAGGTTGAAACCCCAAGCTGAACAAATCATAGCTGAAGAACAAGCAGGATTCAGGGCAGGGCGAAGTACCACTGAACAGATTTTCAACCTCAGAATAATCTGTGAGAAATACCTACAGCACCAACGACATCTATATAATGTTTTCATAGACTTCAAGAAGGCGTTTGACCGAGTCTGGCATGCAGCTCTATGGGCAACAATGAAAGTGTACAACATCAGCCCTAAAATTATTGAAGTCATCAAAAGCCTGTATGACAAGGCTACCAGTGCAGTCCTCCACAACAGCGCCATCGGGAACTGGTTCAGAACAACAATCGGTGTGCGTCAAGGATGCCTACTCTCTCCAACACTCTTCAACATCTTCCTAGATCGCATCATGTCAGATGCTCTTGCAGATCATGAAGGCACAGTCAGCATAGGGGGTAGAGCAATCTCCAATCTTCGTTTTGCGGATGACATTGATGGATTGGCTGGAGAGGAACAAGAACTTGAACAGCTGGTACAGAGGCTTGACACCACCTCCAGAGCTTATGGAATGGAAATAAGTGCAGAGAAGACCAAAATGATGACCAACAACACCAATGGCATCAACACGGACATCAAAGTCCAAGGACAATCCTTCAACACAGTGCATAGCTTCAAATATTTAGGAGCCATTGTATCAGACAATGGGTCCCGACAGGGAGTCCTCTCCAGGATCGCACAAACAACTGCTGCCCTGACAAGGTTGAAGCCCATTTGGAAAGACAGGACCGTCAGTCTACATTCCAAAGTAAGACTGCTGCGCTACCTTGTCATCTCCATCTTCCTATATGCTTGCGAAGCATGGACCCTCACAACAAATCTCCAACGAAGATACCCAACACATCACCAACAACGAAGTCCGACAGACCATCACACAAGCCATTGGACAACACGATGTACCTGCTCACAGTGGTGAAGAAACGGAAACTCCGATGGTATGGCCACGTCACCAGATCATCAGGCCTTGCAAAGACTATTCTGCAAGGCACAGTGCAAGGAGGTAGAAGAACAGGGAGACCGAAAAAGAGGTGGGAGGACAACATTCGAGAATGGACTGGTTTGACACTGAGCGAAGCAATCAGGGCTGCTGAGGACAGAGAAAGATGGAGTATGCTGGTTAAACGATCATCTGCGGTGCTTCTACGACCTCCGGGTTACGGGACAGGATTGGATAGGATAGGTCATAGGTTAAATTTGTCATATGTTATACATGCCATATATTATATTTGCCATATATGTTATACATGCCATATGTTATATTTGCCATATAGTACTACACATGCCATGTTATACATGCCATATGTTATAAATGCCATAGGTTATATTTGCCATGTTATACATGCCATAGGTTATACTTGCCATAGATTATAACTTGTTATACTTGCCATACATTATATTTCTTTAAGGCAAATCCCTCAACACAGTGCATTGCTTCAAATATTTAGGAGCCATTGTATAAGACAATGGGTCACGACAGGAAGTCCTCTCCAGGATCGCACAAACAACTGCTGCCCTGACAAGGTTGAAGCCCATTTGGAAAGACAGGACCATCAGCCTACACTCCAAGGTAAGGCTGCTGCGTTCGCTTGTCATCACCGTCTTCCTTTACGGTTGCGAAACATGGACCCTCACAGCAGACCTACAACGAATAATACAAAGCATGGAGATAAGGTGCTACAGAAGACTTCTGGGCATTTCCTATACCCAGCACATCACCAACGACGAAGTCCGACAGACCATCACACAAGCCATTGGACAACACGATGACATGCTAACAGTGGTGAAGAAACGGAAACTCGGATGGTATGGCCAAGTCACCTGAGCATCAGGCCTTGCAAAGACCATCTGCAAGGAACGGTGCAATGAGGCAGAACAAGAGGGAGACAGAAAAAGAGGTGGGAGGACAACATTCGAGAATGGACTGGCTTGACACTGAGCGAAGCCATGAGGCTTGATGAGGACAGAGAAAGATGGAGTACGCTGGTTAAACGATCATCTGTGGTGACCCAACGTTTTCCGAGTTACGAGATAGGATAGGATAGAATATGGTACTTGCCATAGGTTAAAGCCTACTTGTAATAGGTTATGCTTGTCATATGTTATACTTGCCATAGGTTATACTTGCCATAGGTTTTACTTGTAATAGGTTATACTTGTAATAGGTTATGCTTATAATACTATAGCTACTGGTCTCCCATGTTTATTGCAACAAACATGTGATGTGATTATGTTTAGAAACATTAACTCAGAAGAAAACAAATTAACTGCAGTTCCATCTCTTTAGGCCAACCAACTTTATCACTGGTGTTGTGCACACCTGTATCACTGGTGTCGTGCACAACTTTATCACTGGTGTCGTGCACAACTTTATCACTGGTGTTGTCCACACCTTTATCACTGGTGTCATGCACAACTTTATCACTGGTGTTGTGCACACCTTTATCACTGCTGTCATGCACAACTTTATCACTGCTGTCATGCACAACTTTATCACTGGTGTTGTGCACACCTTTATCACTGCTGTCATGCACAACTGTATCACTGGTGTTGTGCACACCTTTATCACTGCTGTCATGCACAACTTTATCACTGGTGTTGTGCACACCTTTATCCCTGGTGTCATGCACAACTGCATCACTGGTGTTGTGCACACCTTTATCACTGGTGTCATGCACAACTGTATCACTGGTGTTGTGCACACCTTTATCACTGCTGTCATGCACAACTTTATCACTGCTGTCATGCACAACTTTATCACTGGTGTTGTGCACACCTTTATCACTGCTGTCATGCACAACTGTATCACTAGTGTTGTGCACACCTTTATCACTGCTGTCATGCACAACTTTATCACTGGTGTTGTGCACACCTTTATCCCTGGTGTCATGCACAACTGCATCACTGGTGTTGTGCACACCTTTATCACTGGTGTCATGCACAACTGTATCACTGGTGTTGTGCACACCTTTATCACTGCTGTCATGTACAACTTTATCACTGGTGTCGTGCACAACTTTATCACTGCTGACCCCTTGGGGTCATGAGCAATCTTGCCACTGTAGATTGTTCTAACCTATAAAGGGAACAGTGAAAGCCCCAGTTGAAAACCTGTCTTGCCTTTGTAGGCATGACAGATTCACTGCGGCAACAGTACCCCCGTTGGAGTGCCGGGGGTTTCAGTATAAATAGTGTCCCCACTTTATGGAAATTTAGTGCTTTAAATTCCCACTGTTGCTATCTTCCTCATATACTCTTTCCCATTCCTGCTCTGTCCTATCACTCTGCTATACTATCTTCTTCTTCGCTAGATCAATGACCTACCTTTTTTCTTGAAAACTCTTCCTGGACAAGACTCCTTGTTTGTGTATGAGGTCTGTTGGATCAGCTTGGGAGAGTTGGACGCTTTCTGCTGGGTGGTAACTAGGGCTTCCTATGATGTTAGTATTTAGCAATATAGGCATTTTATATGTATATGTTTCGTTGATGATTTGTAATGATGGTTGTATTCTATTTTGTTTTTGTAACCGGGGGTTTGTGTAGTTGAGGTAAACCCTCAGCCGTCCCCCGCGTAGGATGTCTTTATTGTAAAGTGACAAGCCGGTGGAGGGCGTTCAATTTTCCCACTAGGGTTGTTTCAGCAGATCTTTTATGCGGATCGGGGGTTGTCCGGTCCTGATTTGGCTCGGAGGAGTCCGCTGGACCTAAAGCAACAATAAATCAATCAATCAATTATCACTGCTGTTATGTACAACTTTATCACTGGTGTCGTGCACAACTGTATCACTGGTGTCGTGCACAACTGTATCACTGGTGTCGTGCACAACTGTATCACTGGTGTGCGCAACTTTATCACTGCTGTTGTGCACAACTTTATCACTGCTGTCATAAACAACTTTATCACTGCTGTCGTGCGCAACTTTTTCACTGCTGTCGTGCACAACTTTATTACTGCTGTCGTGCACAACTTTATTACTGCTGTCGTGCACAACTTTATCACTGATGTCATGCACAACGTTAACGCTGGTGTCGTGCACAACTTTTCCACTGGTGTCCTGCACAACTTTATCGCTGTGTCATGCACAACTTTATCACTTGTGTCCTGCACAACTTTGTCACTGGTGCCATGCACAACTTTATCACTGGTGTCGTGCACAGCTTGACAACTGGTGTCCTGCACAGCTTTATCACTGTGTCCTGCACAACGTTATCGCTGGTGTCCTGCACAACTTGACAACTGGCGTCCTGCACAACTTGACAACTGGCGTCCTGCACAGTTATCGCTGGTGTCCTGCACAACTTTATCACTGGTGTCGTGCGCACATTTATCACTGGTGTCCTGCACAACTTTATCACTGGTGTCGTGCACAACTTTATCACTGGTGTCATGCACAACTTTATCACTGGTGTCATGCGCAACTTTATCACCTGTGTCATGCACAACTTTATCACCGGTGTCATGCACAACTTTATCACTGTTGTCGTACATAACGTTATCACTGGTGTTCTGCACAATTTTATCACTGGTGCTCTGCACAACTTTATCACTGGTGTTGTGCACAACGTTATGATTGGTGTTGTGCACAACTTTATGCCTGGTGTTGTGCACAACTTTATAACTGGTGTTGTGCACAACTTTGTGTCTCCTCCGCTCAGTCATCTCTTTCCTGTGTTATCGGTCCATGGCCTATCCTTTTATTATCCAACTTGTATCTTAGCAATGAACTTCATGCATGCAATGTTTGGTAGTTATTGACCTAAAGACAATAATGTGAAACAGTCGTCGCGCAACAACTTCCCGATACGACTGACCCACTTACTTCCATTCCACACATATCTTTCTTGGACTTCCAAAACCCCTCCTTAGCTCACCCACTCTCTTCTCTGTCTGTCTGTTTCTCTGTCTGTCTCTCTCTGTCTCTCTTCCCTCCCCTTCTTCCCCCTCCCATATGTGTCAGGTTCAATACAGGAGTATCGATTTTTACGCTGCTGAATAATTGTCTTGCGGTGTTTGCAGTGCACAGGACCCTGGCGTCTTGCCAACAGCTCCAGGTCTAAGCTGGAACCAAAAAGCACGGACCAACATTGCGAAGAAAGAGCGGCACCAGTGTAAACTGCCTTAACGCAAAACGCTTTGAAATGCAATCATCGTCTGTAATGAAACTACCACAGTGACTGAGGACCACTCACGAATCTCACTGTAAACTGCCTTAGCAAATAACACACCCAACACTAAACTACAACTACTGTGGCTGAACACTGAAACCACATCACAGCTATTGTCTCCTAATGAATAACAGAGCTATGCAAAATACCAGTTAAATTGGAAGCGCTTCGTTTCAACCTGTTTAGGAAAGAAATATTATTGAAGTTGTTTAGAACAATATAATTGTGAGATCAACAGACTGTAGTGTGTGACCGTGCAGACCATTGTTGTCAATGCTCTGTGTGGCCGTAGCGGGTCTAATGAAAGGAAAAGCTGCGCCCAAGGTGCTGGAGGAGGAGATGAAAGTAGGTCAAGGTCAAGGCCGCACATGCGCTACCACACACGCCATAAAAGACAGCGACATCAAAACCCACTCCCTCCAGGAAGATGACGATGGCAGTGACAGCTCAGCCCATCACGCAGGACGACAGCTGACGATGGGAGAGAAAAAATCGCGGCGAGAATCGGACGACAAAACACCGCCGCTCTGTGATGTCATTGGTGACGATAACCCCAAAAGTCGCGAGAGAAAGAGGGTCCGCCTGTTGGGCGAGACTAACAGTGACGTCACGCCACGTCAGCGCAGCCCAGCGACGTGGGAGGGTATACCGAGGTCTCCGCGGCTGACGGAGGACAGCAGACGTAGGAAGCTGATTTTGCACCTGGACCTCAGGAACACCATCCTAGTGGCGGACTCCATCACTAACGTTAGTTCTTTTCTTCCTTCAGTCTCATCCATTCTTCCTAAGTCCTGTACCTCCTCCTCTTCCTCGTCTTCTTCATAGCCTCCAATTGTGATCCTCCCTCGCTGTAGCTTTGTAACCCCACTTTTTCTTAGGCCAATGACGTCTTCTTTCTTAGACCATTGACGTCATCCTTTACTGAAGTGTGATCAAACAAAATTTCATAAAGGTGATGTGATACTTTGACAAGAAGAACAACAACAATGAGAAGCACTGTTAAGAGTTAGACGTAACAGATGATGATGATGATGATGATGATGATGATGATGATGATGATGATGAGGAGGAGGAGGAGGAGGAGGAGGAGAAGAAAAAGAACAACAACAAGAAGCACAGTTAAGAGTTAGACGTAATAGTTGATGATGATGATGATGATGATGATGATGATGATGATGATGATGATGATGATGATGATGATGATGATGATGATGAGAAGAAGAAAAAGAACAACAACAAGAAGCACAGTTAAGAGTTAGATGTAATAGTTGATGATGATGATGATGATGATGATGATGATGATGATGATGATGATGATGATGATGATGATGATGATGATGATGATGATGATGATGATGATGATGATGATGAGAAGAAGAAAAAGAACAACAACAAGAAGCACTGTTAAGAGTTAGACGTAACAGATGATGATGAGGATGATGAGGATGAGAAGAAGAAGAAAAAGAACAACAACAAGAAGCACTGTTAAGAGTTAGATGTAACAGATGATGATGATGATGATGATGATATGATGATGATGATGATGATGATGATGATGATGATGATGATGATGATGATGATGATGTAGGTGGCGGTGGAGCAGGCACTGAACGCATTCCTGACGGGGGCGACGTGGGGAGAGGAGAAGGGCGGACAGTGGTGCTGGACTAGTGACCAGCCCTCGGTCAACTCTCCCACTCACCAGCACAAGGCCAGCGGTGCCGGCGCGCCCATCACGTACTACAAGTACCTAGAGCGACAGCTGGTCAGTCTAAAGATGGTGATGGTGCTGCCACAAGTTTAACGATAGTGGGAGAGGGGAGGGGAGGTATATTTGACCATGTTGTTGATTGTTACATACAAACAAGTAGACAAGTATATTCCCGCAATGACCAAGTGACTAGGGTTTGCAGGCACACATCTGTAGTGTTTCGAATGTAGACACTTTTTGCACAACACATACCTTTCCTAAAATTCACTACCTTTATTTGTGAAAATGCCCTCATGCGTCGGTGCAGTGTGTAATTTATGTTGTTAATGCTCCATACATCATTTACATCTGCCTGTTGTCGCTGTCAACTGCCTCAATAAACCAAGAATAGAGCCCTACTAACACCTCACTGTGACCCTGTGCAGGTACGAACACCGTCAGAGCGGACGTCGCTACGCCTGGCTACGGGTGACTTCACACAGACACCCATCGGCAACATTTTCCAGCAGCACTTCCAAGTGCATCTGCAGCGCCTCAAGTGGAAATACCCGTCCCCCAAAGACGCCGGCAGCGGGGGAGTGAACCCACACAGCCTGCTGACGATGAAGGGGAGCGACGGCCAGCTGTACCACTACATCTTAGAGGGCGTGTACCGCCTGATGCACCACCTCCATCGGCAGCAGCGCCACTTCGCCCTCGTCATCCGCACCTACGGCCTGGACGCTCCCAACGCCCTCAAATCGCTGGCCCACGGGCTGGTCAAAGGCCACCATCCGGGCTACCCCCAACCTCTCCGCATGCCCGTTAATTGCACCCCGGGCGTCATCCTGCGTCCGGCAGATGACGTTATTGTGCTGGAGTCGTATAGTCCAAACTCGCCGAAAGACCTGGAGGTGAAACTGACGCACGAACGAGACATCTACCGACACCTGTCAGCCTCTCAGGTAAGCACGCCACTACAGACTGCACAGACAGGTAGAGGTCACTATCTCTCTGGCCATCAGAAAAATGCAATCCTACAACATACAATCCTACAATATACAATTCTACAACATACAATTCTACCATATACAATCCTACAATATACATTCCTATAACATACGGGCGATTTATAACAACTGTATTGTAGGATAAACAGATAATTATCACTAGAGGTATTGGTAAAGGTAACTTGGAGTTGGATATACATAAATACAAACTTCTGTCACTGTCAGGAAAGCAAACAATTGTGTATTAGGTTGAGGTCAAGTAATGGTTGTGACAGTGCTGATGTTGTCTTCCATCTATCGTAAACGTATATGTAACCAATCCCACATTCATCAAAATGGCAAAGGTGTTCCTGTAACTTAGAGGCTTAGATGTTTAGAACCTCTTTTTTTTCTCTGGGTCAACTTAATGAGGGCTGTGTCAATCTTTCCTCCATCGCTGTCTATACTTCCCCGGTTCTAAACAGAACCAGGTACCCCAACACAGCAGAGTGTGGCCCTGTAACGATGTCTGTGACGTTTAAAGTGGTTTATATGCTTATCACAGAAATGTGCGGCAGGCCCGTAACGATGTCTGTGACGTTTAAAGTGGTTTATATGCTTATCACAGAAATGTGGCCCGTAACGATGTCTGTGACGTTTAAAGTGGTTTATATGCTTATCACAGAAATGTGGCCCGTAACGATGTCTGTGACGTTTAAAGTGGTTTATATGCTTATCACAAAAATGTCGCCCGTAACGATGTCTGTGACGTTTAAAGTGGTTTATATGCTTATCACAGAAATGTCGCCTCAATAATGTGGATTAGTACGCAATTCTACCATCATACTATATAACGTAAAGGTTTGAGAAACTACATCAGATTCTCTTTAATATAAGTAACCACAGAACAAAGAAAGAAGGGAAGCTGTTGATAGAAATAGCTATGCTGATTGCGCACTATTGTGTGGTGGTGGTGAATATGATGATGATGATGATGATGATGATGATGATGATGATGATGATGATGATGATGATGATGATGATGATGTACAGGGTATCAGTGGCTACAAGGACGACTTCAAGTACTGGCAAGATCACAACTACAACCACCACTCAGGCAAACCTTTATGGATTGACCCCCACGACAGCAAACATCACCACATCATTTTTGACGACAACTTCAGGGCGCTGGACGAAGTACGTAATTAAGCATTTAATTAATTTTTTTTAAATGACTCCTGTAAAAATAATATAATGACTTTAACGTATTATTATAAACTAGTGGTTTTGTACCCTGGCAAGCTAGAGTACACAGGTTCCCATATTCCCCCCCCCTGATATCTCCCCATCCCCCCCCCCATGATGCATCACCATACCCCCTTGATACCTTCCGTACCCCCCTTGTAACCTACCTGTACCCTCCTTGATACTTCCCCGTTGATCGTTTCGCAGGTATGGATGAAAGGAATAGACCATCACCATACCCCCTTATATATACCCGTATCCCCGTTATGCCTACCCATGCCCCTTTAAACCTATCCGTAGCCCCCTTTTACCTACACGTACCACCCCATCCCGATCCTTGGTAATAATAATAATAATAATAATAATAATAATAATAATAATAATAATAATAATAATAATAATAATAATAATATTGAATATAGAATAATACAAATAGAAATCATAAAAAACACCAAGGTTTTAAAATAAAATTTGATATAAGATATTATAATTATAATAATAATAATAATAATTATTATTATTATTATTATTATTATTATTATTATTATTATCAGTTTTTAAATAATATATTAATAATAATAATAATAATAATAATAATAATAATAATAATAATAATAATAATAATAATAATAATAATAATAATAATAATAATAAATAAGTTAAAAGCCTAAATTAGAAAGAAAAATATCCATATTGTAGTGTTAAAAACAAAAATAACATTTTAAAAAAATATGGCCCTCGGGAGATTTGAACTTGGGTTGCCTGCCCGGTAGGCGAATGTCATACGAAGTGAGCTACCAAGGCTTCGTATAAAGACCATCATTTTTTTGGGTCTATATGGGAAAACATGCTGAAACATCGAATCGATTTTTTATTAATCAAATTTAATTAGTTAAACACAAAATTTTGTAACATTGGTGACATGAGTGCAAAAGTGTTTTGAATGGAAATAAAACAAAATTTGCGGTATTACGAAACGGCACGTTCTTGACACGGGTTGAATGAGAAGTTCGCGGAATGAGGCTATTGCAGTTTGTGGACATTTTGTTTATTTATTTATCTCAGAAACGGTTAAACGTCGGCTATAACGATTTCGCGGGTTTTGAGCGTACAGCAGGCCGATCCGCAGCGCCCAGCACCTGCCCAGATCAGCGTCCATATCGTACAAACTTTACAGTAGAGGCGAAGAAGGACTTCCGGCTAAGCAATTTATATATATTGATGATTGAAGTGCTTGACAAGTACGAACTCGTACAACACATTTACACCTCTCTTCAAATGAGCAAGCTAAAGACAGCAACAACACAGCAACAATGAATTCTCTCCCTTTACTTATACCAACGTCTCTGTAAAGGCGATTTTTTTGGAGGGAGGAGTGGTGAGGAAGGGGTCAGCTAGCGATACCAGGGACTCCTCCGGCCAAGTCCATTGCATACACTGGGAAATGTCTACATGTACATAAAAGAAACAAATTAAGAAAAAAAAATTAAATCAGAAATTATCTCTGCAATGAGACGAGTGATTGACAACCACCAAGTCTTAGTCCTCTTGTCTTACTGATAACGATCAGTGCTTGTACTAGTCTAGAGTTACAAAAGTGGAAATTGGCCAGGGTCCAAGGGTCGCCTAGGCGCTGGTAGTGAATGCAGGGGAATGCCACCTCCCCTCCCCCTTCCCACACCACCACCACCTGGCCAATACCAATTGTTGCATTTTAATCGTGCATTTTTGCAGTTCCGGGTTTTTGTTTGACTTGAGAACACGCTCAAAACACTTTTTCATTGGAGGAAAATCGTTGTCAAACTTTTTTTGTTCCGCGGAAAGCAATACTGTTCTCGGCAGAAATATCATTTACAATAGCGGAAAGAAGAGAAGAAGAAGAACAAAAACAAGAAGAAGAAGAAGAATCACGCGAAACAGTGTACTCACCGACGATAATAATGTTGATAGAGAGGTTGACGTTGACGTAGATACAGCTTCCAAAGCACCCAAGCTTCGTTTGCCCCAATGATTGTATCCAATGATTGCAACACAACTTCACCATAGTAATCCCAGTGTTGATGATTGTGTCCAATGATTGTAACACAATTTCACCATAGTAATAATAATAATAATAATAACGGATTTTTATATAGCGGGTACTCCAGCCTATGACCAGACTCACCACGCTTTACATAGTCATAACATATAAATACATGCAATCGATGAAACATTACTTTTGCTACAATACACCAGAAGACGGGACAGTAAAGGTACAGACTATTTACAATTATGTACATAAATTACAAAAAAGACAAAGATATACTATTTACAACTATGTACACAAATGACAAAAAAGACAGAAAATAGAATAGCAAAAACCTATTTACAGCTATTTATATGCCCGGTTAGGCCCAGGAAGGAAAACAGTATAAATATTTACAGCCGTGTATACACTTACGGATCAGACATAGACAAGAGATGAGAGAATGGCAGCGGGATACAAATCAATCTGAATAATGCAGTTTGAAGAGGTGGGTTTTGAGGGCCTTTTTGAATGCTTGTGTTGATTATATGTTGCGGATATGGGAGGGAAGGGAATTCCACTGCTTAGGTGCGGAGTAGGCGAATGCACGTTGGCCGTATGTCTTAGTGCGGGTGACGGGAACCTTGAGTGTGCGAGTGTCAGCAGAAGATCTTAAAGTGCGTGAAGGGGAGTAGACAGACAGTAGATCAGCAAGGTAGGAAGGACAAGAATCTGTGAAGAAGTTGTGACAGAGAACAGAGAGTTTGTACTCTATGCGTGCTTGCACAGGAAGCCAGTGAAGGGAATGTAGTAGAGGTGTGATGTGATCACGTTTCTTAGCTCGGAATACTAGTCTAGCTGCTGAGTTCTGAACCTTTTGTAGTTTGTCAATGATGTGTTTCGGGGAGCCAACAAGGAGAGAGTTGCAATAGTCAAGACGAGAAAGGACGAGAGCGCAGACTAGGGTTTTGGTGGCCGGGACTGTAAGATAGTGGCGAAAGGAGCTGATTTGGCGTATGGCCGTGTATGCAGAGCGACAGACGTTGGAGATGTGGTTGTTGAGGGACAGGTCATCGGAGAGAATGTAGCCGAGATTTTCTTGCTGAGGATGAGAACTGAGTGTTTGTTGTCCCTACTGTAAGCGATGTTGGGAGAGGCGAGAGTGAGGAGGAGGTGTTGTGCTTGTGAATGAGGAGGGCTTCGGTTTTATCGTCATTAAGCTTAAGCTTGTTGAGTGTCATCCATGACTTAATGTCTGTGATGCAGTTCTCCAAAGTCTGAACAGTGGAATTAATGAGAGAGTGGGCGGTGGATTTATACAGTTGTGTGTCGTCTGCAAATGACTGACTCTCAACAGCATGTTTTCTAAGCAGGAGAAGCAGCGGCTTGGTGTACAGAGTGAATAACACCGGCCCTAAAACGGAACCCTGAGGCACGCCGCACACCAAATCTGCTGTGCTGGAGAAACAGCCATCGACAGTGACTGCTTGTGATCTGTCAGAAAGATATGAGTGGAACCAAGCCAGGACCGAGCCAGAGAATCCAAAAATTAATAGTGTTGAAGAGTGTTAAGGAGAATGTGATGGTCGACTGTGTCAAAGGCGGCTGAGAGGTCTAATAAGGTGAGAACGGAGACGTTGCCATTATCTAAGGCAAGCAACAGATCATTGGTTACCTTTAGGAGGGCTGTCTCAGTGCTGTGGAATGGTCGGTAGGCAGACTGGTTGGGGCAAAGTAAAGCGTTATCATATAGGTAGGCAAACAGTTGTTTGAGAACAATTTTTTCTATGACTTTGGACAGGAAGGAGAGGTTTGAAACAGGTCTATAGTTCTTTAGATTATTTTTGTCTAAACTTGGCTTTTTAAGGAGGGGTTTGATGACAGCCGCTTTGAGCACAGACGGAACAACACCAGAGGACAGACTCTCGTTGATAATGTGGGTAATGGTCGGGAGTAGAGGGTCAAGATTCTCTATCAACATGGGGGTAGGAATGGGGTCGAGAGAGCAAGATGTTGGTTTTGAGCTTAAGATGACTTTTTTGACCTCTTGCTCTGTTATTGTTTGAAAAACTTCCATCTTTGCGGTGGTGAGGGAAGGTGAGAATGGGTTAGTGAGTGGGATCTCATGGCTATCAAGAGCGGCCCTTATGTCAGCCACTTTCTGTGTGAAATAATTACAGAATATATCTGGGAGCTGACATGCTGGATGTGTAGATGGGAGTGATGTTGCATTGCTCTTACCCCTTAGCTGATTGCAAATGTCAAACAACTGTTTACAAGTTTCACTGCTGCTAATTCTGTCGCTAAAGTACCGGGTTTTGGCAGTCTGGACTAGTTTAGTGACCCGTTTTTTTGCAGCGGTGAAAATCTGCTTGCTGACTTCTAAACCCGATTTGAGCCACTTTTTCTCAGCTTTGCGTCGGTGTTTCTTCGCCTCAGAGAGCTCGTCCGTAATAGACTCGTACCAGGGTGCTGAGCGAGTTGCTTTGACCTTTTTCTGGGCCACGGGAGCGTGCCGATCAAGCACCGCCTGAAGTGTACTATTCAGCTGATCCACAGTGGGGCACAGTTCTGGGGTCACTTTAGCGGTAAGGTCTTGCTTGAAAGCATCCCTATCCGTGGTGCGCAGGCTGCGAGCCTTCCTGAACATGGGGGGAGGAGGGGGAGCTGCGACGCTTAGTTCGCACATGACACAGAAATGGTCAGATGTTAATTCCTGGGTGACTGAAGTTGATCTAACAACAGTATCCTGAGGCCTATGCATAACCCAATCTATGATGTGACCACGGCTGTGGGTGGGTTCTGTGACTGACTGAGAAAGACTAAACTGATCTAAAAGTTCAATCATCTTTGCGGTGGAAGGTTGCTGGGGTTGGTCAAAGTGAAAGTTAATGTCTCCTAAAACTATGTATGTTCCTGACAGTGTGTTGCAGTAATCAAGCAGGACTGGAAATTCTTGGTGGAAAATTGCATAAGTTAATTTATTTTTCTTGCTTGGAAAGGTGCGATATATGCATATGAAGTGAATGTTCTGCTGTGGAACGGACAGGCTAAGTTGAACAACTTCAAAGGACGAGTGGGTGAAAGCGAAGTCTGTAATGAAGCCAAGGTGACGGGACAGACTGTTTCTGTAAATGATAGCAAGGCCACCTCCGCGATTTGAGCGAGGCAGCGAGCATATCGAGTAGTCAGAAGGGGTTAAATCAGAGCATTTACCCTCGTCGCCAGTCTGCCGAAACCAGGTTTCTTGGATGAACATTATCAGTCTGCTTGTGTGAGATGAATTCTTGCAAAGCGGTACGTTTTTCAATGGGACCTAGTGATTGAGCATTGAATGATGCAATACGTAGGCCTAGAGGGCTATGGCTATCGAGGTGTGAAGATAGGGGTTGAGGGGAGAGGTTGATGTGAATGAGATTGTCTGTGTTACAGCGATGAGTCTCAGGCCTAGTGGTACACTGTTGGTGTGATGCAACATGAAGCGTGGGGTCAGCGTTGGAAAGCGTAGGCGATGATCTGTGTGTAAGGACAACAGGGATAGACGAGATGTTTTGTTTGCGTTTGCCTCCATGACTAGTCCGTTTCCTGGGCAAATGACGGCCGATCGAGAACTCTTTTAATCGGAACACAAGGTCGGGAGCAAGCTTCGTGCGTGTAGACTTCAATGACAGTAGCTTATCGCGTGTGTAGCTTGTGGATGGGATGCCGGAGCAAGATGGCGGACTACGTGAGTGCAAGAAAGCACTGTGAACGAAGCGAAAAAAAGATAGAGTAACCAAACGAACATAAAAAGAGAAGCAAAGCAACGCTACACTTACTTGAGGATCCATGAGACAACAATTACACAATACAAAACTCACAACAAAACACTGTAAACACCGCAAAATCACAAAATTCAACAGAGCTCGGGTTGGTACAACCTGTCGGCGTCAACCGGAAACTGTAGGGGAGTGTTGCGTGAATGGTGTAATAGTTGAATGATGCAATGACTCGGTGTAATACCTTGATGGATGTAACAGCCCAGTGTTACACCGATTACGACTTCAGCTTATTCTTCTTGTTTGAGCTGCCACAATCAGTATGCTGGTGGATTTACTGCTGTTTGTTGATCCAAAAGTTTAGTGCACTTCTCCGATGCATCCGCTGCTACGCCAATTAAACTCCTCAATAGGAAGCTGGTCTCGTCTTAACTAATCTTGTCTTGAATTCACTAGTCTTTGTCTTGTTTTGCCTCACTTAATTCCCTCCGTTTGCAGGACAGCATCGTGGATGTGCGAGTGTTCAGCCAAGAGAAGACCACCCGGGCGTACAGCTTGACCAAAACGCAGTTATCACACTTGGAGGACGTGTGTTTGGTGCAGGCGGACTTACTGGAGAGCATTGACGACAGGGACTACTTTGTGCGCAAGGTGGAGCTGTGCGAGGCAAATTACGCTCTTATGCTCAAGACTAACTCCTTTCCTGGCTAGTTAGGAATCCTTACGCCGTGTTTCAACACAATGGAAAAGGCTGGTCGTCGCAACACGACACAGCTTCTTACAAAATTTCAGACGTGGACTGCCTTCACAATAATAACATGAGGGAAAGCATGTAAGGTGGATGCAACTGCTGGTAAAACGTTGACCGATAAATACAGAAAACGGCCAGCCGTGCAACAGTGCATCCCTTCGACATAACGTTGACAAGGGAGTCACGTGCTTTGGGTTCGCAAGAATCACTGATCATGGGCGCGTGGCCGAAGCCTGACAATGGTTGGTTGATGTCCTTCAGCACGTGTAGCGCGTGATTTAGTATAATAACGATTGGCTAAACATTGTCTGCGTGTGTTCACGTGGCCGTGTCATTGTAACATCTTTGTCAAGCGTGGTAGGCCTATCCTATGGCGAAGTAGTCATAGTAACGGCAATTCGTCAACGTCATCAAGAACTCGGGTCTGTATCGTTAGCACTAGACGTCACGATAGAATGTCTGGTCACTGAAAGCTATTAGGATATGACTTGTACAGCACGATCCCCTATTTGTGGCTGTGACTTAAATATAGGCCTAATCTTAATAAAAAGGGAACAAATACTAATCTGTGATTGGAGTAAGGATAATGACAAAATCCCTGATTCTGCTGCCGGTGTATTCTGTGATATCTGGGTCAATGAATGAGCATAATACAACGGGTTGTGTTCACTATCACTGTTAAGATGCTGGGTTATGAACTCGTCAATTACGTTCCGTCATTGGGAAATGTAATACATCACGTGATCTGTGAACTTCCTGTTGTTCAAGGTCATTTTTCTCCCGCATGTCCCTCCTCCTCCACTTCCCCAGTGCTTTACAAAAGTATCAACAGCAAGAACGCGGATTTACTTAGGAATGACCGTCACGTTCCCTCAATGTTCTGGATGGCGCAACGGTTTCCTTTGCCTATAATAGGATAGATCTCCTTTTAGGACAAGAAGGGCGTGGGCGTTACGGACGGATTGAAATTTCAATTCTTGCTTGTCAATCCCTGCATATCAGGCGTATCCCCGTGGGCAAGGAGTGGATGACTTGTTGGCGTGCATGTGATATTTGTAGCACAGAGTGCCCGCAAGGGGTGTAAGAACGTGTACAGGGCAGTGTTGCGTACTGGCCAGTGTAATGTAATGGAATGGACGTCCATTTAATTTCACAACATTTACGTGTCATAAAACATCACTTTAAAATGGCTTTTCGCGCAAAATGGTACTAACCCATTTTTCCTTTTTTAAGTCCGTCCTGAATTGTACATAGGCATAGGCCTACCTTTCCAATAGGCCCGTAATTGCAAAACACTGAAGTGTTATCGATGACTCGTACCCCAACAAACTTGACGTGTTATATTAATGTGATTTGTTCGGCATTACAGTCTGTGATATTTTCAACAACTTGTAGCATGAAAACTGACGTAACAGAAATTGTTTTGTGTCCATATATTCCATTTGGCGATAGTACGTGCCAAATAAGAATGCATTCCAGTAGCGAGTTGTTTAGCAAGCGAGTAGCTTACTGGCGTCGTTTCCTATGCAAGTACTCACAAAGCAACCTTGGGAAAAATAGGACGTTCTGCAGCTGTGCATTAAGAGATCCTAATCGAAAGGAGGATAAATCCACAATGTTGGCGGCCATGATGTACATGCCTACAAGTACCAAAGTCACGTGACAGATTGCTTGTTTTCGCCTTGCACAACGAAACTCACCGCCTATTTTCGCCTGTAACTCGCTTCAAAGCAACTCGCTACTGTTCACCGTCTAGTGGATCATGCCAAATGCCAATAATAATATTTGAAGTATTTTCCATTTGTTGATATGTTTATTGTGCTTGGTGAGGGTATATTGGAATTCTGAGGCCAGCTGTACGTGTATTCCTCGCAGTTTCATCCAATCAAAGTCGATGTGATATTTGTGTCATTGACGGTTATAAATGTCCGTCCCTCATTTTTTGGCTCAAACATTTTATCATGTACAAGTGTCCCCTATACGCTCTATGTGTCCGGGGACGTTAATCTATCCAATCAATCAATCATCATGTACAAAGGTTTGGTTTTGCAGACCCATTGTAACCAGTAGCTTTGTTGACAGTTAAAAACTGATTGTAAAACAGGCTATGGGGGAGAACAGACACAGACAGATCGATAGTCAGAACGAAATGGGATGTTAACTGAGGTAGAAGGAGAGAGAGTGTGTGTGTGTGTGTGTGTGTGAGAGAGAGAGAGAGAGAGAGAGAGAGAGAGAGAATTGAAAACTAATTGCCCGTAAAGTGTGATCAATCGTTGTTGCAATTGTTTCTTTTAATTTGTTCAGTGGATTAATTGCTCATAGCTGTTACGTTGTCCATGATCCATGTTCAAAATGAGTACAGAAAATATACATAATGCCACGTTTTTAATAACTATGACACAGTGTTTTGATTCAATAAATCATTAGTTGCTTGATTTTATTTGATAGCAAAACACAATGTTCTGTAATTAGGATTCAGTGTTTTGATCAAGTACAATAAATGATCTATTTATTGAATAAAATGGCTGATTAATTATGTAATAATTTTTATTTGTTGTCCATGCTGACCTCTGGCAATTATGACTGACAGCGTTTCCTATTATTATGATAGAAATGCAACCACTGTACATTATAGACTGTAGCCGATGTTTGACAATAATGCTTTGGTCGTGAAAACATTGGTTAACACCGTAGTGTGATCATAGCAGAGACCGTATTTATACATATATTCTTCGGTCACGGTACACTGTGCCGCTTAGGGCTATGTAACAATGGAAAGTTTAATATGAACACCAAAATTTTTTTTTTTTTCAATGCGAGCTTTCGAAACACGTAATAGGTCTTGCTGCATGGGCTACCACTGCAGTTGTTGTTGTAGGAAGATTGGCATAGGAAAAAAACAAAAAACACTGTCAAATCACAGTATACAAATGAGTCCATTGTGATTAGAGTTAATTATTATGAATGGAATAGTCGACAAGGGCGGACCAAGGACAAGGTAGGAAGGGGAGTGGCCCAAATTGTGGCCAGGGACCAGACCCCGGTGATTTCCAGGGGTGAAGGTCTTGTCGGCTGGGGGGTGAGGGTCTGGCCTTCCCCTCCCCCTCCCCCCACCTCCACTTCCGACGCTAAAGATAATGTATCATTGAGATGGCAATGTGCGGCTCAATATGAGAATTAGTTAGTTATTCATTGCTTACACAGTTCAGTGGACTGCAAAGAGAAAAATCAGGACCACAAAATCAAGACCACAACTTCGCTGAAAGAGGACTCACCCCTGATCCGCATAAAATATCCGCCGAAACAACCCTCGTGGTAACACTGAAGGCACTCATCGAGCCGGTCACTTTACAATAAAGACATCCCAAGCAGGGGATCCTGAGGCTATACTCTAAATTTATTGAAACCCCATTTACAAAAACAAAATAGAATATAAACATCATTATAAAATATCAACAAAACACATACATATAAAATGCCTACATTGCCAAATAATAACATCATTTTAAGCGCCAGTGACCACCTGGTAGAAAGCGTCCAATATTCCCAAGCTGATCCAACAGACCTCACACACAAATGAGGAGATTTTTCCCAGAAGAGTTTTCCAAAAAAATAAGGTATGTGACTGGTCTAGCGAAGAAGAAGATAGTATAGTAGATTGATAGAACGGAGTAGGAATGAAAAAGAACAGAAAAAAGACAGCGACAGTGGGAATTTAAAGCACTAAATTTCCAGACAGTGGGGATACTATTTATACTGAAACCCCTTGCACACCCACAGGGGTGAGGGTGGTGGGGGAGGGGGTCAATATGAGAATGACGCTTTCATTATTTCAAAAAGAACATGCACAATTAACCATAATGCAACATTGCTGAAGAACAAATGAAAAGAAACAACTTCCAGCACAGCGAGTCAGATCCTGTATCGACCAGTCAGATCCTGTATCGACCAGTCAGATCCTGTATCGGCCAGCCTCTTGAGCGGCTCTTGAGCTTGAAAGCACAATATAAAAGTGATTAAATAAATCTTTTGATTTTAAGTATTATCAGGATGTTTGCTTTAAAATTAACCGTATTTTAGGAAATTCTATTCAATTTGATTTCAACATACATGACTACCTTAACGGCGTTTGAACCTTTGCCTGTACAGGTTGCAAAATGTTCTCCAGTACACCGCTGAGCTCGTTGTGCTTCTCACAGATCACACACATCACACAGATTACACACATCACACTGATTACACACATCACATAGATCACACATTACACAGATTCCACACATCACAGATTCCACATATCACACAGATTCCACACATATCACACAGATTCCACACAAATCACACAGATTCCACACATCACACAGATCACACATCACATAGATCACACATTACACAGATTCCACACATCACACACATGACAGATTCCACACATCACACAGATTCCACACACATCACACAGATTCCACACATCACACATCACATAGATCAAACATTACACAGATTCCACATATCACACACATGACAGATTCCACACATGACACAGATTCAACGCATCACACAGATTACAACGCACAGAGGTCTTTGTGTACACAAACATTCCATTGCTGTTGCTTAGCAAGTTAGTTAGTCATTGTTTATTGAGTCCAGAAGACTGCAAAAAGCCACATCAGGACTACAACTTGGTTGAATTACGACTCACCCCCATTCCGTATAAAAGATCTGCCGACACAACCCTAATGGTAACACTGAGGGCACTCCACCAGGCAGTTCTAATAAAATCAATAACAAATTATTTCAAATTCTTCCAGATTTGTCTGCTTCTTTGCCCAACATTGCGTCCACTCACAAAGAAGAAACTATTTTGGCTTGCCTTCATATTGGGCATACTTATGTCACCCATAGTTTCCTTTTGAAAGGAGAACAACCAACGTAGTGTTTTGCATGTGATCCTTTTCAGTCTGCCATTTTAATGTCTGAATGTGCTGATCGGATTGATGAGAGAGAAAGATATTTTGGATGGATACTTTTTAATAAGATTTTTCAAGTTTGCAATGGTCAAAACCTGTTTACATTTTTACATGCTGTTGGTTTGTTTTATGGCATTTAGGTCACGTCATCTTGTTTGTGTGCTTGGTTGGATTTCATTAGTTAAGCCAGTTTTATATACAATTTTTATCATATTTTAATGTTAGTGGTTTAATCTGATTTGGAATAGTTGTGTGTGGTCCTGATTCGGCTCTTTGCAGTCCACTGGACCCTATAAACATTGACTATCTACCAGCCGATTTCCATTACAGTCTGGTATCACAAAGCCAGGACTACTACCAAAGTTCTAACAAAGGCACATTTGACATTTTTCTTATTTTATTGCACGCATGAGAAATAACAAATGAATAGGGAAAAATACTTGTTCCCCACTCCCTACCCCCCCAAAAAAAATGTGTTACAGTCAAAAAAACATAACATTAATAAATTGTATTTAAGTGATTAGAGAAATTATGATATAAACATACGTAAATATATTAAAATAATCTCCTAACATGAGACAACGGCATAACAGTTCACTGTTAAATAACCACAGTACTTTGCCTCCCCAGCCCCAGCCCTCATTCTCCACATTTACTGCATCAATCATGCTACTGTCACATGTACGGGTATTCCCTCAGCCCCCACATTTACTGCATCAATCATGCTACTGTCACATGTACGGGTATTCCCTCAGCCCCCACATTTACTGCATCAATCATGCTATTGTCACATGTACGGGTATTCCCTCAGCCCCCACATTTACTGCATCAATCATGCTATTGTCACATGTACGGGTATTCCCTCAGCCCCCACATTTACTGCATCAATCATGCTACTGTCACATGTACGGGTATTCCCCAGTCCCCACATTTACTGCATCAATCATGCTACTGTCACATGTACGGGTATTCCCCAGTCCCCACATTTACTGCATCAATCATGCTACTGTCACATGTACGGGTATTCCCCAGTGTTACACTCTGTTTGATGTTGGTGTTTTCTATCAGTATCTGATTCAGCCCCGATGCTTGAATTCCTGATAGTTGTGTAACTCAGATTCGTTTATTCACACAGCCCGTCCAAACAGCATACAAGTCACAAAGTCGACGTATGAAGTTTTCCACTTTTATTCAGCACACATCAACAACTGCATACAATTCTCAACTCAACTCAACAACTTTCACAGCAACTCTCCAAATCGCTATCAACAACTTTACTCTCTCAACAGCGACTCGGCTCACGATTAAATAACCTCTCTCTTTTCTGGAACGATTTGGTACGTGGTAGAAATGACGCACTACCACCAATCGAACTAAAGATCGTCATCACTGACTTACGTCATTCACATTTTCTCTACTTCCGGGAACATTCACGACCTTCGATATCCATCTGGAAATTTCTATCAAGAGTAAACACGCATATCCAGAAGATTCTCAAATAATATCGACTAACGCAAATTATCAACGTTATACAAAGCCTCTCCTAACAACAGTGCCAACTCAAATCAAAGGTAAATAAACTCCATTATTGAATACTTTGCAAATCGGAACGATTAGATCTATCGTACACGCTTCAGACACACTTTCGTTCGTTTCAACGTAACACCCAGTCCCCACATTTACTGCATCAATCATGCTATTGTCACATGTACGGGTATTCCCTCAGCCCCCACATTTACTGCATCAATCATGCTACTGTCACATGTACGGGTATTCCCCAGTCCCCACATTTACTGCATCAATCATGCTACTGTCACATGTACGGGTATTCCCCAGTCCCCACATTTACTGCATCAATCATGCTACTGTCACATGTACGGGTATTCCCTCAGTCCCCACATTTACTGCATCAATCATGCTACTGTCACATGTACGGGTATTCCCCAGTCCCCACATTTACTGCATCAATCATGCTACTGTCACATGTACGGGTATTCCCTCAGTCCCCACATTTACTGCATCAATCATGCTACTGTCACATGTACGGGTATTCCCCAGTCCCCACATTTACTGCATCAATCATGCTATTGTCACATGTACGGGTATTCCCTCAGTCCCCACATTTACTGCATCAATCATGCTACTGTCACATGTACGGGTATTCCCCAGTCCCCACATTTACTGCATCAATCATGCTACTGTCACATGTACGGGTATTCCCCAGTCCCCACATTTACTGCATCAATCATGCTATTGTCACATGTACGGGTATTCCCTCAGCCCCCACATTTACTGCATCAATCATGCTATTGTCACATGTACGGGTATTCCCTCAGCCCCCACATTTACTGCATCAATCATGCTACTGTCACATGTACGGGTATTCCCTCAGCCCCCACATTTACTGCATCAATCATGCTATTGTCACATGTACGGGTATTCCCTCAGCCCCCACATTTACTGCATCAATCATGCTACTGTCACATGTACGGGTATTCCCCAGTCCCCACATTTACTGCATCAATCATGCTATTGTCACATGTACGGGTATTCCCTCAGCCCCCACATTTACTGCATCAATCATGCTATTGTCACATGTACGGGTATTCCCTCAGCCCCCACATTTACTGCATCAATCATGCTACTGTCACATGTACGGGTATTCCCTCAGCCCCCACATTTACTGCATCAATCATGCTACTGTCACATGTACGGGTATTCCCTCAGCCCCCACATTTACTGCATCAATCATGCTACTGTCACATGTACGGGTATTCCCTCAGCCCCCACATTTACTGCATCAATCATGCTACTGTCACATGTACGGGTATTCCCTCAGCCCCCACATTTACTGCATCAATCATGCTACTGTCACATGTACGGGTATTCCCCAGTCCCCACATTTACTGCATCAATCATGCTACTGTCACATGTACGGGTATTCCCTCAGCCCCCACATTTACTGCATCAATCATGCTACTGTCACATGTACGGGTATTCCCCAGTCCCCACATTTACTGCATCAATCATGCTACTGTCACATGTACGGTATTCCCTCAGCCCCCACATTTACTGCATCAATCATGCTACTGTCACATGTACGGGTATTCCCTCAGCCCCCACATTTACTGCATCAATCATGCTATTGTCACATGTACGGGTATTCCCTCAGCCCCCACATTTACTGCATCAATCATGCTACTGTCACATGTACGGGTATTCCCTCAGTCCCCACATTTACTGCATCAATCATGCTACTGTCACATGTACGGGTATTCCCTCAGCCCCCACTGTTACTGCATCAATCATGCTACTGTCACACTATTGTCACATGTACAGGTATTCCCCCAGTCCCCACATTTTTCTGCATCAATCATGCTACTGTCACATGTACGGATGGCATGGCAAAAGATACAATGGCAAGCAAGCAATCCAATGTGACAGTTAATATAAAAATCGCAATCATATAACAGTCCATGATAATGGTCTCAGCAATCAAAACACGATTCACCAGCATAATAATAATATGAAGTGTAACCATGCTGGCTACATTTTAAAGGTATCAAAACAAGCAGCACAGCTACAACCTAATTCTGCTTCAACTATAACATTGCTGTACACTTCCACCAGCCACCTGTGGACGGTAGATAATCCTGTCAAAGTTGGACCCTAATGTAGCCTGCACCACAGAGTGGGATGACTACAGCCAAGTGGACCATTGAGATCTGTGCTTAGTGCCAGCACAGGTCGAGTGTTTCATCACCACTTTGTTGGTTTATCGCTGAATAAAAAATAAAATCAACAGAGGCCTGGGGCATTGCCCAAGCAGCCTTTGCATACACAAAGCAACAGCAATCACTAAATCAGTTTGGCACTTTGTTCACAGCAACAGCGCTGGCAAGCGGTATTTCCACAAGGCCAGGAAAGCCTGATCTGCCAACATCTACTGACCCTTAACAAGTACACAAATGATGCCATGATACACAACAGGATGATACTTTATATCAATGCAAAATACCAACAGAGAATGCAAATAGGTGGGAAGACAACATTCAAGAATGGACTGGCTTGACACTGAGTGAAGCCATTGGGGACTGCTGAGGACAGAAAGATGAGTACACTGGTTAAACGATCATTTGTGTTGCCCCAAAGATTTTCGAGTTACGGGATAGGATAGGATAGAAATGAAGAATGCAACTAGTCAACATTATTCCTTAATCCCCAAAAATAGTCAGCCCCTCTTTATGCCTCCCACTAACACACACATGTCCATACACAGGTATGTACAAACACAACCAGTAGGATTTCATGTATTACGTTTGTGGTACACCTGTCATGTTTCACACACATGCACACACCATAAACACAGAAATGTACATAAACACCCATCTACTAATACATTGACATTTATCAACTGGATTCTCAATGTACTGCTATGACAACAGAAACAAAAAATTGAGTTTGATGGCAGAAAAGTCTTTACTCCTTATGTGTCTGGAGTAAAATCTAGCCTACTAATACCTGTAGGGCCATGTGAACAACAGAGAGCAAAGCTATTCGTTACATTAAACAGCCAGCCAACTATAACATTACATCATCACATAATGTATTGTGTTACTACAATAGCAAGGTAGATCATTGGGAATAAAATCAACATTACATTATACAGCCATATATGACATCATATTTGACATAATGTTTTGTGTTACTATAGCAAGGTAGATCATTGGGAATAAAGCCAACATGACGTTATACAGCCAGCCAAATATAACATTAACACCATCACATAATGTACTGTGTATATATTACCTTGTACAGCCATCTAAATAACATTATCCTATTTCATATACTATTTTGTGCTATTACTACAACAAGGTAGATCATTTAAAATAAAGCCAACATGACAGTCATCTAAACAACATTATCTTATTTCCTATAAAGTTTTGTGCTACTACTATAGGAAGGAAGATCATTGGAAAATATGACACAACTGTCAGTATTAACTCTTTCCCTGCCAGGCATGTTTCCACGTTTGTGCCAGACATTTCTCTGGTACCGGAAAGAAAGTTCAGTACCTTAGGCATTTAAGCTACTGTTCTTTCAATAATAGTTGTTAAATAGACACATTTCATATCAAATTAAAGGTAAAAGAGTGAAGAATAAGAAAAAAAAAACACAAATGTTAATTTGATTATGTTATTCAAATATGTGTTTTGAAAGCATGTTGATCTTTTTGAAATTATAAAATAAAATAAAAATATTTCTACATACCACAGTGATAAAAAAAATCTGGAGGAATAATTTCAATCACTGAATCAGCTTCACACGCCAGAAAGAAAATTTATTTAGGATCAAAATACACTTTACAGTTTGAAATTATATTGATTATTAGCAGAGTTTGACACACTGTCGATTGTGCCCATCACATATGCTTAGTAAAATGCACAAAAAAACACTATAAAAACGAATCAATTTGAAGAAACCACCTGCGTGTCGATCGGGAACGAAAGTAGAAAGAGTTATCTCTCTTTGGTTAAAATAAAACTTGGATTGGACTGCGCAAAAAACCGGAACGAAACGGAATACTGAAATCGACGATATATCGTCGATTGGCACAAACATGGCAGCAGGGAAAGAGCTAAACAGCAATAAAGCTCTGCAGTAAAGCCTCCACTGACTACAGCCAGATAAAACCCATCCAATAGTCAAATATCATTCTTATTCAAACAAATAAACTATTAGTATTACTAAGAATCAACAGAAATGATCTACAATAAATAATTGTTCATCTAAATTGAATCAGAAAATAAGTGCAAATTTTCAGCAGATTTATTGCTAAGCATTTCTCTCTCTTCACTTCCTGGCCTTGACATTGGCAACTTTGGCCTTGCGGCGAATGACATGGCCATAGCTGGTGAGGACCTGGTTGACGACGCACAGACCTATGAAACCCGCCGACGCTGCGCATGCATACCACGCTATACCTTCCACCCTCCCCATGAACCAGTCCGTGTTGATAGCAGTCATCAAGGTCGCAGTGATCAAGGTGAAGGCCACGGTGCCGGACACAGCGTGAGTTAGCTTGAGGTCTTCCAGCTTCATGCGGAGGAATTTGGAGGAAAAGCTGAAGTATTTGACGGCGGATCCTCCCAGTAGCTGCATGCAGGTGTAGCCCACAGTGATCAGGCCTAACAGTCCATGCCAGCTCTGGAAGTGTGGCTTCCTGTTGTTCTCCTTCACCTGTGATGTCATCATACAATGTTCCTTACACAGCACTACAACAAAATAGTGTTATACAGCACACTTACCAACCCAAAAGAACAGCTCAAGTTGCAGGGGATGTGTCTTACGCAAAAGAACAATTTCAAATACTTTTTACATTTTCCTGTTCTGTCAACTGAAACAATCTCAAAAACAAAACAAAAAAAGCAAACAATTTTTTTTAAAAGGGCAAAGCCGAATAACTATAGTATTGGTTCATGACATCTACAAAACTGGAAATCTTGGCACATCACTTGCACACATAATACTTACACACACACACACTCACACTCAGACTTTCACACAGGGTCATTTTGTAACAGACAAACAAACAGGGATAGCGTTTATTGTAAAATTGTGCGTAAGACCTATTCTTTGGGCCGAAGAAACAAATACTTGTGGCGGTGGATGCAATATTCATGTCTGTTTACAGGGGGACAAAACTACAATGCTAGCACAACCTTGCAATGAAGACTGCAACTTATGCAAGTGCAAATTACCTGGAAAATAACGGCAAATCCCCCGATAGCACAGGAAGCTCCCAGCACTGCCATCATCCAGTGCACATTGACTCTTGTCTGTCGTGATGCGCTGCCTAACAGTGAACTGTGCTGAGAAAACACCAGCACCGCCTCAAACAAGGCAAATATAAACGCCACCGACATCAACAGCGGATGCCAGGAAAACAGACCTGCACACAGAGTCAACTACAGCAATACAATTGTTATAGGAAAACAGACCTGCACACAGAGTCAACTACAGCAATACAATTGTTATCATTATCTTCCTCCTTCTCTTGCTCTTCTCTTCCAGCTACTAATTCTCCTTTCAACCTTTCGGAAATTGTTTGTCCTATCCTATCTTATCCCGTGACTCAAAGGTCGTAGGGGCACTACAGATGATCCTTTAACCAGCATACTCCACCTTTCTCTGTTCTCAGCAACCATCATGGCTTCGTTCAGTGTCAAGCCAGTCCATTCTCGAATGTTGTTCTCCCATCTCTTTTTCTGTCTCAATCTTCTTCTGCCTCTTTGCACCGTGCCTTGCAGGATGGTTTTTGCAAGGCCTGGTGCTCTTGTGACATAACCATACCATCAGAGTTTCCGTTTCTTCACCACTATTAGCATGTCATCATGTTGTCCAATGGCTTGTGTGATGGTCTGTCAGACTTCGTTGTTGGTAAAGTGCTGGGTATAGGAAATGCCCAGAAGTCTTCTGTAGCACATCATCTCCATGCTTTGTATTCTACGTTGTAGATCTGCTGTGAGGGTCCATGTTTCGGAAGCTTATAGGAAGATGGAGATAACAAGGGAGCGCAGCAGCCTTACCTTGGAATGCAGGCAACACAGAACAAGTCTGGAATGAAAGATGATGATAATAACATTCCCCCCACCCTCCTCCTCCCCCCCAAAAAAAAAGAAACTACTAAGTTTTGTAGTAACCACCTCTTCACAACAGACTGCTATTAAAAGCAGCCCTAGTGAGGAACTTACTTGTGCCTGGTTCAGCAGTGTAGACTATGTAGCCACACAAGAAGAGGGCTGCCACATGAGCCACCATCTTGACAAGTGCAAGTAAACAGGTGTGGCTGTTGGTAGCTGATTGTGGTGAGGGTGCTACAGATTCCTGGGATGACACAACCAAACGTAGGTCTTCATCGACACCTTCAATCTGTACCTGCAACAGTAAGTGTAGCATTTTTTTAATCACATACATCATTATGACATTGATGAAAATACAGCCTAATTAGGCATCAGCCCATGGCTTTACTTCTTTTTTTTTTAATACAATATCAAACATTCTCCACTCCTAAAGTGATACAGGGTTGAGGAGTAACAGGTGTTTGTTGTTTAAATCCAAGAAGAGTGGTTATTACCTACAGAATGGAATTCATTACAAATTTCAAGTTTTTTAACACAAGTTAAAAGGCCTCAGCAGGCATTTTTATACAAAATTCAACATTTCTACCTTCGATCTTTTGGTTTTTATAATCATAGCCTTTAAATTTTATCATACGGCCAGCTACTAGACTATTTTGAGCAAGCGTGATACATCACAAGCAGTATTTACTGCACTTCGGCAAGGTAATGGCAGCAATGTCAGCACATCAATTGCCAGCATAGAAAGTGAAAAAGGTGCTGATACAAACTAGTAAAGTAGTATGAACAGTCTTCTTTATTAATTTATACTCATACTCATAGCACAAAATGAAATACACAAGCCAATGCTTTAAACTGGGTTATTGCCACTAAAGAAACTAAATTGCATCAATATGAACGTTTCAGCTAGTTTTTGGAGTCCACAAACTGTAGATCACGTGCTAATGAACGCTAACCCTGTTTGATTCCGCGTTTCGGATTTCAGGTAGCCCCGCCACGTCGGAGAATTTCCCAGAGTTGTGCGTCACAAAATAAATAAGTTTGTGTTTTTACAATACGGCTAGAAGTTATCCTGGCGTTTGCAACAACTTATTGGTGCAAACGCTGCAAGGAAATTTGTCCTCGTACAAGTAAAAAGCTGACTCAGAATGGTGATAATTTGTTAAAAGCCAAGAGACGTCTGCTTCTGATGACAAGAGTAACGTCCCATATATCCAATAAAGGTAACCCGCAACTGAACTAGGGAAAAGCCAAGTAAAGATTATCCACGTAAAAATAGATGAATACAATTTATTTATTTATTCTTTGTTTATAGGGTCCAGTGAACCTTTAGCAGTCGTAGCTGGATCACAATCCTTATTTATTCAGTAAAATCTACAAACTTAAACAGCGCACAACTTGGTTAAAAGAGGACAAATCCCTGATCCGCATAAAGATAATGTTGAAACAGCCCTAACGTAGCAACAACGCAATGCCAAGAGTTGTCGTCCGTGATGACGAATAGAGTTCTTCTTCTTTCGTTTGGAACATTGAGGTTTAACGTCTATAACAGTCTACACCCGTACCCACCATTGGCGATATGGCAGACGGGGATAACCATCCCAGGGAAAGAGGGGTAGGGACCTGAATCAACACTGAACCACCAAAGCAATCGTACTGCTAAAATGGACAGTGAAAATGGCCCCATTTTATATCGCCCACCACGGGATTCGAACTTGAATCATCGGTGTGCCAGGAGAACGCTCTAACAATTGAGCTACGGCGGTGGGATTTAGGTCGTTAGGGGCTGCCAACCTCAACTTATTGAGGACGCTGCAGCCAATCCCTGAGTGTGCCCACAGAACAGCAGTACGACGTACATTACGGGCTATTTCTAAGCGAAAACTTCCTATCCTATCCTATCCTGTCCCGTAACCCGAAGGTCGTAGGGGCACCACATATGATTGTTTAACCAGCATACTCCATCTTTCTCTGTCCTCAGCAGCCCTTTGACATGCGCATGTCTGTAGTCAATATTTTACTGTAGGCTATTTTGATTTTGGTCGTGAATGAAATAAAATTCTTGTTTTATTCCTTTGCTTGCTTACTAGTTCACTAGCATGTTCGCTTGTTTCTTCGTTCATTTGTTCACAAAGAAAAATTACAGAAAAAATAAAACTTTCTAAAGCATAATAGAAAAAAAGTGAGACAATCATTTACCCACATCTTAGCCATAGCCAAGCAAAAATATAAATCTATATAGGCCTACGTACAGTGGTCCTGATATAATGAACCTCGGGTGGAATTAATTTTTGTAATAAATTCTTCATATCATAACGAAAATACTTAAAACAAGCCAAGGTGGGGAATTTTTTTTAAAGGTCAACCACAGTGCTCGGTCAAAAAGTTTCTGCTGAAAGAACTTTACTAAATAATACCAGATGCAAAAAATTCGGTATGCAAAGCTCTACCGTTTAATAGATATCGATCACTGAAAGTGGGATTTCCTACCTGTAATTAAGGGTAAGGGAAGTAATAATCTAAAACGCAGCTATCGCTGATCTCCCCTCGCAGTGACGTCAGCAGCTGCATACAATCGCCGACTGCGAAGAAGTTACAAGCGAGACAAGCAGTGTTTCTTCACTCGATTCTTTACTCGTTGTTGTTGTTGTTGTTTGTAGATTATAGTAACACGACACTTTCGCATATAGGTGACTACTGGACCGATTTATACTGACACCAGCGGGCCAGTTGTTGATAAAGGGGAAAATAATATGATCACACGTTGACCAATCCAGGATTCGAACCAGCGACCTTTCGGTTACTAGCAAGATGCTCTTACCAACTGAGCTACCCGGCCCCTCTTTACTCGATCTGTCGTGTTCCAATTATACGAGCTAGACCAGTGAATACATACCCTCTTGCGTTCTCTTTTTCTGAAAAGCTCCTCTGACTTTCCTGACGCCCGCCAAACTGATAGCAGACGATGGATGTGTAGTAGCCACTGTGACTGTAGAAGTTGAAGCAGTACTAGTAGGCCTACTACTACTAACTTGGATAACTGTTGCTGTTGTTGAGGTGCTTGCTGCAATGGCACGCGGACTTCGGATCGTTGGAACAGAGCCAGGCTTTAATGTCTGTATTGTTTTCATCCCAAAGCTTTGCATTAAACTTAAAGTGGAACTTGGGGGGTAGCAGTCTTCAACGAAGTGTTTTGCGCAAATTGCTAACGACGCAGTTGGTGTCCCGTACTTGGGACCGAAGTTTACACGCTTTTCCTGCACGAATCTCACCCACTTATTTCGCACTTCTTCGTTTTTTGGAACCTTTGCAATGTTAACCCATCCGCTTGTTTGTTTGTACAACCTCCAACGGCACAATATAGGCAGCTGCTCTTCGTTTTCCTGCGTTTTGGTAGAGAATGGGCACTTTCTTACTCCATATTGTCTTCAGCAGTTGACGTCACGAGCCATGTGGTCACGTGAGCGGGCTTTTCGAAGGTGCAAAATTTTATTCGAAGTAGATTTTATTCAATATTAAAAAAAGGCTGTATTTTTCGGAAAAAAGTTGTTCGGCATGTGACTTCTTTTATTATGTAGATATTTTGTGCTCAGTTTTATTTTTCAATGATGTTGACCTTTAAGTTAAAAAGAAATGTGTTATATAAGTGTTCTTTACCAGTGGATTTCCCAAAAAATCTCTCTCTCTCTCTCTCTCTCTCTCTCTCTCTCTCTCTCTCTCTCTCTCTCTCTCTCTCTCTCTCTCTCTCTCTCTCTCTCTCTCTCTCTATGCTTCCAAATTTATTTAACACTATTTCAAAAAATCTTAACATTTTAATTCTGAAAACTTAACTAAATCCTTCCAACTGCTTGTGCACATATTCAAATCGGTTATATGCATGGCTGTAGAGATAGTCAAATCAGTATTGGGTGTGACCACCTTGAGCAAACTATGCGTTCCTTTTCTTGAAAAGTATTTATAGGAGAATCTTTAAACAAAGAACAGAAAATGAAAAGTCAAAAAAAAAAATTTTTTTTTGAGCCAATTGGGCTAATAAGCATACATCAACATGAAAGAAAAGGTTACAAAGTCCTTTTGCACTTGCAGCCTATTACAATTTAGAAAAAGGGTTCGCTTGAACATTAAAACATACTACTACGGTAGTACAAAGAAATCAGTTCATTCTTTTTGAAGCACAATAGATGCATGTCACAAAAGGCTATATGAATAAAGAAAAAAAGTGCAGCCAATTTAATAAGAATCTAGTATCGGTATACCTTTAAAAAATAAAACAAGTATGCCTAAACTATAGACTAAGTAAAATTTACTAAGAAATCCGTTAATTATTTTAAAGTATGTATTTGATCAATATCTAATATTTGTATAATTATTTTGGCTGTATTTTACGTCACAATTTTTTTTCTCACAATATTTTAGCCAGCAGTCTAAATCTATTCCTTTACGTGAGTAGGCCTAACATCACGATCAGCTTCACAGTCACTGTGGTCTAATGGTAGTGCTTCGGCTTGCGGATCGGAAGGTCCCGGGTTCGAGCACTGGCCGGGCCATTGTGTTGTGTCCCTGGGAAAGACACTTTACTCCTGTTTTCCTACTCCTTCGGATGAGAGTATAAACCGAGGTCTAGTCTGTGTCGCATACATTCTAACGGACTTTAAAGATCCTGACGCTCTTGTCCTAGACGGGTGAGTGCCGGTGACAAGAAAACACCCAGCATGCACCTAGGTCCTTCTCCCCCATCCCTGGCTGCCCAGGATTGTGCTCAGTTGTCCGGGCGTCAGACCATGCGCCCAAAGGCTGCGGGTGGGCGTCTCGGGCGGCTTGAGTTAGATCCTGTATCGGCCAGCGCCTTGAGCAGCTCTTGAGCTGGAAAAGCGCTATATAAGAACGATTAAATAAATTAAAAAAAAACAGTCGAAAGCCAGTTATATCACGTGACATGATAAAAAGTTTTTATTGGCTGCGACATACATCATCGTGACAATTCAGTCGAAATAAGCTTGCGCATACTATTTTTTTAACAACTATCAGTCAGCATGCTGTTTTAGTCTCAGCTGACCTCCATTAACCAGACCATCAAGACCTCTTTATTCAGTAGGCCTATGTTTTCTTGTCGTAGGGTGACGTACGAGTAGAATGTTTTCTTGTCGTACGGTGCCGTACGAGTAGAATGTTTTCTTGTCGTACGGTCCCGTACGAGCAGCCACGGCCTTATGCAAAAGGAGACGTTCGCGTCCTAATAGCTGTGGCAAGTGAAAAGATGGGTTTTATTGTGATAATTGTTATTAAATAAGAAGAATCCTCGCTAAAACTTTGTGTACAGATAATAGAATGCACTATTTCCATGTCAAAGCAAAAAAAAAAAAAAAAAAAAAAAAAAAAAAAAAAAATTCGACCGTAAAATACTTTTAAAAGTGGTTTTTAGTTCCTGCACGTAGCATCAACACATGCCAAGAGTTGTCGTCCATGATGACAAATAGAGTTTTCCCTGAGTGATAGGCCTATTTTATGCTTGCACACTTCAATGCATTATACCTTTTGGGGGGGGGGGGGGGGGTTGTTTTTTTTTGTTTACAAAGATCACATCAAAGACTAATTTATTAAAGCGTCAAATTAACATTCTGACTTCTGTCCAGTATATAAGCAGGCCATCCGCCGGTCACCTAAAATGCAAACAAGCTGAAATTGCTGATTCGGCGTTTTTTCTTTAATGGCTATATAAAAAAAAAATGTCAACTTATGTTGAAAAAAAATTTTTTTTTCAATATACATGTTATCCTGTATTAAATTTAGGCAAACAAATTTTTATTTTTTTTTTTTTTTGGGGGGGGGGGGGGGGGGGGGGGGAAATGCTGTGTTGTTGCTACTTAACGGCAAACCGAAGGCACTCTACCATACATTAAACTGAGGAAAACTCTCATTTATCGAACCCCCGTTTACAACAACAAAACAGAATATAAACAGCACGAAATATATTAATAAAACACATACATAGAAAATGCCTACATTGCTAAATAGTAATTATCACAGGAAGCCCTAGTGACCATTTGGAAGAAAGCATCCAATGGCCCTAAGCTGACCCAATATACGCCATACACAAACGAGTTTTGAGAGTTTCCAAGAATACAGGTAGGTGACTGGTCTAGCGAAGCGGATATAGTAGATTCATAGAACAGATTATGAATTAAGTGGGAATTTAAAGCACTTAATTTACACAAAGAAGAGATACTATTTATACAGAAACTAATTAATTAATACAATAAGAAAACCCAAAAGTAGAAGATGAAGATGCAAGAGAGATTCCTCCTTCTCTTTTCCTTCAACACTCCAAACACAACAGTAGAGCAATAATACAACAATCCTTCTCTCTTCCTTCAACACTCCAAACACAACAGTAGAGCAATAATACAACAATCCTTCTCTCTTCCTTCAACACTCCAAACACAACAGTAGAGCAATAATACAACAATCTTTCTCTCTTCCTTCAACACTCCAAACACAACAGTAGAGCAATAATACACAATTTATTGATCAAGTTTCATTATCTCATAACAAAATATTAGTTACAAGAGTTTCAAACAGTTCTATCTAAATATTAATTATTCACACCACCCTTATTTTATTTACATGTCACACTTTTTTTCCACACAAATTATAAACATTTGTGATTTATGATATGTAACATCATATACTTTAGTCAGATCCTTAGTAGTAGTAGTAGTAGTAGTAGTAGTAGTAGTAGTAGTAGTAGTAGTAACAGCAGTAGCTTTAGGACAAAATAGGTCATGAAGCCTTTCCTAATGTGTTATTGTCATGCATGTTTACTTGGTCCTGATTTTGCTCGGAAGAGTCCGCTGGACCTAAAGCAATAATCACATACCTGTCAAGTGCTACGGATTTTTGCGTAGCGCTACGCATTTTAAACATTTTCCCATTGCTACGGCGTATCACAAAGCTGCTACGCAATTTTTCAAAAGTGACGATAATATTATTTAACCAGGGGGTTTTCGCGCGAAATTAGTCTGTTTGGGTCGAGTCCGGTTTAAAGACACTTAGTAAAAGCACCGCACTTCCGCAACACGTGTTCGTTCAGAACTTCAGTCTACGATCAGTCTTTGTGAGGGAGAGACAGGCGGAGTTGAACAAAGAAAATGGCAAAGCTTCCACCTAAAAAACTCAAAGACCAGGAAGGCACTTGCCTGAATGGGAAACCGATAAGGATTTTGAAGGCCTAGTGGAGAAGTCCAAAGAAAGTAGACTCAATAAAGTTTAGTAATAGCATATGAGTTACTCATATGCTATTACTAAACTTTATTGAGTCTACTGATGCATTAAAAAAATTGTTTTCCTTACCAGTGCTAGGAAAGTTTAGATCTACATGGAAGCCATGTAAATGATGTGATGCTGAACCTGGTCTTGAGACATTTTTTTTTGTTTGCATTTTCACTTTTTTTTTAAAAAACGTACATGAAATTTGAAAATGTTTATAAAGATAATGATAATGGTAATAGCTAAAGTGTTGTGCAGTAACAAGATTTTACAATAAATTTGTAAACACATTGGATGTGTGTGTTTATATTGGATGCAGAAGTTTCCAGTTTTGTTGCGAATCGCGTGATTCACATTAGTGCTACACCAAACCTCCATTTGCTATGGTTTTTCTGATAAATTGCTACACCACAACCCCAAAAACCCTTGACAGGTATGTAATCATGTAATGTAATGTATGAAAATTTCCTAGGATTTTTTTTTATTCATCATAGCCATGGAATAATAATTTAAAGTTTGGAATCTTGTCCAGCTGATATTTAAAAGAATTAATGTTAGGAAAAGACACATTTTCTTTAGTGTGAAACAGGAAGGTTGGTGTAATAAGTAACGACCAGGTTAGAAAAAGTCAACTTCCTACAGTTAGTGTTACAATGTTCAATACAAATCCGTCCTTCTCTATTGCGTGTTCTGTCACAGTGTGGTGAAACAAGAAATGATCAATGTTGTTATAGACTTTATACACCTGAATCAAGTCACCTCTTAATCCTCGTAAGGAGTGGAAGTCTAGAATACTTAAGTCTGTCAGAGTAAGTCATATTTTGGCATTCCTTCAGCAGTGTAGTCCTTCGTCTCTGCACTCTCTCTGCGGTGACTGATTGCCTCTTTAAATATGGGTACCAAACTGTGTTAGCATAACTAAAGACTAATACAATTTACATAAACAATCCTTATCTAAAAAAAACTTGTACATAGCTCTTCGTTTTGGTAATCAATACTGTGCTTTATTCTCCATCTACACCAACTACAAAACTCTTTTCTTGTGAAAACAACTACAAAACTCCACAACTTTAGCAACCAGCGGGCATTCTTTTCTTGTGAAAACTACAAAACACCCACAACTTTAGCAACCAGCGGGCATTCTTTTCTCGTGAAAACAAAGGTGAACTCTTATTATTTTGATCATCAACAATGAAATGATTGTTGTCAAGACACACACTGATATTATAGGATAACATAGCTCATACCTGTCAAGGGTTTTTGGGGTTGTGGTGTAGCAATTTATCAGAAAAACCATAGCAAATGGAGGTTTGGTGTAGCACTAATGTGAATCACGCGATTCGCAACAAAACTGGAAACTTCTGCATCCAATATAAACACACACATCCAATGTGTTTACAAATTTATTGTAAAATCTTGTTAATGCACAACACTTTAGCTATTTACCATTATCATTATCATTATAAACATTTTCAAATTTCATGTACGTTTTTCAAAATAAAAGTGAAAATAAAAAAAATAAAAAAGAAGAAGAAGAGAAAAGAAATCGGTAGGAAAATCTCCTATTTTGTCTCAAAACCAAGTTCAGCATCACATCACTTACATGGCTTCCATGTAGATCTAAACTTTCCTAGCACAGGTAAGGAAAACAATTTTTTTAATGCATCAGTAGACTCAATAAAGTTTAATAATAATAAAAATCATATGCTATTACTAAACTTTATTGAGTCTACTTTCTTTGGACTTCTCCACTAGGCCTTCAAAATCCTTATCGGTTTCCCATTCAGGCAGGTGCCTTCCTGGTCGTTTGAGTTTTTTAGGTGGAGGCTTTGCCATTTTCTTTGTTCAACTCCGTCTGTCTCTCCCTCACAAAGACTGATCGTAGGCTGAAGTTCTGAACGAACACGTGTTGCGGAAGTGCGGTGCTTTTACTAAGTGTCTTTAAACCGGACTCGACCGGAACAGACTACTTTCGCTCAAAAACCCCCTTGGTTAAAAATATTATCGTCACTTTTGAAAAATTGCGTAGCAGCTTTGTGATACGCCGTAGCAATGGGAAAATGTTTAAAATGCGTAGCGCTACGCACAAATCCGTAGCACTTGACAGGTATGATAGCTAGAGGCTGCGTGTGCAGTATTAAAATTCCAATTACATTACATTACATTATTATTGCTTTAGGTCCAGCGGACTCTTTCCAGCCAAATCAGGACCGGACAACCCCCGAGCCGCATAAAATATCTGCTGAAACAACCCTAGTGGTAAAACCGAAAGCTCTCCACCAGCTAGTCACTTTACAATAAAGACATCCCACGCAGGGGACGGCTGAGGCTTCACCCCAACTTATCGAACCCCCGTTTACAAAAACTAAATAGAATACAAACATCATTATAAATTATCAACAAAACACATACATATAAAATGCCTACATTGCTAAATAATAACATCATAGGAAGCCCTAGTGACCACCTGGCAGAAAGGTCCAATATTCCCAAGCTGATCCAACAGACCTCATACACAAACAAGGAGTCTTGTCCCGGAAGAGTTTTCAAGAAAAAAGGTAGACTGGTCTAGCGAAGAAGACGATAGTATAGCAGATTGATAGAAAAGAGCAGGAATGAGAAAGAGCAAATGAGAAAGACAGCGACAGTGGGAATTTAAAGCACTAAATTTCCAGAAAGTGGGGATACTATTTATACTGAAACCCCTGGCACCCCAACGGGGGTAAAATTCCAATTAATCAATCGATCAAAACTATTCAATTATTCAATCTACTTTTATATTTGACAGGTTAGATGAAAATCCAGTCATGTGCCATTTTTGAGTTCTTGGGTAAAAGAAAATGTATAATCCACAAAAGTCATTTGGTTTAATACAAAACCTATGTAATTCATTTTACAATGATTAAACATCAAATCATACTCATTATTTGAGTAAAACACACATCACCCAAATTGAAACCAATTTGTATATGCATTTCACAATATGTTACAAGTGAACCTTGATTATTAGGGTTAAAAAAACACAATAGAATATAATCACAATTATTAACTAAAAAAAATATATACTATATTAATATAAATATAGGGGGGAAAAGCCAATATGAAAACTGATTATATTAATTATTACTATATGACAACAAAGGTTACTAGTAATATGAAAACTGATTCTATATAAAATGAATTCAATTAATATATGAAAAATGACTATGGTCTACAGTCAGCAGAATCAAAATGAAGCACCTGAGAGAAACTATAGGTCATGAACTATTATGATTACAGAAATCATTTTAGGGAATATAACTGCCAAACCAAATGAATCAAGGACAGTTAGCAAAAGCATCAACAACCAGCCATCACTGATCCCACCCAATGCTCCAACATGAAGAAGTTAAGTTTTAGCCAAGAGCTGGACAACTAGGCAAGCCAAGCAAAGACAGGACATTGACAGAACAACACTGTTGATCTTTCCACTCCTAATACACAGCTATCTCGCAGTCAATCAATAACACTTGTACACTGCAAGTTAGTTAGTTATTCATTGCTTACAGGGTCCAGCAGACTTATTAGTACAACTTATGTTAATCTGATGAATAAACATTGATGCAACAACAACAACAACCAGCAGACTGCAAAGAGCCGAATCAGGACAACAAAATCAAGACCAAAACTTCGCTGAAAGAGTAGTAGTAGTAGTATATTTTATTAACGTCTGCTAAAACCAAAGGTCATTCGAGACGAAAGAGAACTCACCTAATCCGCATAAAAGATCTGCCGAAACAACCCTAGTGGTAACACTGAAGGCAATCCACCAGCCGGTCACTTTACAATAAAAACATCCCACGCAGGGGACGCTGAGGCTATAGTCTAATTTATCGAACCCCCGTTTACAAAAACAAAATAGAATATAAACATCATTATAAAATATCAACAAAACACATACATATAAAATGCCTACATTGCTAAATAATAACAGAGGAAGCCCCAGTGACCATTTGGCAGAAGGCGTCCAATATTCCCAAGCTGATCCCACAGACCTCACACACAAATGAGGAGTTTTGTCCCGGAAGAGTTTTCAAGAAAAAATATAGGTGGCTGGTCTAGCGAAGAAGAAGATAGTATAGCAGATTGATAGAACAGAGTAGGAATGAGAAAGAACAAAGGAGAAAGACAGTGACAGTGGGAATTTAAAGTACTAAATTTCCAGAAAGTGGAGATACTATTTATACTGAAACCCCCGGCACCCTCACCAGGAAATAAAGCTTTGGGAGGATGGAAGAGAGTAGATAGCACAAGGACTGTGGTATAGCAGGGGATGGGTGGATATATAGCATTGTTCAAACTGAATATAATATTCTACTTCAACCCATATTTTTCCATTCAAATGTACAAAAGTCAGCTTTTTTTTCTTGCATACATAATTGAATAAATAACACAATTTCAATTCAAATTCAATCCAATAATAATTAATCCAGAAAAGCCACAAATTTTCACTTGTAAGATTGATTTTTTAAAATATGCTAAACTGGTTGGCAAATTCATTCTGACCGATGAGAACAAACTACATTCTTCATGAACTCTGATCTTGGCAAAGGAGACAACAACACCACATCTTAACAGACGTACACAAATATAGCCGGCGATAATCATCATTCAAGTTTGAAAGGAAGGGATAAATATCTCAACAAATAAAACCAGCCAGATCCAATACCCAAATATAATATCAACAGAAAAACAATAGCTGCAGTGCTGTTATTAATATCAGTTCATGAATCTGTTTACAAATACAACAAAATGCTGATAAAAATCTGTTTTA
The DNA here is from genome assembly GCA_036898135.1 of Oncomelania hupensis. Taxonomy (NCBI): domain Eukaryota; kingdom Metazoa; phylum Mollusca; class Gastropoda; order Littorinimorpha; family Pomatiopsidae; genus Oncomelania; species Oncomelania hupensis. The sequence continues at coordinate 92,046,278 of CM072514.1, read as the reverse complement.
TGAACAAAGGTACACTTGTATGAGATTCCTTCACTGTACCGCTTTACACAATGTTTGCAGCTGCTAACTGATAAAGCCTGTCCAAGATGATTTAATCAACTTCTTTTCATTTCCCCAAGGGAGACTAAAGCATATACTGCATGTGTTCTGTAAAATCTTTTGTTGCTCATTGATCATTTGAATTGATCAGAGATTTTGGTGAGGAGCTGCTCATTCAGAAGTAAGGGAGCTGGGTTTGAAACCAATGACAACAATTTTCATCAATAAACTTTTCCAATGTCAGATTTGGGACTTAGCCATGGCTTTAATCATGATAACACTCAGCACTGTACAAACTTGTGGTCAAAGCCTTTTTTTTTTTTAAACAATAACCTTAGTGCAACATCCTCAGTTTTCACAGATTTGTAAATTTGTGGAAAGTTTATTTCTGGACCAGCACATAAACTCAAAGTAATGCAATCTTGTACAGGTCAAAGTTTGTTAAAATCACAGGCACTGTAAAAAGAATTTCAAATAGAACATTCAGAGATTCTACTGGGGCCAAAGGCCCTTGAACAACATTATTAATATAACAATACTGCATTAGTAACATTCAGCAACTGGCTGTTAAAGCACAATTGCTCTTTAACAACATGTACTACAATACTGTCACAATTATTGTAGATGATACAAGCAGGAAAAACAACCACACCATCCTATTGTTAATAATATGGCACAAATATATAGCTTACAAGGTGTGTTGGATGTTACAGTCAAGCTACGTCATCAGATCTCAAACAAATATTCAACATGTGTTGGCATCAACAATGTGTAAAGGTTCTATAAGAAATCCATATACATGTATGTGCAGTATATATTCTTATATAGAGTAAAGTATACAATATTTATTTAGGAACAAAATCCTTTGGGCAGATTAGTTTTGTGGGTGGTTTTGAATTGATACTAGAAGGTCAAAGCCTGCTTATGACTCACATGCTCTTTATCAAACTTGCAATGTTTAACATCAAAATGACTGCCCAGAAAAAAAGAAAAGAAACAGAAGCATTAAAAATACCGACTTTGATCTATCTATGATCTTGACCTTGAGATGCCTTGATGTGACCTCCGGCTTGAAAACCACTCATTTACTATCAAAGAAACTACATCAACAGTTGTATTATGCCAAAAACAGTGACCTTGGGATGACCTTGATCTTCAGTGACATTCCATGTTCAGGTATGATCACATAACCCAATGTTGCTGCATACTACTGGTTAAATAGAGCCATTCCACTGAACAATTACCTATTTTTTAAATGTTTTTGAAATGTCTAAAATGACCTTGACCTTCAAGATCAACACAAAAACGTAAACTATATGAAAGATCAATTTATCATCTCTAAATACAACAAGTCTGAACATTATATCTCTCGATAGTTTATGGTCAAGGTCACTTCAAATTACTAATACTGACTTTGGACAGCTCCAGTGACCTTGACCTTGGAGTGAGTGAGTTAGTTATTGATTGCTTGCAGGGTCCAGCGGATTGCAAAGAGCAGAACCAGGACTATAAAATCAGGACCACAACTTGGTTGAAAGAAGACTCTCCCATGATCCGCATAAAAGATCCGCTGAAACAACCATAGTGGTAACACTGAAGGCATTCCACAAGCAAGTCACTTTATAATAAAGGCATCCCACGCTGGGGACGCTGAGGCTCTACTCTAATTTATCAAACCCCCGTTTTCAAAAACAAAATAGAATATAAACATCATTATAAAATATCAACAAAATGCCTACACTGCTAAATAATAATATCACAGGAAGCTCTATATATATAGTGACCATTTGGCAGAAAGCGTTCAACATTCCCAAGCAGACCCAACAGACACAAATGAGGAGTTTTGGAAAAGTTTTCAAGGAAAAAGGTAGGTGACAGGTCTAGCAAAGAATATAGTACAGTAGACTGATAGAACAGAGTAGGAATAAGAAAGATCAAAGGAAAAATACAGTGGCAGTGGGAATCTAAAGCACTACATTTCCAGAAAATGAGGAGATTATTTATACAGAAACTCACAACACCCCCATGAGGGGGAAGGGGAGGTAGATGACTGGTCCAGCGAAGAAGATAGTATAGTAGATAGAACAGAGTAGGAATGAGAAACAACAAAGGAGAAAGACAGCGGCAATTATAATTTAAAGCACTACATTTCCAGAAAGTGGGGATACTATTTATACAGAAACCCATGAAACCCCCGCACCCTCACGGGGATCCTTGGAGTGAGGGTGAACAAATGTGCACAGGATGTGTCTCATTGGTATATATCATGCATCAAAGAATCATAAGTTCAATATTACTTCCTATCCTATCCCATAACTCGAAGGTCGTTGGGGCACCACAGATAATCTTTTAACCAGGGTACTCCATCTTTCTCTGTTCTCGGCAACCCTCATGACTTCGCTTAATGTCAAGTCCATTCTCAAATGTTGTCCTCTCACCTCTTTATCTGTCTCCCTCTTCCTCTGCCTCCTTGCAGGATGGTCTATGCAAGGCCTGATGCTCTGGTGACATGGCCATACCATCGGAGTTTCCGTTTCTTAACCACTGTGAGCATGTCATCATGTTGTCCAATGGTTTGTGTGATGATATTGTTGGATTTCGTTCCAGGGGAGAGAAGAGGGGAGGAGGAGGGTATGGAGGGGGTGATGGTGTGAGTACACAGACTCACACTGCTATGTACATGAGTCAAAAGACTCAATAGAATGCTGAAAATTACCTTCATATGTTAACATCAAAACTGTTCAATTATCTCATTCATCAATCATTTGAAAAAGATACAAAAATTCTTTATAATAATGCATATAATAGAAATGCCGTTTTCAATATGAAATTCTGTAGCAAGATATGACCATGTAAACAATGATACACATGAACAAAATCATCATATGTAACAATACTAAAAGAAGGAAAGTATATAGTATATATTGTTCCAATTTGGGAAAATCTTAACTTCATAATTTATGGACAAACTTTAAATATGCCATAAAGAAAAGAACATAACAGACAACCGTTCTTACAATATATGAACACTAAACCTTAATATGTTTGGTTTTTCCCATCTTAATTTTTTTTTTACATACGATAATTCTAAATAGTTTTATCAAAGAAAATTAATTGTGATAATATTCATAAGAATTGTAAGCAACTCTATCAAAATACTGTTAATTGATCAGTATAATCTGTTAGTGTTATAGCCAGCTCACACAATACAATCTACATCAACGCAGGGTTGAACCTTAGAGACCTACCATCAACACTTGTGCCATGAAGTATGGATCACTCAGCCCTAAATGCTGCAAGCTATCACGCTATGGCTAAGTTATGCTAAGTTAAGCTGAGCTATGCTAGGAGATGCCAAGCTATTTAACCCACAATACGTTTCCAAAGACTGATAGACAGCAATCAGAACGGTACAATCGCTACACAGGTATTGACATTGTCAAAACAGAACAGAACTGTACAATCGCCACACAGGTATTGACATTGTCAAAACAGAACAGAACTGTACAATCGCCACACAGGTATTGACATTGTCAAAACAGAAGAAAAACAACATCTAAGTAATACAAGTGCCACAAAAAAAGTTACATGCAGTGAACGGGAAAGTCAAGTCTAAAGAGAGAGAGAGAGACAATGACGGTGACGATAACAAGCATCACAATGACAATGATGACCTGTTCTACACAGCTTTGTATACCAAAATAACCAACACCAACAGGACAACAAATAAGTCACATCCAAAATGTCTAACAGTCAACCGTTACAAAGTGCAGCAAGAGCATAATAATACTACAAATTAACAAACTAGGCCAAAATTACAATGCCATGTTTTTTACTAATTGTTATTCCCAGGTACAATTTGTCAGGTTGTATTTCTATTGTTCTGCCACCAGTCCCATTCAGCTGCTCTATCCGCTGGTCAGTCCTATTTATAGAAACCTTACTTTACTTATTGTTCAAACCACTGTGGCCTTTAACAAAGTTGTAATCAGTGGATACAATTATTTGTCAAAAACATACTGCTACTATAGGTACAGATCTAGTGATACACTGCTGCTATAAGTATAGATCTAGTGATATATTGCTGCTAGAGGTATAGATCTAGTGATACACTACTGCTATAGGTATAGATCTAGTGATATACTGCTGCTATAGGTATAGATCTAGTGATATACTGCTGCTATAGGTATAAATCAAATGATAAACTGCTGCTATAGGTATAGATCTAGTGATGTACTGCTTCTATAGGCATAAATCAAATGATACACTGATGCTATAGGTATAGATCTAGTGATACACTGCTTCTATAGGTATAAATCAAATCATACACTGCTGCTATAGGTATAGATCTAGTGATATACTGCTGCTATAGGTATAGATCTAGTGATATACTGCTGCTATAGGTATAAATCTAGTGATATACTGCTGCTATAGGTATAGATGTAGTAATACAGTGCTATTTATATGTGAAAGTGAATACAGCTAGCAAAGAGCCTGCACTAGGACTTGATAAGGAACACAGAATTACAAACCATATTGAGATATGTTGTGTCGTGTTCAGCGATCATAAATGGCATTAATTTGTAACATCTGTATTTTTGTTCACAGATAATAATAATAATAATAATAATAATAATAATAATAATAATAATAATAATAATAATAATAAAGTTTTGTAACGCTTGATCTGCATGAAATACTTTGGGCTCAAGGCAAAATATATATCAGTACTGGCAAAAAGTGGAGGTGTGATAACAATGTAACCGATACGATAGGGAACTTGGAGCTCTTAAGTTTGCTATAGAAAAAGAAGCCCAAATGAATGTTGTCATGTTTAAGGAACATAATCAATACATGTTATTGGACTGTCACCATCACATTACAATTTACACAGAACGTGAATCCAGCAAATCATTATTTAGTACCATTTATGTTCAATAATTATAGTCTGACACCACAATCAACATGTTAGTACTAACATTCACTAAGTCTAAAATTGTGGAGTTTTTTCTTTATCCTGGCAGAGTATCCACAGCATCCTGAAGAAGAAGAAGAAGAAGAAGAAGAAGAAGAAGAAGAAGAAGAAGAAGAAGAAGAAGAAGAAGAAGAAGAAGAAGAAGAAGAAGAAGAAGAAACAATTTTTGAGTGAAGTGAAGAAGTATTTCTCTTTAGTATTAAAAAAAATTACAGCAGTTTATGCATGTGTTCTTGAAATCAAAATTGTATACAAATAGACATAGATTTGTTCCCAAATGGAATTGGCTATACAAAGAAGTACTTGCAGAGATCCCAACACTTGTGTGATCCAGAAACCATCATTGCCAAACAGTTCTACTTTGATTGTTCCACACATCAAACACAAGGACTAGTTTTCTACGAATAATTACTGTCAAAAGTCACCGCTATTTTTGTACTGTTGAAAACCATTGACAAACAGTGGTAAATAAATTGAAACAAGGCCAATTTTGGGAGTGGGGTGCAGAAGACGTATGTTGCTGGCAGCGATCAGTTACAGAAGTCGTATTCTCTCTGTGGCACGAATGCCTTCTTGCGAAAGGCGCTTGAGGATGGGTTGGTAGAGGTCCAAGGTGAAGGGCACCACCACTCCCTTACGCTGAATCTCACCTGCAGCAACACAGGCAATCAACACATTAATCACCTGCAGCAACACAGGCAATCAACACATCAATCACCTGCAGCAACACAGGCAATCAACACATCAATCACCTGCAGCAACACAGGCAATCAACACATCAATCACCTGCAGCAACACAGGCAATCAACACATCAATCACCTGCAGCAACACAGGCAATCAACACATCAATCACCTGCAGCAACACAGGCAATCAACACATCAATCACCTGCAGCAACACAGGCAATCAACACATCAATCAATCAACACAACACAGTCAATCAACACAGCCCCAGGCAATCAACACAGGCAATCAACACAACACAGGCAATCAACACAGGCAATCAACACAACACAGGCAATCAACACATCACAGTCAATCAACACAACACAGCCAATCAACATAACACAGGCAATCAACACAACACAGGCAATCAACACAACACAGGCAATCAACACAGGCAATCAACACAACACAGGCAATCAACACATCACAGTCAATCAACACAACACAGCCAATCAACATAACACAGGCAATCAACACAACACAGGCAATCAACACAACACAGGCAATCAACACAGGCAATCAACACAACACAGGCAATCAACACATCACAGTCAATCAACACAACACAGCCAATCAACATAACACAGGCAATCAACACAACACAGGCAATCAACACAACACAGGCAATCAACACAACACAGGCAATCAACACAACACAACACAGTCAATCAACCAACACAACACAGTAAAACAACCAACACATCACAGGCAATCAACACATCACAAGCAATCAACACATCACAGGCAATCAACACATCACAGGCAATCAACACATCACAGGCAATCAACACATCACAGGCAATCAACACATCACAGGCAATCAACACATCACAGGCAATCAACACATCACAGGCAATCAACACATCACAGGCAATCAACACATCACAGGCAATCAACACATCACAGGCAATCAACACATCACAAACAATCAACACATCACAGGCAATCAACACATCACAGGCAATCAACACATCACAAACAATCAACACATCACAGGCAATCAACACAACACAGGCAATCAACACATCACAGGCAATCAACACATCACAGGCAATCAACACATCACAGGCAATCAACACATCACAGGCAATCAACACATCACAGGCAATCAACACATCACAGGCAATCAACACAACACAGGCAATCAACACATCACAGGCAATCAACACATCACAGGCAATCAACACATCACAGGCAATCAACACATCAATCAATCAACAAGCTAAACAAGCGGTCGTCTTCTAACGACAAAATAAACAGTATTATTTTTGTGACTACTACAGACCTTTGGCCATTAACTAGTTGTTTAGTAAGGTTATACAGGCAGTGGGCCTGACACAGACACTGACCATCATCAGAATATCAGAGGTTGTTGAGTGCTTACTCATATACAAAGCTGTGCTTGATAGATCTCTGACACCCAGCCAGCAAAAAGTGCCAAAGTGGAGAGAGTGACAAACTACAAATACCTGGGGACGATTCTCCACAACAAACTGTCCTTTGACCAAAACACAGCTGCAATAGAAAAGAAATGCCAACCTCGACTGTACTGCCTTCAGAAACTCAGTTCTTTGAACATCAGCCGACCCATTCTTTCTTCTTTTTATCGCTGTTTTATTGAATCAGTTTTGACTTTTGGATTTATCTGCTGGTTTGGAGGGCTAAGTGTAAAGAACAAGAGGGTGCTTCAGATTGGTGAGAGTGTGTGCGAGAGTGACGGGTGAAAGACAAAACAGTTTGAGAGAACTGCATGAATACCGTGTGGTGAGGAAGGCGGGAGTGGTTATGAAAGACATTTCACATGTTTTGGCAAAGTATTATGAAATGTTGCCCTCTGGTTGCAGACTGCGTGTGCCTAAATGTTCTCTCGTAAGAACAAAAAACAGTTTTATTCCAAAATCTATTGAGTTTTTAAATAAGCGCTAAGTAATATTTTTTTGTATATAAGATTTTAATGCTTGTGATGATGTTTGAGATGTCATTTAATACTGGAAATTTACTATATATGTAGTCTACTGTGTACTTGTTTTATCTATGTATGTATTGTTTTAATGTTTCATGCCGATCAGCAATTGTATGTCATAATTTCTCTGTTGAGATAATAAAGTATTCTTGAACTTGAACTTGAGCATCAAGGTGGCCTGTTTAGTACAGACCGGCCTGTTGGAAGGAACTAGAATTCCTTGAGGAAGAGTCATAGAGCTGGCTGTGCAATGTGTGGACAAAAAAACAAACTTGTACATGCAGATGGTCGACAGCAGGAGACACAGATCTCCAGTGTCAATTTCAAAAGCTGGAAATCCGTCTTAGGCACTGCCACATGAACCCTTTCTTTTTCCTCCTGTCATTTATCAAACTGACAAACTGGTAATGTACTGACCATCCAGGACCATCTTGGTGGCGATGCCGGTAGGGATGCCGACGGTCTTGGCCATGGCGGATGATCCATTGACTTCGCCATAGTTGACCAAGTCGATGAAGCGCTTCTCTCTCTGTCCATCTGGCCACAACACCTCCACGTCGTGGTGCATCAGGATCATGTCACGCTCCTCTGGACCTGTTAATCAGTCATTCATTATTTAAATCAATAAAACAATCAGTCACTTGTATCCATATAACCCTTGTCTGTTTTGAATTTTAAAGGAGTCTAGCATGACTGTGTATATATGACTGTGTGGGTATGACTGTGTTAATGACGGTGTGTGCATGACTGTGTATGACTGTGTGTATGTGACTGTGTGAGTATGACTGTGTTCATGACAGTGTGTGCATGACTGTGTGTACGTGACTGTGTTCATGATGGTGTGTGCATGACTGTGTATGACTGTGTGTATGTGACTACATGTTTATGACTGCGTATGATTGTTTCATATGAATGTATGTATATGAATGTGTGTGCATTGACAGTGTGCATATCACTATGTAAATGACTGCATGTGCATTGACTGTGTGTATATGACTGTGTTTCATATGAATGTGTTTATATGACTGTGTGTATATGACTACGAGTTTATGACTGTGTGCATGACTGTGTTTCATATGAATGTGTGTGCATTGACAGAATGACTGCATGTGCATTGATTCAGTGTATATGACTGTATGTATATGACTGTGTGTATATGACTATGTTTATATGGCTGTGTGTATATGGCTGTGTGTATATGGCTGTGTGTATATGACTATGTTTATATGGCTGTGTGTATATGGCTGTGTGTATATGGCTGTGTGTATATGACTATGTTTATATGGCTGTGTGTATATGGCTGTGTGTATATGGCTGTGTGTATATGACTATGTTTATATGGCTGTGTGTATATGGCTGTGTGTATATGGCTGTGTGTATATGGCTGATGTATATGGCTGTGTGTATATGGCTGTGTGTATATGGCTGTGTTTATATGGCTGTGTGTATATGACTATGTTTATATGGCTGTGTGTATATGGCTGTGTGTATATGGCTGTGTGTATATGGCTGTGTGAACATGGCTGTGTGTATATGGCTGTGTGTGCCTTTTCTGTGTGTGTATGTGTTAGTCATTGCTTATGTGGTCCAGCGTACTGCAAAGAGTGGAATCCAGGCCACTTGATTGTGTGTGTGCATTGAATGTATGTATATGGCTGTGTATCAGATGAAAGTGTGTATATGACTGTGTGCACTGACAGTGTGTATAGGCAGAGGTGCCAACCCCCTAATCTTCTTGTCAGTATTTCATCGGACTTAACAGCTTTTCTTTTTTCTGGATCTTCCACGTCCTGCCATTTTCGCGATTTTGAAACTCTCCGAAAGGCGGTGAAGACTATTATGGAGGGAACTCGTACAGGTCTATTTTTAGACTAGGGTTAGGGTAGGGGTAGCGTAGGGTAGGGTAGAATAACCCTAACCCAACCCTACCCTACCCTCAGTTGACGTCAGTCTAAAAATAGATCTGTACGAGTTCCCTCCATTATAGTCGTCACCCCGAAAGGGTAAGAACGAGTGTTTTCATTGGACAAATGGATCACGTGTTTGATTCGGGTCTAGCAGTTGGGTTAGAACCACGCGCGTGCTTGATTCGGCTTTCATCACGTGATTGATTAGGGTACAGTCATGACTCGAAAAGCGTGTCAGAAAATACCTCAGGCACACAGCGACGTTCAGTGAGTGCATAAGTACTATTCTGAGACTAGAAACCGGTACGCGTACTTGTTTTTTCCAACCTAGTTCCAGTCATTCGCCGAAAAAGGCAACTACCGAAGTCGAACGGAGCTCTCCGAGTCGAGCGAAGCTATTCGATGTTTTACGAACAAATGCTGGCAGGACTACGTGAAACCACAGGCTGGGAATTCTCGTCTTTCGTAGGCCTCAATTACATACTATACTACTACGTACGTATGTAGGAGGCCCACGAGCTTACAAAGACGAAAGAAAAGACTTCAGAGCCTGTGATGAAACATCCGTGCCTAAAAAAATAACCGCTGTTGCTTCTAGATCTAATTCTATTTCGATCTGCACAGCTTCAAGCTGTAAGTCAAGTCGAGATTCGCATTTTGAAGCAGTTAGTATTATTATTATTTTATGATGATTAATATACTGACACAATTAGTAATAAAGAGTAAAAGTAATACATAACACATAAAGCACACATACAACGATTTCACATCTATATCAACAATAAAACCATGACAAAACTTCAAAGCGCTATGGACGTTGATGTCCCTTCAGCACAACAAGGCAAAGCAAGTTTATAATGGTCTCAAAAAACAGTGACATTTTTATTGCAAGCACCAAAGCAATTATTTATTTAACTAATATTATTCTTTTTAACTGATACAGTAAATTTGTTATATGTTATTCAATGATATGGATTTTAAAGAGAAACACGTATTAAAAAAAATGTTGCGTGGCAGGCGGAAATTTTCATAAATCATCTGAAAACTTTGGTAAATCTATAAGAAAAAATAACCAGTAACACCATCTGAATATTTCGGGTTACACCCAACTTCAGCAAAAACAAACAAAACCTCACTGACCATCCCCATGGAGCACGCACAGCAGCACACCTATTTTTTTTTTTACCCTTTAACATGCGGAGCGTAGGAATAATAATAATAATAATAATAATAATAATAATAATAATAATAATAATAATAATTGCTGCTGCTGCTGCTGCTGCTGCTGCTACTGCTACTGCTACTGCTACTACTACTACTACTACTACTACTACTACTACTACTAGGCCTACTAGCGAAGTTGTGGTCCTGTTTTTGTGGTCCTGATTCGGCTCTTTGCAGTCCGCTGGACCCTGTAAGCAATGAATAACTAATTAGCTACTAATTTAACTCTGATCTCGAGTTGTCTTGATTTTGTGGTCCTGATTCGGCTCTTTGCAGTCCTTTGGACCCCGTAAGCAATGAATAACTAACTAACTATTAATTTAACTCTGATCTCAAGTTATTAAAAAAAATCCGCTTAGCCTATTCGTCCTTCTCCGGAAATTTAAAGATTCAAATATTATAAAGTATAGGCCTAAATATTATTAATTAGAATAGATATAGTTTATACATTTATTTACGTATAAAACGAACAATACAGGTCTAATAATTATATTCAGCTAGTGAACAAAGCATACCGTTGCGAAATGCTAATGTGTGTAAATCGAACAGAATTAGAAGCAACAGCGATCATTTTTAATGTCAACTAGTCGTAGTCATGCAAGCATCATTTCGTAACACATCGGAGAGCTTCGTTCGACTTCGGTGATTGCCTTTTTGGGCGAATGACTGGAACTAGGTTGGAAAAAACAAGTTTGCAACCGGTACAGAAGCACCGCTGGCAAAGATAAACAATAGGCAACTTTTCCTCCGTATTCTTATAAAAGCTACCGTATTTAATTCACTTCACCGGAATTAAATACGGTCAACCAGTACTGGTTGGCACCTCTGTATATGACTGTGTGTATATGACTGCGTGTGTATTGTGTGGCTGCGTGTATATGATTGTGTGCGTTACTGTATGCATTTGACTGTGTGTATATGACTGTGTGCATCTTTAACTACATCATACATGTATGACTGTGCATGTATGACTGTGTGCGTATGACTGTGTGCATGACTGCCTAAAACCTGTTTCTGTGGAACTGCGCTCTATTAAAAAAATGTGTATTATTACCTGCCAGTAAGATGTCAGCCAAGGTCCTGGAGTAGAGCCCTACCCTTCTAACTGTATGAAATCAAACGTCATCACCAACTGACAGCCACTACCAAATAACAGCACAAAGATAAATGCAGCTGCCAGGAAGGCGGAAGACCTTTGCTAAGCCCACCACACAACATTATTGTCTAGGCGGGAGACCTTTGCTAAGCCCACCACACAACATTATTGTCTAGGCTGGAGACCTTTGTTAAGCCCACCACACAACATTATTGTCTAGGCAGGAGACCTTTGTTAAGCCCACCACACAACATTATTGTCTAGGCAGGAGACCTTTGCTAAGCCCACCACACAACATTATTGTCTAGGCAGGAGACCTTTGTTAAGCCCACCACACAACATTATTGTCTAGGCAGGAGACCTTTGCTAAGCCCACCGCACAACATTATTGTCTAGGCAGGAGACCTTTGCTAAGCCCACCACACAACATTATTGTCTAGGCGGGAGACCTTTGCTAAGCCCACCACACAACATTATTGTCTAGGCAGGAGACCTTTGCTAAGCCCACCACATAACATTATTGTCTAGACAGGAGACCTTTGCTAAGCCCACCACACAACATTATTGTCTAGCCGGGAGACCTTTGCTAAGCCCACCCGCACAACATTATTGTCTAGGCAGGAGACCTTTGCTAAGCCCACCACATAACATTATTGTCTAGACAGGAGACCTTTGCTAAGCCCACCACACAACATTATTGTCTAGCAGGAGACCTTTGCTAAGCCCACCGCACAACATTATTGTCTAGGCAGGAGACCTTTGCTAAGCCCACCACACAACATTATTGTCTAGGCGGGAGACCTTTGCCAAGCCCACCACACAACATTATTGTCTAGGCGGGAGACCTTTGCCAAGCCCACCACACAACATTATTGTCTAGGCGGGAGACCTTTGCCAAGCCCACCACAACATTATTGTCTAGGCGGGAGACCTTTGCCAAGCCCACCACACAACATTATTGTCTAGGCGGGAGACCTTTGCCAAGCCCACCACACAACATTATTGTCTAGGCAGGAGACCTTTGCCAAGCCCACCACACAACATTATTGTCTAGCCGGGAGACCTTTGCTAATCATTATTTTCCATGCATTTATACCATTACTACCACTGGACTACAATTTGGGAAAATAAGCTTCCCCTGAGAAAAGTGGGCTTCTGACCGTAGGCCAGACGCTTGGCCAAGTAGTTGGACAGTGTGTCGATTGGCGTTCCTCTCTTGTCAATGGGGTCATCACTCACCAACCCCAAGCTGAAAACAAATCACAATTATATTATTCACAAATAACAATCTTATAAAGCATAGTTATGGACCTGCTCACAGTGCTTTACTACAGTTTAAAAAGTCATCATAATCATCACTATTATTATTATTATAAATATTTATGCGCCTAATCTAGACTTAGCTGTAGATGCTTATATGAATACAGAACAACTTTAACTATTAAACAAAACGAGGAAAACTTATTAACAATAACCTTATATATAAAAACTAACGACTCTAAACACGCACGCACTCACATGGAACCATGACTTTGCACATCTGTTTCATTCATTTCAATTTGTGGAAAGAAAATAATGAGTTTTAAAAGAGGATTTAAATGACTGAATTGATGATGAATTTCAAAGAGAAATAGGCATCATCATCGAATTTATAATGAGCATTCATCTCACAAGACATAATGATTCAAAGTTCCGGTTCTCATGCATGCACGCACACTGACGTTGATTCACTGAACATGGAGGTAGGGGGGATGGGGAAAGGGAAATATTGCGGTGGACCTGATCATTGGACCACCCTTTGGCTGGCTGTGATTATCTGCAGATAAGTGTGAAAATGGGCCAACAGCATGTACTGACTTGATAATGGCGTTGAGCTGCCTGTGGTTACCCTTCAGTCTCTCCAGGATCAGATCTTTGATAGAGTCTGACAGCGTGTCCTGAGACTTGCCAAATGTCTGACACATCAGTCCTTTCTGCACAACATCATTTTAACAACATCAAACTAATATCATGGTGCTAACAACATCAAACTAACATGGTGCTAACATCATAGTGCTAACACCATATTGCTAACACCATGTTGCTAACATCAAGGAGCTAACATCATGGAGCTAACATCATGGTGCTAACAACATGGTGCTAACAACATGGTGCTAACATAATGAAGCTAACATCATGGTGCTAACAACATGGTGCTAACATCATGGTGCTTTCGTCATGGTGATAACAACATGGTGCTAACATGGTGGAAATATGGTGCTTAACAACCTGGTGCTAACAACATCAAATTAACAAAATAGCGCTAACAACATCAAATTAACAACCTGGTGCTAACAACATCGAATTAACAACCTGGTGTTAACAACATCAAATTAACAACCTGGTGCTAACAACATCGAATTAACAACGTGGTACTAACAACATCAAATTAACAACCTGGTGCTAACAACACCAAATTAACAACATGGTGCTAACAACATAAAATTAACAACATGGTACTAACACCAAATTAACAACCTGGTGCTAACAACATCAAATTAACAACCTGATGCTAACAACACCAAATTAACAACATGGCGCTAACAACATTGAATTAACAACATGGCGCTAACAACATCAAAATTAACAACATGGTGCTAACAACATTAACAATTAACAACCTGGTGCTAACAACATCAAATTAACAACCCGGTGCTAACAACATAAAATCAACAACATGACGCTAACAACATCAAATTAACAACCTGGTGCTAACAACACCAAATTAACAACATGGCGCTAACAACATCAAATTAACAACCTGGTGCTAACAACATCGAATTAACAACCTGGTGCTAACAACATCAAATTAACAACATGGTGCTAACAACATCAAATTATACAGTGGACACCACTGAGCCAAACTGCCCTCCCATACCATAGCAGTGTTACCATAACAACGTCATTGCTTTGTTGCCATCACTGCTGTGTTACCTTAATGGCAGTGTTACCATAACTGCAGTGTTACCATAACGGCTGTGTTACCTTAACGGCTGTGTTACCTTAACGGCAGTGTTATCATAACTGCTGTGTTACCATAACGGCTGTGATACCATAACGGCTGTGTTACCTTAACGGCAGTGTTACCGTAACTGCTGTATTACCATCACTGCTTTGAATCACTAAAGAAGGATCGAACCAGGTTAGCCCGAGACATACACTGTGCAATGCTGTGGACCATTGAGCAGTTTTAATTTGCTGCAAGCTCGTGCAGAGTACTAAGCCAAAGACCACCTAGTCATGTCAGAGTTGAAGGGACAATGAAATATTTACCCAGGTGAGTTCAGGTCCGTTGGGGTGGAGGCTGGAATGGGGCTCAGAGTCCAAGAACCCAAACATCAACAGTGCCTTGGCTGCCTCTGTGAAACCCTAATACACAAACATCAACAGTGCCTTGGCTGCCTCTGTGAAACCCTAATACACAAACATCAACAGTGCCTTGGCTGCCTCTGTGAAACCCTAATACACAAACATCAACATCCACTTCATCATCATCATGATTGTGATGATTGTGATGATAATGATGATGATGATGATGATGATGATGATGATGATGATGAAGAAAAAGCACCCATTGCACCAAGGTACCAGTGCACTCAAGATACACCTCTAATCTTCGCTGCGTAGCGTGAACAGGATATATCGTAATATCGCCAAGATAATAACTTGAGCCCGCTATGAGCGGACGAGGCTACCTGCGAAATCACGGAAAAAGCGCAATTTCACTGTAAATATATACAGAATGTTGCTCTACAACATTCCGCTCTTTCCGTCTCAAAAACCCAATTGCCTTGTTGGATTCTTAAATTGCATGAATCCACCTTGGACACTATCCGGCGTCAACAAACGGTTCAAAAACATTCTCAAACGGTTCGTAAAAGACAGTTGATCTAGAAACTAATACAGTTTGACCTAATTTGTCCCCTAGAGGAGACGAAACTTACATTTTTTTATTTTCATGAGTTCACTGCAGTCAAATTGCGCTTTTTCCGTGATTTCGCAAGTAGCCTCGTCCGCTCATAGCGGACTCAAGTTATTATCTTGGCGATATTACGATATATCCTGTTCACGCTACTCAGCGGTACTTTCAACTGTATCTTGAAAGCGTTGGTAGCCATGCGCATTACCCCAGAAAAAGAGTAGGATGATGATGATGATGATGATGATGATGATGATGATGATGATGATGATGATGATGAAAAAGAGTAGGAGGACACAAAAAGAGGAGAATAAATGTTGACAATGATGATGATAATGATGGTGCGGATGTTTGCATGCTCTCCCCTTTCTTCCCTTGTTGGAATGTAGCAATTGTTTTGGCATGTGCAGAGGGCAGTCTGCTGTCATAGAGATTGCATTGAACATCATCATCATCAAAATTGTTATAAACAGCAATTATAAGGCATCTAATCAAAGGATCTAAAAAGGCAGATTATCAGAAACTGTCAGAACTGTGTGGACATGAAATCTGTGGTGACTAACCTTGTAACTCCAGATGGTTGTCAGCCAGGTGTAAGGCACCTCCATACAGTAGGAATTACCATGGTGGCTGGATGCAGGACTAGGAAAATGGAACAATGGTTACCAACAGATCAAAACTGCTGACTAACCTTGTACCTCAACGTGCCTCTCAGCACAGTGGATGCAGTCTCAATGCCGTAAGACTTTGCGTACTGAGTGGAGTCACGGTTGGGGAAACCCTCCAGGTTGAAGCCAGGCAGGAAATCCAACGTCTCCACCGCATCCATCAGTCCTCCCTGGCCTGGAACTTCTACCACCTGTATACACACAGTATTATTGTTGTAGACGACATCCTATCCTATCCTATCCTATCCTATCCTATCCTATCCTATCCCGTCCCGTAACTCGGAGATCTTCCCCTTGGGGTCATGAGCAATCTTGCCACTGTAGATTGTTCAAACCTATAAAGGAAAAAGTGAAAGCCCCAGTTGAAAACCTGTCTTTCCTTTGTAGGCAAGACAGATTCACTGCGGCAACAGTACCCCCGTTGGAGTGCCGGGGGTTTTCAGTATAAATAGTATCCCCACTTTATGGAAATTTAGTGCTTTAAATTCCCACTGTCGCTGTCTTCCTCATTTACTCTTTCCCATTCCTGCTCTGTCCTATCACTCTGCTATACTATCTTCTTCTTCGCTAGATCAATGACCTACCTTTTTTCTTGAAAACTCTTCCTGGACAAGACTCCTTGTTTGTGTATGAGGTCTGTTGGATCAGCTTGGGAGTGTTGGACGCTTTCTGCCGGGTGGTCACTAGGGCTTCCTATGATTGTATTATTTAGCACTATAGGCATTTTATATGCATGTGTTTTGTTGATGATTTATAATGATGTTTGTATTCTATTTTGTTTTTGTAACCGGGGGTTCGAGTAGTTGGGGTAAAGCCTCAGCCGTCCCCTGCGTGGGATGTCTTTATTGTAAAGTGACTGGCCGGTGGAGGGCATTCAATTTTCCCACTAGGGTTGTTTCGGCAGATCTTTTATGCGGATTGGGGGTTGTCCGGTCCTGATTTGGCTCGGAAGAGTCCGCTGGACCTAAAGCAACAATCAATCAATCAACAATCAATCAACTCGGAGATCGTAGGGGCACCACAGATGAACGTTTAACAAGCGTACTCCATCTTTCCCTGTCCTCAGCAACCCTGATTGTTTCGCTCAGTGTCAAACCAGTCCATTCTCGAATGTTGTCCTCCAACCTCTTTTTCGGTCTCCCTCTTCTTCTACCTCCTTGCACTGTGCCTTGCAGGATCCTCTTTGCAAGACCTGATGATCTGGTGACGTGACCATACCATCGGAGTTTCCGTTTTTTCACCACTGTGAGCAGGTCATCGTGTTGTCCAATGACTTGTGTGATGATCTGTCGGACTTCGTCGTTGGTGATGTGCTGGGTATAAAAAATACCCAGAAGTCTTCTGTAGAACCTCATCTCCATGCTTTGTATTCTTTGTTGGTTATCTGCTGTGAGGGTCCATGTTTCGCATGCACATAGGAAGATGGAGATGACAAGAGAGCGCAGCAGTCTTACTTTGGAATGTAGACTGATGGTCCTGTCTTTCCAAACTGGCTTCAACCTCGCCAGGGCAGCAGTTGTTTGTGCGATCCTGGAGAGAACTTTCTGTCGGGACCCATTGTCTGATACAATGGCTTCTAAATATTTGAAGCTATGCACTGTGTTGAGGGATGGGCCTTGGACTTTGATGTCTGTGTTGATGCCATTGGTGTTGTTGGTCATCATTTTGGTCTTCTCTGCACTTATTTCCATTCCATAGGCTCTGGAGGTGGTGTCAGGCCTCTGTACCAGCTGTTCAAGTTCTTGTTCCTCTCCAGCCAATCCATCAATGTCATCCGCAAAACGAAGGTTGGAGATTGCTCTATCCTGACTGTGCCTTCGTTATCTGCAAGGGCATCTGACATGATGCACTCTAGGAAGATGTTGAAGAGTGTTGGAGAGAGTAGTCATCTCTGACGCACACCGATTGTTGTTCTGAACCAGTTTCCGATGGCGCTGTAGTGGAGGACTGCACTGGTAGCCTTGTCATACATACCTGGCGGCAGGGCTAGCTCAGTGGTCACAGGGCACGACTTGTGTGAGTGCGTCTTGGGCGACGTGGGTTCGAATCTTGACTTCAGCAAACTATTTTGTGATTGCTGGATATTACGGGCCAGCGCCTTGAGAAGCTCTCTGAGCTTGTAAGTGCGCTATATAAGAGAAATCTCTTTCTTTCTTTCTTTTGATGACTTCAATAATTTTAGGGCTAATGTTGTACACTCTCATGGTTGCCCACAGAGCTGCATGCCAGACTCGGTCAAACGCCTTTTTGAAGTCTACGAACACATGATATAAATGTTGTTGGTGCTGAAAGTATTTCTCGCCGATTATTTTGAGGTTGAAAATCTGTTCAGTGGTACTTCGCCCTGCCCTGAATCCTGCTTGCTCTTCAGCTATGATTTGTTCAGCTTGGGGTTTCAACCTGTTGAGTATTATTTTCAGGAGGACCTTGCTGGGATGGCTGATGAGGCTGATGGTGCAGTAATTTTTACATTCCTCAAGGTTACCTTTTTTTGGAAGAGTGATGACAAACATCATCATCAATCATCATCAGCCATCATCATCATCAGCCATCATCAATCATCATCATCATCATCAATACAATACTATCCAACATATATTTATGACCTCAAACAAGGATAGCTTATCTCTGAAACTAATGGACAGATTTGTTGGAAACTTGGTGAGTATTGTTCTTCTTTTTAGTTGTAGTTAGTAGATGGGGTGTAGAGTGTTGGGGTGGGGGAGGTGGATCAGTGTTCTATTTCTGTGCTGACCATGCTTCTCTACTGAGGTTTGAAGATATTTACTTTGGCACATGCAATAAACTGTGGTGCTTTAACATTGTCAATAAATGATAATCAATGGTATAGCCTCCAACCTTGCCATCCTTGATGTAGCGTGCAGAGCTTAATGTGTTCATCAGAACTCCTTTAGGGAACCAGCTGTCAAAACACACACAAGGGCAATTATGAAGCCAATCAAACATCACCTTTCAACTGCCTTTCTAGCAAACATTCTGTATAAAAATGGACCATAAAAAGGACAATAAAGTGTTACATATATATAACCTTATCATTATTATTATTATCATTATTATCATTATTATGATTATTATTATTATTTAAATCACAATGGTCTCTTTAAAAATAACTCATGTTGCCGATTTTTTTGTTGAAATTTTGTTGATTTGATCACTTTAAACAAATAAAAAATCTTTCTTAAATTTTAATTTGTATATTGTGCACATGAAGACTTCTCAGCATTTCCTACATCCAGCATATCACCAACGATGAAGTCCGACAGACCATCACACAAGCCATTGGACAACATGATGACATGCTCACAGTGGTAAAGAAATGGAAACTCTGATGGTATGGCCACGTCACCTGAGCATCAGGCCTTGCAAAGACCATCCTGCAAGGCACGGTGCAGGAGGCAGAAGAAGAGAGAGACAAAAAAATAGGTGGGAGGACTATATTCGAAAATGGACTGGCTTGACACTGAGCGTAGCCATGAGGACTGCTAAAGACAGAGAAAGATGGAGTATGCTGGTTAAGGATCATCTGTGGTCCCTCAACAACTTTTGAGTTACGAGATAGGATAGGATAGGATTGTGCACATGAAATTTGAAAATTATATTTCTTCATAAAACTAAAAGTTATGAGGAGTTGCAGAAAAGATAAGAAAAGAAAGAAGAAGAGGAAGAAGAAAATGAGGATCAAAGAGCACAGGAGGCACAGTACAGGTGGAAGGCTCAGTACAGGTGGAAGGCACAGTACAGGTGGAAGGCACAATACAGGTGGAAGGCACAATACAGGTGGAAGGCACAGTACAGGTGGAAGGCACAGTACAGGTGGAAGGCACAGTACAGGTCCCTAAAAAAACTTGCATGTTCTAACACCAACCTGAACTTGTAGCGCAGTGGAGAGTCTGAGAACTCAGGTGCAGGAAGGCCGCCACACCATGAAACATAGGATGTGATCTGCAAAACAAAACATACACATACATCACTTCATGGTCAAGTCCTATTCTATCCTATCCCATAACTCAAAAGTGGTTTGGGCACCACAGATGATCATTTAACCAGCATACTCCATTTTTCTCTGTCATCAGCAATCCTCATGGCTTTGCTCAATGTCAAGCCAGTCCATTCTCGAATGTTGTCCTCCCACCTCTTTTTTCTGTCTCCCTCTTATTCTGCCTCCTTGCACTGTGCCTTACAGAATGGTTCTCTCGAAATCATCACCACAAAACACCCACAACACATGACTTGATGGTCAAACAAGCTCAATCATCACCACCACAAAACACACACAACACATGACTTGATGGTCAAACAAGCTCAATCATCACCACCACAAAACACACACAACACATGACTTGATGGTCTTGATTGATTGATTGTTGCTTTAGGTCCAGCGGACTCTTCCGAGCCAAATCAGGACCGGACAACCCCCAATCCGCATAAAAGATCTGCCGAAACAACCCTAGTGGGAAAATTGAATGCCCTCCACCGGCCGGTCACTTTACAATAAAGACATCCCACACAGGGGACAGCTGAGGCTTTACCCCAACTACTCGAACCCCCCGGTTACAAAAACAAAATAGAATACAAACATCATTATAAATCATCAACAAAACACATACATATAAAATGCCTATAATGCTAAATAATAACATCATAGGAAGCCCTAGTGACCACCCAGCAGAAAGCGTCCAACACTCCCAAGCTGATCCAACAGACCTCATACACAAACAAGGAGTCTTGTCCAGGAAGAGTTTTCAAGAAAAAAGGTAGGTCATTGATCTAGCGAAGAAGAAGATAGTATAGCAGAGTGATAGGACAATCTATCAGGAATGGGAAAGAGCAAATGAGGAAGACAGCGACAGTTGGAATTTAAAGCGCTAAATTTCCAAAAAGTGAGGATACTATTTATACTGAAACCCCCGGCACTCCAACGGGGGTACTGTTGCCACAGTGAATCAGTCATGCCTACAAAGGCAAGACAGGTTTTCAACTGGGGCTTTCACTTTTCCCTATATAGGTTAGAACAATCTACAGTGGTAAGATTGCTAATGACCCCAAGGGGTTCTTGATGGTCAAACAAGCTCAATCATCACCACCACAAAACACACAGAACACAAGACTTGATGGTCAAACAAGCTCAATCATCACCACCACAAAACACACACAACACATGACTTGATGGTCTAACAAGCTCAATCATCACCACCACAAAACACACACAACACATGACTTGATGGTCAAACAAGCTCAATCATCACCACCACAAAACACACACAACACATGACTTGATGGTCAAACAAGCTCAATCATCACCACCACAAAACACACACAACACATGACTTGATGGTCAAACAAGCTCAATCATCACCACCACAAAACACACACAACACATGACTTGATGATCAAACAAGCTTAATCATCACCACCACAAAACACACACAACACATGACTTGATGGTCAAACAAGCTCAATCATCACCACCACAAAACACACACAACACATGACTTGATGGTCAAACAAGCTCAATCATCACCACCACAAAACACACACAACACATGACTTGATGGTCAAACAAGCTCAATCATCACCACCACAAAACACACACAACACATGACTTGATGGTCAAACAAGCTCAATCATCACCACCACAAAACACACACAACACATGACTTGATGATCAAACAAGCTCAATCATCACCACCACATCCTTACCACTATCATCCTACTCACCCTCGTCATCATCCTCAAAATAATCACCATCACCTTATTCTTGATCTTGAGCAGTATTTTGCTGGAGCCAAATTTAATTATTTTGGAAAGGTTTTACTATCAAACTTAAGAAGCTCACAACTAAATTTGCAGTTTGCTCCAAGCGTTCATTCCTACGCATCATCATCGTCGTCGTCCTTGTTTATTATTACCTTGCCTCCCAGGTGTTTGACCTCATCGAAGCACTGCATGGCCAGCATGTGATCAATGCCAGGGTCCACTCCCACTTCATTCAGTATGGTGATGCCTCGCTCTATGGCACTGTACGTAGCAACATTATATCAACTATAACCATAACAGTAACAATAACAATAATAACAATAATAATAATAATAATAATAATAATAATAATAATAATAATAATAATAATAACAATAATAATAACACTACTACTAATAATAAAATAATAATAATAGTAATACTACTACTACTAATAATAATAATAATAAAATACTACTACTAAAATACTACTTTGTATTATCAATAAAGAAACTGATCAATTATACCACCATTTGTATTATCAATAAAGAAACTGATCAATTATACCGCCATTTGTATTATGAATAAAGACACTGATCAATTATACCGCCATTTGTATTATCAATAAAGACACTGATCAATTATACGGCCATCTGTATTATCAATAAAGACACTGATCAAGTCTACCGCCATTTGTATTATCAATAAAGACACTGATCAATTATACCGCCATTTGTATTATCAATAAAGACACTGATCAATTATACCGCCATTTGTATTATCAATAAAGACACTGATCAATTATACCGCCATTTGTATTATGAATAAAGACACTGATCAATTATACCACCAATTGTATTATCAATAAAGACACTGATCAATTATACCGCCATTTGTATTATCAATAAAGAAACTGATCAAGTCTACCGCCATTTGTATTATCAATAAAGACACTGATCAATTATACCGCCATTTGTATTATCAATAAAGACACTGATCAATTATACCGCCATTTGTATTATCAATAAAGACACTGATCAATTATACGGCCATCTGTATTATCAATAAAGACACTGATCAATTATACGGCCATTTGTATTATCAATAAAGACACTGATCAATTATACTGCCATTTGTTTTATCAATAAAGACACTGATAAATTATACAGCCATTTGTATTATCAATAAAGACACTGATCAATTAAACCGCCATTTGTATTATCAATAAAGACACTGATCAATTATACCACCATTTGTATTATCAATAAAGACACTGATCAATTATACCACCATTTGTATTATCAATAAAGACACTGATCAATTATACCGCCATTTGTATTATCAATAAAGACACTGATCAATTATACGGCCATCTGTATTATCAATAAAGACATTGATCAATTATACAGCCAATTGTATTATCAATAAAGACACTGGTCAATTATACCGCCATTTGTATTATTAATAAAGACACTGATCAATTATACCACCATTTGTATTTATCAATAAAGACACTGATCAATTATACCGCCAATTGTATTATCAATAAAGACACTGATCAATTATACCGCCATTTGTATTATCAATAAAGACACTGATCAATTATACCGCCATTTGTATTATCAATAAAGACACTGATCAATTATACCACCATTTGTATTATCAATAAAGACACTGATCAATTATACCACCATTTGTATTATCAATAAAGAAACTGATCAAGTCTACCGCCATTTGTATTATCAATAAAGACACTGATCAATTATACCGCCAATTGTATTATCAATAAAGACACTGGTCAATTATACCGCCATTTGTATTATTAATAAAGACACTGATCAATTATACCACCATTTGTATTTATCAATAAAGACACTGATCAATTATACCGCCAATTGTATTATCAATAAAGACACTGATCAATTATACCGCCATTTGTATTATCAATAAAGACACTGATCAATTATACCGCCATTTGTATTATCAATAAAGACACTGATCAATTATACCACCATTTGTATTATCAATAAAGACACTGATCAATTATACCACCATTTGTATTATCAATAAAGACACTGATCAATTATACGGCCATCTGTATTATCAATAAAGACACTGATCAATTATACGGCCATTTGTATTATCAATAAAGACACTGATCAATTATACTGCCATTTGTTTTATCAATAAAGACACTGATAAATTATACAGCCATTTGTATTATCAATAAAGACACTGATCAATTAAACCGCCATTTGTATTATCAATAAAGACACTGATCAATTATACCACCATTTGTATTATCAATAAAGACACTGATCAATTATACCACCATTTGTATTATCAATAAAGACACTGATCAATTATACCGCCATTTGT
The DNA here is from genome assembly GCA_036898135.1 of Oncomelania hupensis. Lineage (NCBI taxonomy): Eukaryota > Metazoa > Mollusca > Gastropoda > Littorinimorpha > Pomatiopsidae > Oncomelania > Oncomelania hupensis. Next base: position 92,021,586 of record CM072514.1, on the reverse strand, counting down.
ATTATCAATAAAGACACTGATCAATTATACGGCCATCTGTATTATCAATAAAGACATTGATCAATTATACAGCCAATTGTATTATCAATAAAGACACTGGTCAATTATACCGCCATTTGTATTATTAATAAAGACACTGATCAATTATACCACCATTTGTATTTATCAATAAAGACACTGATCAATTATACCGCCAATTGTATTATCAATAAAGACACTGATCAATTATACCGCCATTTGTATTATCAATAAAGACACTGATCAATTATACCGCCATTTGTATTATCAATAAAGACACTGATCAATTATACCACCATTTGTATTATCAATAAAGACACTGATCAATTATACCACCATTTGTATTATCAATAAAGAAACTGATCAAGTCTACCGCCATTTGTATTATCAATAAAGACACTGATCAATTATACCGCCAATTGTATTATCAATAAAGACACTGATCAATTATACCACCATTTGTATTATCAATAAAGACATTGATCAATTATACAGCCATTTGTATTATCAATAAAGACACTGATCAATTATACCGCCATTTGTATTATCAATAAAGACACTGATCAATTATACCACCATTTGTATAATCAATAAAGACACTGATCAATTATACCGCCATTTGTATTATCAATAAAGACACTGATCAATTATACCGCCATTTGTTTTATCAATAAAGACACTGATCAATTATACCGCCATTTGTATTATCAATAAAGACACTGGTCAATTATACCGCCATTTGTATTATTAATAAAGACACTGATCAATTATACCACCATTTGTATTTATCAATAAAGACACTGATCAATTATACCGCCAATTGTATTATCAATAAAGACACTGATCAATTATACCGCCATTTGTATTATCAATAAAGACACTGATCAATTATACCGCCATTTGTATTATCAATAAAGACACTGATCAATTATACCACCATTTGTATTATCAATAAAGACACTGATCAATTATACCACCATTTGTATTATCAATAAAGAAACTGATCAAGTCTACCGCCATTTGTATTATCAATAAAGACACTGATCAATTATACCGCCAATTGTATTATCAATAAAGACACTGATCAATTATACCACCATTTGTATTATCAATAAAGACATTGATCAATTATACAGCCATTTGTATTATCAATAAAGACACTGATCAATTATACCGCCATTTGTATTATCAATAAAGACACTGATCAATTATACCACCATTTGTATAATCAATAAAGACACTGGTCAATTATACCGCCATTTGTATTATTAATAAAGACACTGATCAATTATACCACCATTTGTATTATCAATAAAGACACTGATCAATTATACCGCCACTTGTATTTTCAATAAAGACACTGATCAATAATTAACTGCCCTAGCAGGCCACCTTAAAGCAACTGAGAGGCTGAGGTTTAGGATGGAGACAAAAATAGGTTGCCTGACCACTCCAATGCCCCTCAGTTCCCCTTTCTATCTGGCTGCTACTTGCAATCCAGACAGCATAGGCCATGCTATCTTTCAATAACATCCTAGCACAGCGTAAAGAGCGTGTAGCGTTATAAAGCTGAGTCCAAGTTTTAAAAAATTAAAATAAAATTCAGTCTGACAATACTTACCAAATGGCACGTTTCCACTCCAAAGATTTTATACTAATATGAATTAAGCCTCACAGAATTCTAGAACCTTCTAAACATGAAAAATACTATAAAACAAAGAAGAGAATCTCAAACAAAAGCTGCCTCGTTCAATATAAAATAAATGAAAATAAAAAAAAAGTATTCATCCAGAATGACCAAAAAATCACAACATAGAGATTGATTATCTAGTTAACTAAACACACAAACTGAATCAAGCAAAGTTTAGAAATGCTGCTACACAAAGCCAAAATGATGAGTTAAATGCACATAGCCTTCTCTGTTATCACCATGCCACTGACGCAAACTGTAACCAACAACCCAGCGTGCTGGTTATCGGAGGTCAAAGCAGGCTATTTTGAGGAAATGGGCAGCGTGGTAAAATGCCTCAAATTAAATGGCCTGTACGGTGTGACCCCATTATATGGCTATTTGTATTAGCAATAAATTCAATGATCAATAATCTCAATGACATTAAAAGACATTAATCCACTATTCCATTCCACTGTCAGCATCACGTCAGTTGAAAAAGCAAAAGCAACTATTCCTTGTTTGTTAGGCAACTATTGCCGTAATTGCCTTAAGGTTATTTCAAAACCGCAGAAAAGATAACGTTGCCGTCTGTTATGATTGCTGCCTATGTTGCTGCTAGCCATGAGCGACACCTCCTCGTCGTTGCCTATAATGGGTAACATCTCCTCCATTCTGCCGTCCTTGTTGCCTGCAACGGGTAACATCTCCTCCATTCTTCCGTCCTTGATGCCTGCAATGGGTAACATCTCCTCCATTCTGCCGTCCTTGTTGCCTGCAATGGGTAACATCTCCATTCTGCCGTCCTTGTTGCCTGCAATGGGTAACATCTCCTCCATTCTGCCGTCCTTGTTGCCTGCAATGGGTAACATCTCCATTCTGCCGTCCTTGTTGCCTGCAATGGGTAACATCTCCTCCATTCTGCCGTCCTTGTTGCCTGCAACGGGTAACATCTGCATGCTGAAATCATCGCTGCCTGCCGTGGGTGGCACCATTTCTGTTCCGCTGCCTGTCCTGGGTGGCACCTTCTCCATGCTGCCTGTCGTGAGTGATGGCACATCCTTCGTACTGCTGTCATCGCTACTTGTTATGTGTGGCAACTTCTCCATGCTGCCTTCGCCGCTGCCTGTCATCAGTGATGGCACATCCTTCGTACTGCCGTCATCGCTACCTGTTATATGTGGCACCTCCTCCAGGCTGCCATCGTCACTGGTTGTCATGGGTGTTACCTCCTACCCTCCTCTGTCTCCTGTTACTACAGTTTGTGTTTGTCCTTTGCTGCCTGATGCATCTGATACTGACTTTTTGTCTGGTCTGAACTGTACTGGATTATTTGACTCCCCCGCATCTCGCATTGCCGAAGATTCATTGCTGTACTCACCCTCTTCTAAAAACCTCTCAAAAAAAGACAATATGCTCATTTGTTAGGGTTAGGGTACACTCTACTGTTACTGACTCAAGAGCCGATGAAATATGTGACTATATTTTGGATTACAAGTTAGACATTATATTTCTTACTGAAACCTGGTTGAAGCCTATAAGTGACGAACCCATCATTCAGTTCATCACACCTCCCTGGATATTTGTTTTCTTCATTTTCACGGCCCTCAAAGGGTGGAGGCGTTGGCATCATCCATAGGGATTCTTTCCGCATTTCATTCTCTCAGCACCTGCCTTTTGTCTATGACTCTTTCCAGTTTGTGAAAGCCTCTCTCACCCTTCACGGTCAAACCATCATCTTCATTCTCATCTACTGCATTTACCCCCACTCCTCACCCCGTCCCCCACCGTCCTAGTGACAAGAAGAAACTATCTCCTGTCATGTTGCATAAACAGTATGAACCCTTTCTTGATCTCTATTCCTCAAAACCTGGCAAACTCCTCACTGTGGGCGACATCAACATACACTGTCACAAAGAGGATGGTTGGGAAACAAACGGCATCTGTCACAACCTATCCATACACAGCCTTACTGTTTGTGAAGACATCAACATACACTGTCACAAAGAGGATGGTTGGGAAACAAAAGGCATCTGTCACAACCTATCCATACACAGCCTTACTGTTTGTGAAGACGTCAACATACACTGTCACAAAGAGGAAGGTTGGGAAACAAAAGGCATCTGTCACAACCTATCCATACACAGCCTTACTGTTTGTGAAGACACCTTCCCATGCTCCGGCCACATCATTGACAAAGTAGTTTCTGACCTCAACCTTTCACCTGACCTTGAATCCGACCATCTTGTTGTCCTCTGCACTCTCAATCTCTCTCCTCCCGTGAAAAACAAACGCAAACTCACATGCCTCAAACTCAAGGCCATCAACGAGCATTTATTCTCATCTGACACAGCACGTCTTCTCTCACCCATACCACCTGATGCTGACCCTGCCTCACACTACACCACAATCCACACCATACCACCTGATGTTGACCCTGCCTCACACAACACTACAATCCACACCATACCACCTGATGCTGACCCTGCCTCACACAACACTACAATCCACACCATACCACCTGATGCTGACCCTGCCTCACACAACACTACAATCCACACCATACCACCTGATGCTGACCCTGCTTCACACAACACTACAATCCACACCATACCACCTGATGCTGACCCTGCTTCACACAACACTACAATCCACACCATACCACCTGATGCTGACCCTGCTTCACACAACACTACAATCCACACCATACCACCTGATGCTGACCCTGCCTCACACAACACCACACTCCACACCCTCCTTGACAAACAGGCACCTGCATCTACACACACCCTCGCTGACCGCCCATCTTTGCCATGGTACACTCCTGAAATTGGCAAGGCCAAGCGGAAGTGTCAAAAAAGCTGAACGCAGATGGTGGGAATCCAAACTCACCATCCACAAGCAGGCACACATCAGACAAAACCACATGGTTAAAACAGCAATCTCCACACCAAAAAGACAACACTTCATACCAAAAAATTGAACATTCCCCCTCTTCTAAAGAACTCATCATCACTTTAAACAGCCTACTTGGAAACACGAGCACTTCTCTTCTACCTTCAACTATCACTCTCTCAGAACTACCATCAGCCTTCCCTGATTTCTACTCCTCAAAGATAGAAAACATCCGCAGCAAACTTGATCTGACCCCTTTTTCGCCCTTTCCTCCAGAACTGTCTTTATCTGGCAATCCTCTTCTCCTTTTCCAGCCTGAAGTTGAAGAAATACTGAAAACTATTCTTTTCAAATCATGCCAGTTAGACCCTATTCCTGCCTCTGTGTTGAAAGACTGCCTCCCTGACCTACTTACTTCTATAACCACAATCATGAATGCTCCTCTTCAATCTGGCTCTGTCCCACTCTGCTTCAAGACTGCCATCATCAGCCCTCTTCTTAAAAAAAGCCAACCTTGATCCAGAAAACCTCAAGAGCTACCGTCTTGACTCCATCCTCCCTTTCCTGTCCAAACTTTTATTTAAAAAATTGTACTGAAGCAGCTCAATCACCATCAATCCTCTAACAACTTATTCTGCCCTTCCCAATCTGCCTACTGTCCTGACCATGCTACTGAAACTGCTCTTCTGCGTATCACCAACAATATCCTTTCAGCCAGCGATTGTGGAAAACTGTCCATTGTTGATCTTTGTGCTGCTTTCCATACAATAGACCACTCAATCCTTCCTTGGTTTGAAAACAGATTTGGAATCAAAGATACTGCTCCCTGCTGGTTCCACTCCTACCTCACTGATCTCTTTCAAACTGTCTCTGTCAACAACAACTTTTCTGTTCCATCAACGCTCACCTGTGGCGTACTGCAAGGCTCAGTTCTAGGACCCATTCTTTTTACTCTGTACACATCACCATTGTTTATGTCTTTCGAGCAACTGCCTTGAATTCATGACCATATTCTCCCTGCAGCACACTGAATATCAAAACCTTCAAAGCAAACCTCAAAGCTCATTTCTTTTCTAAAGTCTTCTCCCGATATGTTCTGTCTTCAAACTGTTTCTTCCATATCGCCTCATCCTTATCGTGCGCGTGCATGCACGTGTGTGTGTATGTGTTTGTGTATGTGTTTGTGTGTGCATATGTGGGGAATCATTTTGTTTACTATTGCCTCTCCCCAGTCAGCTGTGATTTGGCCTGCTCCCTGCCATGTATGTATATGTATTGTACTAATGTTTAATGAGTGTGTGAATGCGTGAGGGTGAGCTTTGAACTGCTCCTTACTGGGAAAAGCGCCTTATAAATTTCATTATTATTACAATTATTATTATTAATATTATTATTACTATTTAAGGTGGAAGTGGGGCTTGGAGAAGAGAGTAACTCAAACTCTAACCTTTCATGGAGCTGGGCCATGGCGGGGGAGACATAACTAGCGGTCACCATGTTGACTTTGTGTCTCAGGCACAACTTGGCCACGTCTGTGTGGAACGCATACGGCAATAGACTGAAACACAACCACCATCACCAACAGCATCAATCATCATCATCATCAGCCCCACAATAATCAGCATAATAAAAATCATGGTCATCATATAACAATCATCATCATCATATTCGTCATAACAATCATCCTTGTAACAATCGTCATCCTATTCTTCTTCATCATCAACAATCATCATCATAATCAGATACCTAAAACATGCTAGTTATGCTATGACTCAAATCAATAGATATTTTCCACTAATCAATCAATTACTCAGTAATCATGTACATATCTGACCACAAAGCGGTGCTGTATATTGTATCATGTTGGCCATATTACCTCATTCACGCTTTATATCTGACAATAATATTCACTAATTTATTCAGTCTACTACTCATTCACTTATTGTTTAGGTACAGACCTGACAACGATGTCGTACTGTGGAATCATATGGTCCAGCTCTTCCTGGTTGCGCTGTATGTCCAGCAACATCACATCAACGTTCGGCCGATCCACCTTTACTGCATCCAGGTCATCTCGCAACTGTGATGCTGCACATACAAGGGCAAGACAACTGGACCATTTTGATCCATAATCTCATAGAAATGTTCACTCCAAACTGCAAGCCACACAGTTCTACACTATTGTAGTCAGTAATGCACGGTGTCTCATCCCCTGATCAACATTAATGCTAGACATCATTAAGCCACTCTTATCAACATTAGTGCTATACATCAGTGCATCACCCTGATCATGCATTCATTTGTTGAATAATGTGCCTTGTCACTCATAACACTATGGTGAGCTATAGCACTTAGTTCTATGTCCCACTGTACCAATTTAACTGACAACATTACATCCACTGTTCCCAAACTCTGCAACAAAGGTTACATGAATAACAATGACCACTGATCATAGCTTACTTTACTACAGGCCTACTCAACGTAACGCGCGATTGTAGACTGGAGGCCGACTTTTGCCTGCCTCTGTCTCCAGTCAGCAGTGAAACTATTACCAACACACATCGATTGCGTAGGTGACGAGAAGTACATTATTTTGAACGTGTTGTTTGAGCGCCAAAGATGGGGAGAAAATGTTGTGTTTACGGGTGTAAAACAGGTATAAATCAACAAAAGAGCCCTCCCTCAAGCGACTGAAACTGTCCTAATAATGATTGTGCTTACCACACAGGTTAGTGTTAATTGTGTAGTTCTTGTTTTTGACTATAACTACTTGCTGTTCTTTGTATTATTTGTATCACTCTCTATGAGTATGAAACAAGGGAGCACTGCTTCGGCTTTGAGCAAATAAGTATGTATCGGCTCACAGGAGGGATAGGGTGGGTTGTTTTTTTCTTTGAGTCTTCAAAGAAATTTTACAGATATTTTGGTATCCTTCCATGTATAATTATTTACTTTCAGTCACATATTAGTGGATTTACTGCACTCAACTTAGAGGGAGTTAAGCACTAGCCCATGATAAAAATTAAATAAAAATCACCTAAATTGAAAGAAATATATAATAAAATATGCCTTCTACAAGCTTATAAACAAGTAAACTTAAATTTAATTTCATGATGTGTTAAAGAAAAGTCTCACACTAATGTAATCTACATAGACAAAGTAGGCCTCCAGTCCCAGACTCCAGTTGCGCGTTGAGTAGGCCTGTAGTAAAGTAAGCCATGCCACTGATATAATAATATATTAATCCATAACTTTGTTATTCTATATAATAATGCCAGTAATGCTCAAATGCTTCCTAATCTCAAAAGAATTTCAGCTTCTTCAGAAATGTGTGGACATTATCAATATTATGTGTGGACATTTTTATAATCACAATTAGTTCTGTTTGAAAGCAAACTTACAGACACTTAATATATACAGACACTCTCCCTTGCTCCACTAAAAGCCAGTCAGACAACCATTCTCAAAAGATTTACCAGTCTAAGCTGCAATAAGTTGTACAAGCTTACAATAAAATCTCATGCGAATCCATGGTAGAATCAGAGGACAGAACATGTTCTAATTCCTGTGATGAAATCATTTCAGACCCATCAGAACGTGCTGTGTGTCTTTGGCATTGCGACTGAAGAAATGGCTACCTAACATGGTTTCTGTGGTCTCCTCTGTCAAATTTCCTCCTCATCTGCTACTAAAACAGCTAAATATGGCAAACAATCTTCTCTCTCACTATCCTCCAAACTGCTCACTCAAACTGGAATTGTTGGCCATGGTTTTCACAACATGTATGTAGCAAAAGGGAGAGCACTACAGGAAGAAGGAAAGAAGCAATGAGCGAGCGGAAGCCAAAACCAACTTCCGCTTCAGTTGTATGGAATTCGTTTTAGAGTGAGACCGGATGCTTCGTGCAATCAGTCCAGAGATTAAATTGCATGAAACAAATTGTATGATTTAATCGGTAGGTCTGACTGGGCCTTAACAGACACTTAATCTATATGTCCTACCGCCGTAGCTCATGTGGTAGAGCGTTGGCCTGGCACACCAATCACCCAGGTTCAAATCCCGTGGTGGGCGAAATAAAAAGTGGCCATTTTCACTGTCCATTGTAGCAGTATGATTGCTCTGGTGGTGTAGTTTGTTTTACGTCCAGACCCCTTGTTCCCTGGGATGGTGATCCCCATCTGCCATATTGCCAATGGTGGGTATAAACATTAAACCTCAATGTTCTGTCATTAATCTATACAATCTCCCTTGCTCCACTAACAGACGCTTAATTTACACAGATAATCTCCCTTGCTCCACTAACAGACGCTTAATTTACACAGATAATCTCCCTTGCTCCACTAACAGACGCTTAATTTACACAGATAATCTCCCTTGGTACACTAACAGACGCTTAATCTACACAGATAATCTCCCTTGGTACACTAACAAATGCTTAATTTACACAGATAATCTCCCTTGGTACACTAACAAACGCTTAATTTACACAGATAATCTCCCTTGCTCCACTAACAGACGCTTAATTTACACAGATAATCTCCCTTGGTACACTAACAGATGCTTAATCTACACAGATAATCTCCCTTGCTCCACTAACAGACGCTTAATTTACACAGATAATCTCCCTTGGTACACTAACAGACGCTTAATCTACACAGATAATCTCCCTTGCTCCACTAACAGACGCTTAATTTACACAGATAATCTCCCTTGGTACACTAACGGACGCTTATCTACACAGATAATCTCCCTTGCTCCACTAACAAACGCTTAATCTACACAGATAATCTCCCTTGCTTTACTAACAGGTGCTTAATCTATACAGATAATCTCCCTTGCTCCACTAACAGATGCTTAACCTATACATATAATCTCCCTTTCTCCACTTACAGATGCTTAATCTAAAAAGATAATCTCCCTTAGTCCACTAACATATGCTTAATCTATACAGATATTATCCCTAGCTCCATTAACAAACATTTAACAGATAATCTCCCTTGCTCAACAACGTGTGCAACTTCAACACTTAATGACACTCAGCAAAATCATAAAAATAAACTGCAAATAACTAAATAAATTAATATAAAAATAAAAAACAGGACCAAAAGCACAAACAATATTATAAACAGGACAGTAAACTGTTAGTCCTATATTCAAATCTGTCATAATATTATAAATTGGACAGGAATTGTTAGTTCTGTGCTCAAATCTGTCACAATATTATAAATGGGACAGTAAACTGTTAATCCTGTATTGAAATGTGTCACAGTATTATAAATGGGACAGTTAACTGTTAGTCCTGTATTAAAATGTGTCACAAAATGGCTTGCATAGAACAATCAGTGAGAGGTACACTGAAACAAAGGAGGCAACTCAATGTTGAACCAGGCATGTCTCTAACAACTGAAGTTCGTATCAAACTGGTGCCATGATGCTCCTTCACAAAGCAATTCATTGTAACCTCTTTATCATTGTCAAAACAGGCAATTGAATGATCACCTAACACAGAAACTGCCTGCTCATGCACTCACTATCACTTACACACAAAGATGAAGGAGCGAGCACAATCGTTGAATGACACAGGACAGTTGGAACAGGAGGTCAAACCTAATGCTCCACACCTCCTACCCACACACTGTGACACTCTCTCTATCTCAACTGCTCACACCACATCATCATCACAATTATCTATGGAATGAGCTCTCACAATACACAACTAACATCAATGCAGTCTTTCTACGCTCTAGCAGTAATGAAGACTGCTTTGTTATTCTACCCTGGTACATGTGCTAAATAATAAGCATTTTGAGTCGTACAGACTATAATACTAACACAATTCATTTAATTTCATTTCATTTTGTTCACAGCTTAGTGAACCAGGAAAAACATATTTATCATGATGGTGCATACAGATTTAGAGTAAATTCTTCCTAGTGGAGGGAAAAGTTCATAACAGACATAGATGTTCTTGACAACTCAACTACAACTATGTTCTGCGACAAACAGACAGAGTCACTCCATTCCCAACTAAAAGAAAACATTGTCACATGACTTCTACACATACAGTATCTAATATGACTACTACGCATACAGTACCTAATATGACTACTACGTATACAGTACCTAATATGACTTCTATGCATACAGTATCTAATATGACTTCTACACATACAGTACCTAATAGGACTTCTACATTTACAATACTTAATATGACGTCTACATTTACAGTGCCTGATGCGACTTCTACATTTACAGTGCCTAATATGATTTCTACATTTACAGTGCCTAATATGATTTCTACATGTACAGTGCCTAATATGACTTCTACATTTACAGTACCTCAGTGCCTTATGACTTCTACATTTACAGTGCCTAATATGATTTCTACATTTACAGTGCCTAATATGACTTCTACATTTACAGTGCCCAATCATAATCCTACACTAGCCTTATTGGCACAGCATTTCAAAGGTTTATCTCAAATAGAAAGCAATGCAGATTTTAATGGACAGTCATGTGTCTTCTTTCTAACTAGTATCAGAGATCTGAATCTTAAACTACTTTCTAAGTAGTATCAGAGGTCTGAATCATAAACTACTTTCTAAGTAGTATCAGAGATCTGAATCTTAAACTACTTTCTAAGTAGTATCAGAGATCTGAATCTTAAACTACTTTCTAAGTAGTATCAGAGGTCTGAATCATAAACTACTTTCTAAGTAGTATCATAGGTCTGAATCATAAACTACTTTCTAAGTAGTATCAGAGGTCTGAATCATAAACTACTTTCTAAGTAGTATCAGAGGTCTGAATCATAAACTACTTTCTAAGTAGTATCAGAGGTCTGAATCATAAACTACTTTCTAAGTAGTATCAGAGATCTGAATCATAAACTACTTTCTAAGTAGTATCACAGATCTGAATCATAACGGGGGTTCGAGTAGTTGGGGTAAAGCCTCAGCCGTCCCCTGCATGGGATGTCTTTATTGTAAAGTGACTGGCCGGTGGAGGGCATTCAATTTTCCCACTAGGGTTGTTTCGGCAGATCTTTTATGCGGATTGGGGGTTGTCCGGTCCTGATTTGGCTCGGAAGAGTCCGCTGGACCTAAAGCAACAATCAATCAATCAATCAATCAATCTGAATCATAAACTACTTTCTAAAGCCCTAGCTTAACTGGGCGAGACAAACCCGAACCTTGTCTCGGCGAGACACACGAACCATCCTTGCCCTTAACTAGGCTCAGCAAGAACATCGAGACGTGTCTCGCCGTGTCGCGGGCCGGCCTTTCGTCTTGCCGTTCATGCGCAGCAAACCTGCCTGAGACACTATTTTGATTTGCTGAAAAATCTATCAATGTCAATGACAACTGATCTAAAGAAATACTACAACAATTAAAAAAATAGGTGCACCAAATCCAAACTTAATTTAGACTAAAGAACAGTGAAAATACTGAATCAGTAAAAATCATAAATCATTGAATAGCCACTGACCTGTTCAGCCAACTCTTGCACCAGTGCATGAAATGCACCTTACTGGTGCCTTTGCAACACTTAGGCCAGTGTTGCCTTTTGCTTTCTTTCTCTTTCTGCTGCCCTTTCGTTCTCGCTTAGGACATACAGCGCTAGAACAACGCCAAAATCTTCTGCAGTTTTCAATTCACGATCAAAGGCCACCATTGTTGCTAACGTAACTTTGTCACGGTATGTAAGTTTTGACGCAGCTAAAAATAGACCCAGTTCAGAAACGAAAGAGCTCGCCGTGACGCCCGATCTCCTGTCTCGTCTTGGCTGGTCTGGGGAAGACCCAATTAAGAATGAAACTGCATTCTTGACCTTTGGTTCGCAGAGAAAAGGTTCGGGTTTGTCTCGCCCAGTTAAGCTAGGGCTTAAGTAGTATCAGAGATCTGAATCATAAACTAATTTTTAAGTAGTATCAGAGATCTGAATCATAAACTACTTTCTAAGTAGTATCAGAGATCTGAATCATAAACTACTTTCTAAGTAGTATCATAGGTCTGAATCATACACTACTTTCTAAGTAGTATCAGAGGTCTGAATCATAAACTACTTTCTAAGTAGTATCAGAGGTCTGAATCATAAACTAACGAAATGGTACTACATACCAACAATATTGAGGAGTATACTGAAGTCATGGCAATACAGAGGTCACAATATTAATCCTATAGAAAGATACTACACACCCAAGAATGTCCGGGAGTATAGTGAACTCATGGCAATACATAGGTCACAATATTCATTCTACAAAAAGATACTACGTACCCAAGAATGTCTTGAGAGTAAAGTCATGGCAACACAGATGTCACAATATGCATACTATAGAAAGATACTACATACCCAAGAATGACTGAAGTCATGGCAATACAGAGGAGACAAAATGAAATGAATTCTACAGAGATATTACGTACCAATGGTTATATGGGTCTGTTCATCACGAGACAAGTATTCAATGGCTGGTCGAGCCACGTAACCAGCACCAAGAACAAGAACTTTCTTGTGGGCTTGACTCATCGCTGCCTTGTGAGCTGACCTGAAAATAATGTATTGATCGTGGTCATCATCATCATCGTCATATTGGCAATACCGTCTGTGACGACATGAGTTTTCAACACGTGCTAGAGACGGCATATATTGTGCAGTTGCACATCTCTAATATACAGTGTACATAGATATCAGAAGTTTTCTTTTACTGCGTATGGAAGTTTAAAGTATTGTGGTTTCACGTGAATAACGCGGATAGGGCATAATGCGGAATTAGGAAATGGGGTTACTGAGCTCGACTCGAGTTTGTCCTGTGTGCTGGTATATGATTTAGCTAGCAGAGTCATTTTGGTTGCTTTTGCAGGCAGACGTCTTTTTGACAGAGTAACGTTGTGACTGTGTGTCAGGTTAGACTACGTATTCTGGAAGGGTATCTGTTCGTAGGTTTCGAACCACCCAAGGTCTTGTTGCCCTCGTCGAAACAAGGATGTTAAAAAGTCTGTAGTGGGAGGACTGTGACTGCCATCTATTGAGTATATAGGTGTAGAGTTCTGTTCTAAAGCTGTGTGGCCCTCGATTGGGCACCTGCTAATGCTCAAGTACTTCGCCAGTATTGAGATGTCCCAGCCATAGCTAGCATTAGCCAGAAACGGATTTGAACTCTCAGACTAACCAGTGTGCTGTACTGTGTCGTATAAGTGTTGTGTTGTGCAGTGTACGTGCATCTGTGTATCACAAGCCGAGAATCTAAAAGGTGAGTGTAAATCCTGCAATTCTTTTCCTTAGTGGCTGTGCTCCGAGCCTGCGTACGTGAATGAATGATGGTGAATGAGGGGGAAAGGGATGTATTCATATGAATAGTAGTTTATTGATTCTTATATGATTTTCATATGATTTTCTTGATTGAATGTGTGTATAAATAATGTCGTTGCTGTTGTTGCCAAGTTGGGTCAAAGGGCGACAATGAGGTATGCATGTTAGAGAGAGAGAGTTAGAGGGGTGATGAATGTGAAGGAAGGGAGACAATGTACTGCGTTGGAGAGGGGTGATGAGGGTGATGAATATGAGGGAAGCGCGTTTGTATTATAGTATGATAGAAATAATTGTGAATGGGAAAAGATAATGTATTATAACGTGAAGAGGGGTGATGAAGATGGAGGGGTGATTGAGATGAATCGCCATGGTGTGAATGGGAGTGCAGTTGTAATAATTATGTATGTTTATATAAACAACCATGTGTCATGGAAGAGATAGAATTATAGAATTAAGAAATGCATTGTGTTTTGAGATGCATGTATAGACAGGTCAAGATGGCGGACGGCGAAAGGCTTATTCTGTTATGAAGTGTTTAGGTTTTTGTGGACAAGCTAGTAAGATTCCTTATTTGTCCACAGGATTGGGCTTCAATTTTCCACTTCGATTCTTCGATCTTCGATGCGATTTTTGATTCGTTTTCCCACCTTTGCCAGCACTGTTTTCTTCTGTGTATTGACTGCTGCCACTACTGTTATGCCCTTACTACTGGTATAACTCTGCGACGCCTGCGTGTCTCTGCGGTACCACTGTGTTTGGGTATACGTCAGCTTTGTGACCTCTACCCTTGCCGCTGGAGGGTGTGGATGTTGCCTGGGCTCACCGCCACCACCGTTACGTCCCTTTTGTTGTCGGCACCATTGCTTGGAGTGACCCTCCATCACCGCCCGGGCCGCCGTTGCTTCGGACGAGGCTGTCCTTCAGCAACAGGATCCCAACTACACCGCATCCACATACATACAGACTCGCATTCACACACCTAAAAACATATCTAGTGTAAATTACTTTCCCCACTTGAGTATTTAACTGCAGTATTACTTTGAGCTCAATTAATCGATAGTTAGGTTTCGAACATTGACTTTGAACTATGAGCTAGTTAATTCCATACGATTAAATTTCAAGATTCTTTTCTGATTGTGGATTTAACTTTGAATTGTGTTTATTTGAAATTTAACTGATTGTCATTCTTGTTGCATACTGTTGTGGATATTCTGTTGTGTATAGTTCAGGGGTTTTCAGTTAGACAAGGGAAGTAATTGTTTAGTAAATACTGGGTTGGGGGTCTTGATAGGGGTTGAGGGTGGTTTAGTATCCCATACCCTGTGTGTGTGTGTGACATTGTTGAATAAAAGAGTGTGATTGTTCATCTGGCATTTTGTGTTAGTTTTTTTTAATTTGAGTTTCTATCCTTCCACTCGTTCTTTGAGCTGAACGTCGCGGAACCCGCTCGGGTGACGCGACACCGTCTTACGTGTGAATCAATGGCATTTGCCTCAAACAGGCATTTGTGCCAAAGTAATAAGTGCTTCCATAACACTTTTTGTATGAAAATGGTAACGAGCTTAATAAAAAGTTATTTAATTGATAAAGAAAACATGACAAAGTAATGTGAAAATAACAAAACCAATGAATGAATACTTAATCAAAATGTTATTTCACTGATAAAGAAAACATGATAAAATAACAAAACCACATAATGAATACTTAATTTAAAAAAATAAAACAAGATGACCAAACAATCAACACATGATTCACAGCTTTTCCAAAATAAATCATGATCACAATCCTCATTGTACATAGCATTGAATGAACTAAGTTAGAAAGAAATAAAGATCTGGAGACTCACCTGGAAGTTTTGCGCAGTTCGTTGATATAGGCAAAGTTTGGGGTCAGTTTGCCATTGGATGTTATCACCGCCTGACAAAAACATGAAAGGATTCGTTATTACTATTACTACTATCGTTATTATTATTAATACTGGATGCTACATACATGCTTTAATTCTAAATAAGACTCAAAGCCCGGTTATCTGTAGCTAACACACAAGTGACAGGATACAATACATGTGGGGTTTTCCTCACTGGAAGATGATTACAGGATACAATACATGTGGGTTTTTCCTCACTGGAAAATGGTTATTACAGGATACAATACATGTGGGGTTTTCCTCACTGTAAAATGATTACAGGATACAATACATGTGGGTTTTTCCTCACTGGAAGATGGTTATTACAGGATACAATACATGTGGGTTTTTCCTCACTGGAAAATGGTTATTACAGGATACAATACATGTGGGTTTTTCCTCACTGTAAAATGATTACAGGATACAATACATGTGGGGTTTTCCTCACTGGAAAATGGTTATTACAGGATACAATACATGTGGGTTTTTCCTCACTGGAAAATGGTTATTACAGGATACAATACATGTGGGTTTTTCCTCACTGGAAAATGATTACAGGATACAATACATGTGGGTTTTTCCTCACTGGAAAATGGTTATTACAGGATACAATACATGTGGGTTTTCCTCACTGGAAAATGGTTATTACAGGATACAATACATGTGGGTTTTTCCTCACTGGAAAATGATTACAGAATACATGTGGGTTTTTCCTCACTGGAAGATGGTTATTACAGGATACAATACATGTGGGTTTTTCCTCACTGGAAAATGGTTATTACAGGATACAATACATGTGGGTTTTTCCTCACTGGAAGATGGTTATGACAGGATACAATACATGTGGGTTTTTCCTCACTGGAAAATGGTTATGACAGGATACAATACATGTGGGTTTTTCCTCACTGGAAAATGGTTATGACAGGATACAATACATGTTTTTCCTCACTGGAAGATGGTTATTACAGGATACAATATTATATGTGAGTTTTTTCTCACTGGAAAATGGTTATTACAGGATACAATACATGTGGGTTTTCTTCACTGGAAGATTGTTATTACAGGATACAATACATGTGGGTTTTTTCTCACTGGAGCTCAAAGCTTACATAAGCAGCACCAAACATGTTCAAGGACTAACAATCAATAATACAAAATACAATTCAGACCCACCAAAACTACTTCACTTACATTTTTCACAATAGGATGTCCGTCATATTGTTCAAAGGTACTTTTGGCATTGGACTTGAGCTGAAAAAGGAAGTAAGTTTTATTTCCAACAAGATGACCAAACAATCAACACATGATTAACTGCACTTCCAAACTAAACCATGATCACAATCCTCACTGTGCCATCCCTGTACATAATTATTGTTGTCCTCCCTGTAATAATAATAATAATAATTATTATTATTATTATTATTATTATTATTATTATTATTATTATTATTAGCATTTGTAAGTCGCCTACCCTGCGGATCTAGGTGCACACACATCAACATTCATCTAATCATACATTCATCAGACCTGCCTACCTTACGCATTACTGATCAGTAGTTTTCCCTGTGAATTTCAGTAATTTTGCATTTTCCTTCAGTGATTCTACAGACATGAGTAAACGCGATGTTTCTGAATAACCAAGGTATGAATAAATTCACGGCACGTTTACTACTTAAAAAGCACAAAAAAACAGTTTTTAAAAGGATAGCAAAAAGAAGGAAACAATATCAAACAGATTTTAAAAAAATGATTACTTAGTATCATGAGAGACCATGGCATGCAACAAAAGATAATCCTGCACATCACTGACCCGGTTGTGATGAAGGATAACTGTCCCACAGAGTTTTATTTACATTACAGGTGATTGACTCAAATGCCATTTTCATGATAAAGATGTGTAATTCACAGGAATAGGCACAACACATAAATTATGAATTCAAAGTTTGCCTTAAAAAAAAAAATTTTAGTTTCATCAGCTGTCAAAATAAGGACTTGTAACTGTGAATACGTTTACCAATAACAATAGCACATTGTGAGGTTAATTTAATTACAGTTGAAATCGACCACACTGAAAAGACTGTACCCTGTACACATTTTAACTGGTCCTTATATTGTGCCAGCTGCCTGGAGTAGGCACATTTGAGATGGTCCAGCTCTTCTGGCCTGACATATCTGGTGTCTTCATGGCGAGTTTTGAGGACTAGCCGCTTAAAGACGTTTGCTCCTCCATGCCCAACTGAGAAGTCAGAATCGCACAGAGAACAGTGCACGTATAAAGTATAATAAACTATAATTCTGGGCCATGTTTTTTGAAGCCACAAGACAAGGCCAAGTCCGCGTGTAATCCGAACGAAATACTTGCAACTGCAGCTTTTTCTTCTTCTTCTGCACTTGAGCAATCTCTACACACTCAGACTCTTCTGATTCGTAATCTGTCTCATGTAAACGTGCAACTTTAGCCCGATTAGAACTTTCTCCACTCGCCATTTTCACTCAAGATCAGCGCGACAATCTAAGCTCGTAACGATCGAGCATGTTCATTGGTTCACGACGTCCAATCACAACTCTCGAAACATTTGCTCTCATGCAAGGGCGGTTACTCTGTCGGCTTATAGGCCTAGCAGACAACAATTTAACAAGTTTACACAGCTCTAAAAATTGCGTAGTTTTTCAATTGTTTTTTTCCGTAATTTTGCATAAAATTTCGTACTCCCGTACTAGAGGGTAAAATTCCGTAAAATTACGGAAGATTACGGAAGGGTAGGCAGGTCTGATTCATTTTTTAATTTATAATATTAGACAGCATAGAAATGCATGCACACACGCAGACACACGACACACAGAAACACACAAAACAAGAATATTAAATGAAAAAAGAATATAAATTATGTAAAGTGCTGCTGAAAGACAAAGATTTTCATGTTGCTTTTAAAACTTTGAATTGAAGGAGAGTGTCTGATATCGGAGGGAAGAGAGTTCCAGAGCTGAGGTCCATAGACAGAAAAAGAGCGGAGACCATGTGATTTTCATTTGTAGCGGCCTTGTCGGAGTAGTCGAGTAGCGAAGGGTGCGAGAAGGAGTGTACAGAGTGACTAACTCATTAAGATATTCGGGAGCTGATCCAGTGATGATATTGTAGCAAATACAGGCTGCTTTATACTTTATGCCTTTTAAAACAGGTAACCAGTGAAGTTAGGGGTGCATGTTTGTTTTCGATTTGACTTGAAAACAAGCCTCGCAGCAGCGTTCGGAACTTTTTGAAGGGGTGCTAGGGTAGAGTCATTGCAGCCAATAAGTAAAGAGTTGCATTAATCTATTCTAAACAGTACACAAGAAGTAACTAGTGTTTTTGTGGCATCTACAGTGAGGAAGCGACGGATGGAACTGATTCGCCTTAATTCAAAATAGCACATTTGGCATACTTTTGAAATGTGATCATTCATTGAGAGCTCAGAATCAAGGATAACTCCTCAATTTCTGGTCTTGTCAGAATAGAGAACAGTGGAAGATCCAATGGTAAGAGAAGGGGCAGAGATAGGAGTTGAACTGGAGAAAAGAAGAGCTTCTGTCTCGTCATTCAGTTTGAGCATGTTGTTTGTCATCCATGTCTTAATATCAGTAGTACAGTCACGTAGTGTGTCCATCACAGAGTCAATGTCACAAGGTTTTGCAGACTTTTGAAGTTGTGCATCGTCAGCAAAAAGATAATGATAACAGAGTGTTGCTTGATGACAAAGGATAGTGGAGTGGTGTAAAGCACAAACAAAACAAGACCCAAAACAGAGCCTTGCGGGACACCAAAAAGGAGAGGAGAAGCAGCAGAGGAAGAATTGTTGACAGATACATATTGAGAACAGTCTTTAAGTATGATGAGAACCAACGAAGAGCTGTGGACTGAATGACAAACAGACTCTCAAGGCGATTGAGCAAGATGGTACGATCGATCGTGTCGAACACAGCAGAATTGTCCAGAAGAAGAACAGAGATGTTGTATGGTCAAGAGCAGAAAGAATATCATTGCTAAACATGCAGAAGAACAGTCTCAGTGCTGTGACCAGCTCTGTAGGCAGATTGAAAAGGATTGCCAAGGTTATTGTTTTCAAGATGTGTTAGGAGCTGCTTAAGCACCACTTTCTCCAAAATCTTTGAAAGATAGGGCAGATTAGAAACAGGTCGGTAATTCTTCAAGCCGTTTTTGTCCAAGGTGGTCTTTTTCAGCAAGGGTTTTACAACTGCAGTTTTGAGTTCAATTTGAATGCCAGATAGGAGAGAATCATTGATGATGTGTGTTAAAGAGGGGAGAATGGTTTCAAGGTGCTCATGCAGTAACTTGGTAGGGATGGGATCAAGTTCACAGGAGCTGGGAACAGTGTTTTTCACAATGTCATGAAGCTGACTTTCAGAAACAGGCAGAAATTGTGTTAGGCAAGGACCAGTGTATGTACATAATTATTGATTTCCTCACATTTTGTTTTCACTTGCCTAATATGGTGTATGTTGAGGTTTTTTATTCTCTCTCTATATAATATGTATATAATTGCCTATTTGTGTATGTGTGCGTGTTTGTGTGTGGGAAAAAGGCGCCATGTACTGTGAGATATGTGCTATATATAAATCCTCATTGTAGTATATCATTACAAAGCAAGGAACATTGTAAAGTCCAACAATTCATTACAGGGAAGGCTATCCTATCCTATCCCGTAACTCAAAAGTTGGGGCACCACAGATGATAATTTAACCAGCATACACCATCGTTCTCTGTCCTCAGCAACCCTCATGACTTCGTTCAGTCTCAAGCCAGTCCATTCTTGAATATTGTCCTCCCACCTCTTTTCTGTCTCACTCTTCTTCTGCCTCCTTGCACCATGCCTTGCAGGATGGTCTTTGCAAGGCCTGATGCTCTGGTGACATGGCCATACCATTGGAATTTCCGTTTCCTCACCATTGTGAGAATGTCATCGTGTTGTCCAATGGCTTGTGTGATGGTCTGTCGGACTTCATTGTTGGTGATGTGCTGGGTATAGGAAATGCCCAGAAGTCTTCAGTAGCACCTCATCTCCATGCTTTGTATTCTTCGTTGTAGGTCTGCATGTTTCGCAATAGTATAGGAAGATGGAGATGACAAGGGAGCGCAGCAGTCTTACCTTGGAATGTAGACTGATGGTGCGTTCTTTCCAAATGGGTTTCAACCTTGTCAGGGCAGCAGTAGTTTGTGCAATCCTGGAGAAAACTTCCTTTCGGGACCCATTGTCTGATACAATGGGCCCTAAATATTTGAAGCTATGCACTGTGTTGAGGGATTGGCCATGGAATTTGATGTCTGTGTTGATGCCATTGGTGTTGTTGGTCATCATTTTGGTCTTTTCCGCATTTATTTCCATTCCATAGGCTCTGGAGGTGGTGTCAAGCCTCTGTACCAGCTGCAAGTTCTTGTTCCTCTCCAGCCAATCCATCAATGTCATCTGCAAAACAAAGGTTGGAGATTGCTCTTCCCCCTATGCTGACTGTGCCTTCATGATCTGCAAGGGTATCTGAAATGATGAGCTCCAGGAAAATGTTGAAGAGTGTTGGAGAGAGTAAGAATCCTTGACTCATGCCAATGGTTGTTCTGAACCAGTTCCTGATGGCGCTGTTTTGGGGGACTGCACTGGTAGCCTTGTCATACAGGCTTTTGATTACTTCAAGAATGTTAGGGCTAATGTTGTACACTCTCATGGTTGCCCACAGAGCTGCATGCCAGATTCAGTCAAATGCTTTCTTGAAGTCTACAAACACATGATATAGATGTTCTTGGTGCTGTAGGTATTTCTCACAGATTATTCTCTCTCGTCAAGTGGCGACGGAAAGACATTATCACAATATCGTGGTCATTTCCGATGTCTGCTCCTGGAAAAGTTTGCGTCCTGCCAATGTTGGCGCTTGATCTGAAGCGTTTCTTGCCCATGATGTAGTCAATTTGGTTGTGATGCTCCCCTCAGGGACTGTGCCAGGTCAATCGTCTGGATTTATTGTAGAGACCAAGCGTGTTTGCCAGTATCAGATTGTTGTATCTGGCAAACTCCAAAAGTCTCAGACCTCTGTCATTAGTCTTGTTGTTGCAGTAGGAACCATATGTGTCTCCCCAGTTGTCGTACACATCTTAGCCAACCTTGGCATTTCCAGTCGCCTTGCACTATGACTAAGTCCTTACTCGGCACTTGGTCAAGGACAGCTTGCAGATGTTCATAGAAATCCTCAACTTCGCTGTCGTCATAGTCTGATGTTGAGGCATAGGCCTGGATGATGGCCATATTACACTATATTATTTCCTACATGACAGAAGATGACAAAAATCAGACTAGACTAGCACCATTTCTGGGATGTAGGGCAGAAGCAGGCTGCCGAAAAAGTCAGTAGCTTCACGCGGGATTTGGGCTGGCATGTTGTCGATGGAACAGATCAGCACACCAGGACCTTTGAAACTGAAACATAAAAACAATGATTACAAAGATATGATGCCTCCTTACTTCCATCTTTACCGCTGTACTGTGTGCTTCCAAAAAATTAAATAACATGATTGTATAACTTTGTTATTAATCAATGTTGACCATTACATTTTGATATAATAACGTAAAACTGTTATTATTTTATAATATAGAGTTTCAAAGAAATCCAATGCGTGTGCGTGTAGATTTGTCTGTTCTGCAGTTAGGAGTCCAACATACCCTGGAATATGGCCAAAGTTACATCAGTACTTTTATAACAAGAGGACCGACAGCTGTTTTCCTTCAGTGAAATACTTTAGGTCACTGCGTGTTAAGATTAAGATGCGCATTATAGTTCAGATCCTTTTATTTTGCAAAGCATGCAATGACAGCATGCATTTACCTTTGATTTGATTTTGCGCTGATGCTAGAAGCAGCTTTGTGTAATGTTGATAATTTTTGTCAGTTGGTATTGTTGAGAATTGTCTGGAATTACTTGTTTATTATCGATCAAAGTTTCCAGATCTGTCTCTTAATACCTAATCAAAATGCTAATAAAGAATGTTTTATGACGTAAGACAGTGCATAGTTCCTGTGACAAGTTTTATTTTGATTGGGTGTTATTGAGTCATGCTGGAATGTTCAAAGTTTTTCTCAATTGCAGAGGCTATAGAAGTAATGCAATGTCCGCTTGTAAGAGTGATCTTTGTAGTGATTTTGGAAAGCGATCTTGTATGCAGTTGTTGATGTTTGCTGAATAAAGTTGGAAAACGTTATACGACGACACCTGCCTTGTTGTTGAATGAACAGGCTGGGTGGGTAAATGAATTTGAGTTACACATATCAAGACAAACATCGGGGATGAATCGTCTATTGATAAACACGTGTAACGCTGCCTTGATGTTAATGAAATACTGTAGATTGCTGACTTGATACTAATGAAAAAAAAGTAAGTTGCTGCCTTGATGTTAATGAAATGCTGTAGGTCACTGCCTTGATGCTAATTGCCATACCTTGTCCTGTCCATGTTCTGCTCGGCGTCGTACAGACAGAACGGAGAGTCGATGGTGGTACACTCCTTCATGAACTCGATGGAGCCTCCAGGGTCAGCAGAAATGTCGCAGATGGCCAGCAGCCGGTGCGGTAGCTGTGGACAACCGGGTGAGGAGGGGATCCAGGGGGAGTTGGTGGGCTGCAGCAAAACCTTGGCGTCGGGGATGGACATCAGACGCGGCGACTTGGGCGCCCAATAAATGCCGTTGATGATGCATGATGCGTAGGGTGCTATCTGTTAACATCAACCAATGGCTGTCACCACGATGGCCACAACAGGCCACAGGAGGAAATATAACAAAACCAACCAAACAAGAGGAGGAGGGAAAAGAGAATAGAAAAAAAAAAGAAAAAGAAAAAAAAAGAGAATTTGAGAAAAAAAAAAGGTATGATGAAGGAAGAAAATAAAAATTGACTAAAAGGGCAAAGCCCATTTGACTCACATGCTCCTTATATTACTTGAAAATGAGTGCCCAGAAAAAACAAAAGGAAACGGTGGCATTAAAATGCCAAGTAACATCGACTTTCATCTTTCTATGCTCTTGACCTTGAGATAACATTGACCTCCAGGTCCAAATACACTCATGGAAAATCAAATTAGCATTGCACTATGCCAAAAAAACTGTGCCTTGGGAATGATCTTGGCCTTCAGTGACCTTGACCTTGGGATGATATTGACCCTTACATGATCTCTCATGCATGACTGATCAAATAACCCAATGTTGTTGCATACCATGGGTTAAAATAAATCGCCATTCCACTGTACTCCACTGTATGATGACTTATCGTTTGTATGTTTTTGCAAGGCCTAAAATGACCCTGACCTTCAACATCAATGCTAAAACGGAAAATACATGAAAGATCAATCTATCTTCTCTAAATACAACAAGTTTAAACTTTATATGTTAGTTTAGAGCCAAGGTCACTTCTTGACGTCATCTTGATGCCCAGGTGACCTCTCATGATGGAGTCATGAGCTACTTCCATCATTTGGCGCCTTAGGGGTAATGGTACCAAGACAACGTAGTGGTTTCCCTCTGTTGACCCTCGGGTGCTGGAAAATTCAGAACAGGATCTTGGCCTTCACCTCGAAATAGACTGTGCCACTGTCTTTGGTCACGTGGTCTCGGCGGTCCCTGTACTTGTTTAAAGTACCATCAGCTTCCTGGAGCTGGATCAGCTTATCTCTGTCCACGATGGCAGCTTTGGAGTTGTCGGCGACCTTCAGTGGCGTAGACGTCTTGTCTCTCTTGGCCTGGGCCCTTGTAGTAACAGCACCGACGATCTCTTGTCGGCAGGGCTGAGCCGAAGTAGCCACATTGTCCAGTAGCAGTTCTGTAAGATCTCCATCGGGAAATGGCAATGGATCCTCCTCCACAACTTCAACACGTTGGGTTGAGGCAGGACTCCATTCTGAATCGGAGTCGTCGGGTCATCTCGCGCCGTCGATATTCCCGATCATCAAATCATACAGCGGCTTCTTCAGGCAAACCGCTTCTACTTCGCCTATGTAGAAAGGGGTGCTGACTTGAATCTTCGCAACTGGCACTCTCACACATTTGCTGTCGGCCATAAGTGTCCATTTAGAATCGCCAGTGAACTGTTCTTTAACGATCAGGTCTTCTCTGACGATGACCCCACTGCAGCCCGAGTCTCTTAGGACAGTCACTTCATGATTTTCAACGCGTCCCTTGTAAACAGGCATGTTCTGTACGGTCACAGCTGCGCTGGCGACGACGGAGATGGATTTCCCATTGGCAAGGAGAAGTTGGCCATCAGTCATGCACTCTTGCACGTCCGCAGGAGTAGCTGTGCACTCTGTCTCACTCGGAAGAATGACGCTCCCGCCACACACTTGATGGTCAGAACTACTAGTTTGCCATCGATTGAATAAACGTCTCTGTCAGTTGCCCGCCGCCGTGTTGTCCGTATTGCTCTGCTGTACGCTACTTCTGTTTTCAGAGCATCCGCTACTTCTGTTTTGAGGGCAGTTGGCAGCTCTGTGGTCTGTAGCGTTGCAGTTGAAACAGCCTCTTGAATGCCCTTCCCTGGAAGGTGGCGTGGAGTCCGTCTGTCTCTGGCTCGTCTGACTTCCCTGGATCTGGTTCCCATGGTTTCCAGTCTTCTGAAAATGTTTCGTCGCCTTGGGTGGTCCCAGCGTCTTCCCATAAGCGATGAGATATCTTTTAGCAGCCTCAGCAACGTCTTTAACTCTACCAGACCGAGTTACCGCATTTCAGGTAATAGCGTTAATTCCTAAATACTGAGTTACCGAATTTCAGGTAATTGGGACAGCGCGTCATGTATTGCTAAAAATAACAGCCAATCAGGGGATAATCTTGTATCTAGGGCGAGGTTTGTCATTGCAAATGGCTGCTCC
This sequence comes from Oncomelania hupensis, assembly GCA_036898135.1. Classification (NCBI taxonomy): domain Eukaryota; kingdom Metazoa; phylum Mollusca; class Gastropoda; order Littorinimorpha; family Pomatiopsidae; genus Oncomelania; species Oncomelania hupensis. The sequence goes on along the minus strand of CM072514.1, from coordinate 91,995,892 downwards.
CTTGAAGCACGCTGTGTTTCTGTGAATAAACTGGATATTTTTGCGAAAATTCGCCATGAAAAGATCTACAAATGAACCGAGCACTTCCACAGGAAAAAGAGCAAGGCATGCACGCTTCACAACGCAGCAGGTACTGGAAGCTTTGGACGATTCAGACAACGATGAAGTAGATTTTCTTCAGCAGTATGATTATTCTAGTTCAATTGATGTTGACCTAGATCTCGATAGTGATAAGTCAAGTGATGATGATGACAGATCTACAGCTGTTAGGGGAAGGGGGCGTGTCTCTCAAACAGATGGTGGTGACAGTGTTACAAATAATAGTTGGACTGCTACCATACCAAGGTGCAATACTGGCGTTAGATGGAAGGTAGGCCTATAAGTTGGAGCACATTCTGACCACTGGTTTGCATACTACTAACAGTTTTCTAACCCATATAGATTTTCCTTATTTTTTGCCAGGGAGGCCAGGTATAGAGGCGAATTAGCCTGGGGGGCAAAGGTCTGGTAGGGTTAAGCGTCTGCAGCTTTTGTAATTCTAAGTGGGTCGCCAGGTCCTTGTGACAGGCATTGAGAAATTGCTCCTTCACGATCAGGTCATGGAGACTATCGTAGGACTTCCCTTCGCCTGATAATTCCACACACTTGTGTAAGTACGACGACAGGCGCTCCACAAATTGCTTTTGGTGTCTCGTCTGACAAAGGCCTGCATTCGCAGAAGCGTTTATGGTAGCCCTTCTCTGTGAAGCTGTAGCAATGCAATGGAGCCTCTTTCAAGACGTCGCGTGTCATAGTTTTTGGCGTCATCATTCGACAGTCTGGTGTAAACTTCGAATGCTTGCCCTGTCAGAAGTGCACTGAGTCGAATTGCCCAGTCTTGAGGTTGCCAGTTAGAGCTTTCAGCAAACCTTTCAAATCTAGCCACATAACTGTCGATTTGGTCCTTCCTGTCAACGAACGCTGGCAATTTTGGAGCCTTGTGGTCGCTGGTGACTTGTGGCGCATGCTGATTGTTTTGGAAACGCGCCAACTCTAACTGGTACTGACACTCAGCCTCTCTTTCCTCTTTCTTCCCGGCGACGTTGTTCTTCTCTTTCTTGACGCCGCTCTTCTAATTCTCGTTCTTCACGCTGTCGCTGTTCTTCTAATTCTCTTTCTTCACGGCGAAGTTGCTCTTCTTGTTCTCTATCTTGTATTCTCTCCTGAGACTTGACGTACTCTGTCAGCTGCTTGCCTTTTAGATTCAGTTCAATTCTTTCTGCCAGAAGTCAGCCATCTTGATGCTTTTCTGGAAAGTTCTTGATTATGCTGAACCTTTATAGATTGTTCAAGAACAGCACGCTTTCTGCAGTAGCGCTGATGCTTGACACTAGTCGCCTTCGCTGACCCCGCTGTCCTCGTTGTCTGCGATGCTGCACCATGCTGGTGTCGATGTATATGCTCCTGTGCTGAAGTAGACACTACGTCCGCTCGCCGCTCTCTGTAATACTGGCGATGTAGCTCCGAGACTGTCCCTCCACGTAGTCTGGTTGCAGCCACGTAGTACCGGTCTGTTGTTCGCTCACGAAGCAACTCTTTGGCGACTACACGCCCTTGCAGTCAACCCGAATCTATCGGGGATGTAGTCCCAGTATGTTGGCCCCTCCCGAAGCAACTCGTTGGCGGCTACCCTCGATGACTGCCTCTCGTAACGTTGACTCGCTTGTTGTCGCAGCTGAACCCTTGGCTATGGCGTAGATCGCAGCTTGGCCCCCCAAAATGTTACACTCATTGTTGGTTTTTATTAGTAGTTGATTCAGCCCCAATGCTTTAATCCTGATAAGTGTAACTCAGATTCGTTTATCCACGCAACCTGTTCACTCAGCAACAAGGCAGGAGTCATTGTATGAAGTTTCCCAACTGTATTCAGCGTACATCAGCAACTGCATACAATCGCTCAATCGCTTTTCCACTTTCTCTCTACTCTCAACTGAAACAATGCGGTACATATATAGTCTCTCTATACTCGAGAGAACGTTCGAATGTTCTAGCTTTACGCAATTATAACCATTCAGAATAAACTTCGTCATCACTGTCTTACGTCATACAACTTTCTTTACAGTCCAAGAATTTTCTCATTTCTGTAGATCTATCTAGACGCTTCGATCAATAGTAAACAACCCTAGAAAATTCTCCAATAATATCGACCAACGAAAATTATCAACATTATATCAAGCTTCTTCTAACTACAACGCAAAATCAAATCAAAGGTAAATACACTCTGTTATTGAATGCTTTGCAAAACAAAACGATCGGATCTATCGTGCGCGTCTGACACGTACCATCGTGCGCGTCTTGACACGTACCATCGTGCGCGTCTGACACGTACCATCGTACCCGTCGCCAACGAAACACTTTCTCCTTTCCCTTCTACCTTCACCCCTAAATTGTAGCCAAGCACCATTAGGGTCAAGCTGTCGGCAGATTGCTGTACCTTGTGACTGAATGTGGAGGCGTATCTGTCCGGGTGACTCTCAAACTCCTCAGCGTCAAATACCCCCGAGCCGTCTTTTCTGGTGTAATGGTCCTCGCGACTCACCACACAAGCATACAGTTTGTTGGTGGCTGAAACAAAAACATTTATCCCAGCAAAGCTATAGATGAATGTGGAGAGAGAAGGGTGAGTGGGAGGGAAACAATAAAATGGAAAATAGCTCAAAATGTAGCTAGCTGTATCAGAGACCTGACATTGCCTTTTGTTGTCATTGATGTGTGGCAGACAGCTCTGGCATGTACTCACCTCCTTGCTGTACCACTTTGGGAAGGTACTCAGGCTCAATGTACTCGTGAGGCAGCTCTTGAAACACCTCTTGTGCTCCCTGCACACACAATCATCAGTCATGTACCAAGTGACAGATAAAACAAACAACTATCTACAAACCAAGTGACAGATAAAACAAACAGCTATCTACAAACCAAGTGACAGATAAAACAAACAATGTACCAAGTGACAGATTTCACAAACAACTACATACCATGACAGATTTCACAATCAATGTACCAAGTGACAGATTTCACAAACAACTATCTACATACCATGACAGATTAAACAAACATCTACATACCATGACAGAGTAAACAAACAACTATCTATGTACCAAGTAAAAGATGAAACAAACAACTATCTACATACCAAATGACAGATTAGACAAATAATAACTATCTTGTTTATGCAGTTTACACTTTCCCTTGTAGGATTTAGCATTAGGAAAGAACTGTAGTGGAATTGTCTTTGGCGACTGATTCAATGTACAGATGGCAGAGATGCTGGTCTGTAACAATAACACTGATTCAATGTACAGATGGCAGAGATGCTAGTCTGTAACAATAACACTGATTCAATGTACAGATGGCAGAGATGCTAGTCTGTAACAATAACACTGATTCAATGTACAGATGGCAGAGATGCTGGTCTGTAACAATAACACTGATTCAATGTACAGATGGCAGAGATGCTGGTCTGTAACAATAACACTGATACAATGTACAGATGGCAGAGATGCTAGTCTGTAACAATAACACTGATTCAATGTACAGATGGCAGAGATGCTGGTCTGTAACAATAACACTGATTCAATGTACAGATGGCAGAGATGCTGGTCTGTAACAATAACACTGATTCAATGTACAGATGGCAGAGATGCTGGTCTGTAACAATAATACTGATTCAATGTACAGATGGCAGAGATGCTGGTCTGTAACAATAACACTGATTCAATGTACAGATGGCAGAGATGCTGGTCTGTAACAATAACACTGATTCAATGTACAGATGGCAGAGATGCTGGTCTGTAACAATCTGTCAAAGTAATGAATTTAGATGCAAGCATTACATTTGTAATCCTATCAAGGCATTTTACATGTATTTTTGAAATTATACTTTTTGTCTTTGTGTTTTAAATGTGGCACAAATGACTGAATAATTTTATTAATGGGATATATAAAGATTTTTGCATGGCACTGCACTTTATTGAGCCGTTTGTACCATATTGTATTGTTTGATATTGTAATGCATTGTGTGGTATTGTTGAGGTATTGTATGGTATTATTGATGTATTGTATGGTATTGTACTGTATTGTATTGATATTGTTGATGTATTGTATAGTATGGTATTGTATGGTATTGTAATGTATTATGTATTGTATGGTCTTGTATGGTATTATAATGTATTGTATGATATTGTAATGTAATATGCATTGTAATGTATTGTATGGTATTATAATGTATTGTATGGTATTGTAATGTATTATGCATTGTAATGTATTGTAATGTATTGTATGGTATTATAACATATTGAATGGTATTGAATGGTATTGTAATATATTGTAAGGTATTGTAATATATTGTATGGTATTGTAATTTATTGTATGGTATTGTAATGTATAGTATTGTAATGTATTGCAATGTATTGTATGGTATTGTACTGTATAGTAATGTATTGTAATATACTGTACTGTACCGTTACTCAGTTGTATACCTGAGAGACATTGCCAGATCCAGTGAAGATGAAGGTCATGGGGCCGATGGATCGCGGCATACGGCCCAGAGACACCTCGTAACCAGCGTCCCTCACTGCCTGACGAGCCATCTCTGTGTTACGGTAGTTGTGGCTGGGACCTATGTGCTGTACACACAGTAACAAATAAAACAAATTACTGTGGCTAGGACCTATATGCTGTACACACAGTAACAACTAACACACACTACTGTGGCTGGGACCTATGCGCCCCATATGGACCTATGTGCCACACACAGAGAAATAACTAACACACATTACTGTGGCTGGGACCTATGTGCCTCACTCACAGTAACAACTAACACACATTACTGTGGCTGGGACCTATGTACCACACACACAGTAACAACTAACACACATTACTGTGGCTGGGACCTATGTACCACACACACAGTAACAACACACACAGTAACAACTAACACACACTACTGTGGCTGGGACCTATGTGCCTCACATGGACCTATGTGCCACACACAGTAACAACTAACACACATTACTGTGGCTGGGACCTATGTACCACACACACAGTAATAACTAACACACATTACTGTGGCTGGGACCTATGTACCACACACATTACTGTGGCTGGGACCTATGTACCACACACACAGTAACAACTAACACACATTAATGTGGCTGGGACCTATGTGCCTCACGCACAGTAACATAGCTGCCAACCCGGAGCCAACAAAATTCCTGAGTTGCCGGGACACACATCACACATGACAGCCCGCGGACAGAAAATAAACATAACATACGATATAATATTTAAACGAATATAATAATAATAATAATAATAATAATAATAATAATATAAAGAACATAAAATTATATATAAAATAATACAATTATAACATTTAGGAGGGAGGGAGAGAGATGGGGGCAATACTCGCACAACCCAGGATGCAGTTGTCTTGTTCAAGTGCAGAATTAATAATTCACAAATAAAGCAGATGTTTAAAAAAGGGTTTTCAGACTTCTCATTTATTGCTGTCAAACTTATAAGAGCAGAAACTACAAAAAATAAATAATAATAATAATAATAAAACTGAACTGTGTCTTAGTCTTCTCATATATTATTAGGTGGTAATGTCAGCAGTCTGAGGTTTACAAAACTTTGCATGTTGAGGAGACAGAAGGCAGTGTCACAGGCTTTCAGTTTCTGCGGTTTCTGAGGTAACCATCTCATTCTTCTCCTTAACCACTCCGCTGATTTTCTGGTGTTTCTTACTTTTTTCGTGCAGACTGATGTCTTTTTTGCAACCATGACCGATGTTTACGTCTGCCCGGCACATTTTGCAAAAGGCAAAGTGTTCATCCTTTCTCGATTCCTCGATATAAGGAAAGGAACGCTTGTAGTCGGGATTAAACTTAACAAACCCCTTCTGCTTATTTGGAGGCATGATTTGTTTGAAAATAAAAAAAATACCAGGCAATCGCTAAGTTGCTCCGGACAATGGCAAACCGGAACAAAAACAAATGGAAGGAAATTTGCTGCTCATGCGCATGCGTAATCAAGACTGGTTGTGGGTCCCCGAAAGCTTAGCGGTACAGTATAGCGGTAGGCTCTCAACTTTAGGCGCTTGACACCATACGGTACGCCAAAATGCTTCGAATTTTAAAACAAAGCTTGAAAATATGAAAATCGGGAGAAATGTACACAAAACCGGAGATTCTGGAATTTTTTTAAAATCGGGAAACTCCCGAAAAAATCGGGAGGGTTGGCAGCTATGCAGTAACAACTAACACACATTACTGTGGCTAGGACCTATGTACCACACACACAGTAACAACTAACACACATTACTGTGGCTGGGACATATATGCCACACACACAGTAACAACAAAAACACACACACATGTGGCTGGGGCCTATGTGCCTCACACGGACCTATGTGCCACACACACAGTAACAACACACACACATTACTGTGGCTGGGGCCTATGTGCCTCACACGGACCTATGTGCCACACACACAGTAACAACACACACACATTACTGTGGCTGGGACCTATGTGCCTCACACGGACCTATGTGCCACACACACAGTAACAACACACACACATTACTGTGACTGGGGCCTATGTGCCGCTCACACAGTAGCAAATAAAACACATTACTACAAACACTTATGCTGTGTCCATGCTACAGTTTAGTGTCCATGCTACAGATACTTACAATACTGTTCATTCTAAAAATAGTCATCATGTGTCCATTCTACAAATACTTATCATGGTGTCCATGCTATAAATACATTTTACGAGTCCATTCTACAGAAACTTATGTGTCCATTCTACAAACACTTATGATGGTGTTCATGCTATGAATACATGTGATGGTGTTCATGCTATGAATACATTTGATGGTATTCATGCTATAAAGCTTGTGATGGTGTTCATGCTATGAAGACCTGTGATGGTGTTCATGCTATGAAGACTTGTGATGGTGTTCATGCTATGAAGACGTATGATGGTGCTCATGCTATGAAGACTTGTGATGGTGCTCATGCTATGAAGACTTGTGATGGTGTTCATGCTATGAAGACATGATAGTGTTCATGATTTGAAGACTTGTGGTGTTCATCCTATGAAGACTTGTGATGGTGTTCATCCTATGAAGACTTGTGATGGTGTTCATGCTATGAAGACTTATAATGGTGTTAATGTTATAAAGACTTGTAATGATATTCACGCTAGGAAGACTTGTGATGGTGTTCATGCTATGAAGACTTGTGATGGTCATGTTATGAAGTTTTATGATGGTGTTCATGCTATAAAGACTTGTGATAATGTTCATGCCATGAAGACTTATGATGAGGTTCACGTTATGAAGACTAATATGACGATCTACTAGCGCCAAAACCTGATAATTACAAATATCATGAGATAATTACAAATATCATGAGATAATTACAAATATCATGAGATAATTACAAATATCATGAGATAATTACAAATATCATGGGGTAATTACAAATATCATGGGATAATTACAATTATCAAGGGATAATTACAATTACCATTGAAAAATTATAAATATCTTCACGTGATCATGTAAAAATTTTCAGTTTTGGTTCTAGCAATCCACCTGGAAATGTGCCAAAACCGAAAATTGTAATTATCACATAATTACAATTTTCACTTCATAATTACAATGTTTACGTGATCATGCTTAATTCTGACTAAGGAGGCCTACTAGCGCCAAAACCTGCATTTACAGTATCAGTGATAATAGTAATTAACACATGTTCTGTGTAATTCACATTATGGCGGCCTACTAGCGCCAAAACCTGATAATTACAAATATCAACGACATATTTACAATGAACACGTAAAAATTTTAATTATCAAGTGAAAATTACAATTTTCTGTTTGGGCCCATTTCCAAACAGATTGCTAGAGCCCAAACTGAAAATTAAATATGATTATGCGAAGATATTTGTAATTTTTCAATGATAATTGTAATTATCCCTTGATAATTATAATTTATTTTCCTATAATATTTGTAATTATCTAATATTTGTAATTATCAGGTTTTGGCACTAGGAATGCATGGAAAATACTGATAATTATTAATTACACACACAATTCTGTAATTACAGTAAACATTGTGAACTAACAGTATCTCTGTAAATTACACAAAACACATCTTAATTTCAAATATCTCGTTATAATGACAACTCGGTTTTAGCGCTAATAGGCCGTCATAGACATATGATGGTGTTCATGCCAAGAAGACTTTTGATGGTGTCCTGTACATGCTACACTTCTGATGACATCCATTAAAATATTGTGTGCCTCGTTGCATTCTTACTGAACTACGCTACAGCATACATTGGCTTACACTACTATTTAGCACAAGACAGGTAATAACGTTATAAAAACCTTTTGTATGCAGTTAGTGTTATTTTCAATGTGTGAATTATAATTTATAGTAGTAGTAGTAGTAGACATAGTAGTAGTAGACATAGTAGTAGCAGTAGTAGTAGTAGGAAAAGTAGTAGTAGTAGTAGACCTAGTAGTAGTGGCAGTAGTAGTTGTAGTAGTCATAGTAGTAGCAGTAGGCAAAGTAGTAGTAGTAGTAGACTTAGTAGTAGTGGTAGTAGTAGCAGCAGTGGTAGTTGTAGTAGTAGTAGTAGTAGTAGTGGTTGTAGTAGTCATAGTAGTAGTAGTAATAGTAGCAGTAGTGGTTGTAGTAGTCATAGTAGTAGTAGTAGTAGTAGTAGTAGTAGTAGTAGCAGCAGCAGCAGCAGTGTGACAGGATAAAGGTGGTGAAGGGAACAAGGAATAGTCCAAACACCTTTAACTGTGGTCTTTTACGGAAATGTGACAGCAGAATGCTAGGTAAGAAAATCCATTTCCCAAATGCAAATCAATCTTCCCCAACATTGGCAAGGTGGATGTAGACATCACCAATAAAACTCCAATGATGTAGTAGTGGCAGTAGTAGTAGCAGTAGTAGTTGTAGTAGTCATAGTAGTAGCAGTAGGCAAAGTAGTAGTAGTAGTAGACTTAGTAGTAGTGGTAGTAGTAGACTTAGAAGTAGTGGTAGTAGTAGACTTAGTAGTAGTGGTAGTAGTAGACTTAGTAGTAGTGGTAGTAGTAGACTTAGTAGTAGTGGTAGTAGTAGACTTAGTAGTAGTGGTAGTAGTAGACTTAGTAGTAGTAGTAGACTTAGTAGTAGTGGTAGTAGTAGACTTAGTAGTAGTGGTAGTAGTAGACTTAGTAGTAGTGGTAGTAGTAGACTTAGTAGTAGTGGTAGTAGTAGCAGCAGTAATAGTTGTAGTAGTCATAGTAGTAATAGTAGTAGTAGCAGTAGCGGTTGTAGTAGTCATAGTAGTAGTAGTTGTAGTAGTAGTAATAGTAGTAGTAGTAGTAGTAGTAGTAGTAGTAGTAGCAGTAGTGGTTGTAGTAGTCATATTAGTATTAATAGTAGTAGTAGCAGCAGCAGCAGTGTGACAGGGCACGGATAAAGGTGGTGAAGGGAACAAGGAATAGTCCAAACACCTTTAACTGTGGTCTTTTACGGAAATGTGACAGCAGAATGCTAGGTAAGAAAATCCATTTCCCAAATGCAAATCAATCTTCCCCAACATTGGCAAGGTGGATGTAGACATCACCAATAAAACTCCAATGATGTAGTGATTAAAACTGTTAATTTCCATCACAGCTACAATACAAATGTTGCGCTTCTCTGCAGCTTTCCAATTCAGTGAGTCACCATCTATCTAAGCAATTTGCACCAGCCACTGCAGGACTGGTCACATTATCAATGCAAAACAATAAATGTATTTCCCTTTTATTAAATTCTAATTATTTATTAGTACTGTTATTGTCAATAGCATTATTATTAGCACTATTATTATTAATTATTTAAAGAGTCAATAGCATTATTATTAGCACTATTATTATTAATTATTTAGATTAACCATTTTACTGCCAAGGGAGAATCGCACTGAGTTACAACCAAATCCTATCCTATCCTGTAACTCGAAAGTCATTGGGGCACCACAGATGATCGTTTAACCAGCATACTCCATCTTTCTCTGTCCTCAGCAACCCTCATGACTTCACTCGGTGTCAAGCCAGTCCGTTCTAGAATGTTGTCCTCCCACCTCTTTTTCTGTCTCCCTCTTCTTCTGCCTCCTTGCACCTTGCAGGATGGTCTTTGCAAGGCCTGATGCTCTGGTGATGAGGCCATACCATTGGAGTTTCCGTTTCTTCACCATTGTGAGCATGTCATCGTGTTGTCCAATGGCTTGTGTGATGGTCTGTCGGACTTCATTGTTGGTGATGTGCTGGGTATAGAAAATGCCCAGAAGTCTTCTGTAGCACCTCATCTCCATGCTTTGTATTCTTCATTATAGATAGATAGATATTTAGTGTTTATAGGGTTCAGTGGACTGCCAAGGGCTGAATCAGGACCACACAAAACTAATCAAAGTCAGACTACACTGCTAACATTTAAATATGATCCTATCCTATTCCTATCCTGTCCCATAACCCGAAGGTCGTAGGGGCACCACAGATGATCGCTTAACCAGCATACTCCATCTTTCTCTGTCCTCAGCAGCCCTCATGGCTTCGCTCAGTGTCAAACCAGTCCATTCTCGAATGTTGTCCTCCCACCTCTTTTTCGGTCTCCCCCTTCTTCTACCTCCTTGCACTGTGCCTTGCAGAATGGTCTTTGCAAGGCCTGATGATCTGGTGACGTGGCCATACCATCGGAGTTTCCGTTTCTTCACCACTGTGAGCAGGTCATCGTGTTGTCCAATGGCTTGTGTGATGGTCTGTCGGACTTCAACGTTGGTGATGTGTTGGGTATAGGAAATGCACAGAAGTCTTCTGTAGCACCTCATCTCCATGCTTTGTATTCTTCGTTGGAGATCTGCTGTGAGGGTCCATGCTTCGCAAGCATATAGGAAGATGGAGATGACCAGAGATCGCAGCAGTCTTACTTTGGAATGTAGACTGATGGTTCTGTCTTTCCAAATGGGCTTCAACCTTGTCAGGGCAGCAGTTGTTTGTGCGATCCTGGAGAGGACTTCCTGTCGAGACCCATTGTCTGACACAATGGCTCCTAAATATTTGAAGCTGTGCACTGTGTTGAGGGATTGGCCTTGTACTTTGATGTCCGTGTTGATGCCATTGGTGTTGTTGGTCATCATTTTGGTCTTCTCTGCACTTATTTCCATTCCATAAGCTCTGGAGGTGGTGTCAAGCCTCTGTACAAGCTGTTCAAGTTCTTGTTCCTCTCCAGCCAATCCATCAATATCATCCGCAAAACGAAGATTGGAGATTGCTCTGCCCCCTATGCTGACTGTGCCTTCGTGATCTGCAAGAGCATCTGACATGATGCGCTCTAGGAAGATGTTGAAGAGTGTTGGAGAGAGTAGGCATCCTTGACGCACACCGATTGTTGTTCTGAACCAGTTCCCGATGACGCTGTTATGGAGGACTGCACTGGTAGCCTTGTCATACAGGCTTTTGATGACTTCTATGATTTTAGGGCTGATGTTGTACACTTTCATGGTTGCCCATAGAGCTGCATGCCAGACTCGGTCAAATGCCTTCTTGAAGTCTATGAACACATGATATAGATGTTGTTGGTGCTGTAGGTATTTCTCACAGATTATTCTGAGGTTGAAGATCTGTTCAGTGGTACTTCGCCCTGCCATGAATCCTGCTTGTTCTTCAGCTATGATTTGTTCAGCTTGTGGTTTCAACCTGTTGAGTATTATTTTCAGGAGGACCTTGCTGGGATGGCTGATGAGGCTGATGGTGCGGTAATTTTCACACTCCTGAAGGTTACCTTTTTTAGGAAGAGTGATGACAAGCGACTGGGTCCATGGTGTAGGCCATTCCCCACTCTGCCAGATCTTGTTACAGATAGTGGTGAGAGCATCAGTCATCGCTTCTCCTCCTGCTTGTAGCAGTTCCGCTGGTATGTTGTCCACTCCCGCTGACTTCCCTTTCTTCAGCGATTGCACTGCTGCCTCAACTTCTTCCCGGAGAATTGGGAGGATTTCTTCTTCTTCTCTGCTCTCGGGACATGCTAGAACTGATGGGTCTCCATTTGGTGTATGGTTGTAAAGGTCAGAGCAGTACTCTGTCCATCTGTCCAAGACTTCTTGTTCTTCTGTAAGGCAAATGCCAGACTTGCTTTGGATAGTGGAGACTTTGGGCTGTTTAACACTTGTCAGCCGCTTCACAGTCTGGTAAGCCTTCTTGCTGTTGTTCTTGTTCAGATTGTTCTCTATTTCCTGGCATTGATCTTCTATCCAGTTCTCCTTTGCTGTGCGCATGCCTTTTCGGATGTCATTGTTGATTTTTCGGTAGACATCAGCTCCCTGTGAGGTGTTCTTTTTCTTTTTTAACTCTCTTCGTTTATCACACAGATCCAAAAGTTCAGGTGTGATCCACGGCTTCTTCTTTGGTCGGTGCTTGCCAAGGATCTCAGTGGCGGCATCTGTTACAGCTGAGTTGAAGGTATTGGTCATGGTGTTGACATCTACTTCGCCTGCCCCCAAAATAAGCAGTGGTGCAAATTTCCCTCCAATTGTGGCCTGAAATATTTTTGCCACCTCCGGGTCTTGCAGTTTGTCCAGGTCGAACTTCAGCCTAGTGCACTTTGCTGTATTTACTCTCTTCAAATGGAGCCGGAAAGACATCATCACGAGATCGTGGTCACTTCCAATGTCTGCTCCTGGAAAAGTGCGTGTCCTGCCAATGTTGATGCTTGATCTGAAGCGTTTCTTGACCATGATGTAGTCGATCTGGTTATGATGTTCCCCGCCGGGACTGTGCCATGTCCATCGTCTGGATTTTTTGTGGAGACCAAGCGTGTTTGCCAGTACCAGATTGTTGTATCTGGCAAACTCCAATAGCCTGATGATAACAGATGTAAATAAAACCAGTCTTACTAATAAAACGTAACCAAGAATATAAATCAGACAATATGAGTGTCACCGCCACGACTCCCTCCGGGCAGACGCCACAAACAAACAACTTCCACACGCAGACAACCCAGAAAGAATGACGATTACCCGCAGACGGAAGTGATGAAAACACGACAAATATATATACAACTTTCAAGCTATTTATTCATTCATACCACACACTCATACACATACAACAGTTACACATGAAACGAGAAAATGGCGATGGAACAATCAATGGGTCGATGAACAATGGAATGATATGTCAGATGATCGAGGGTTGCTAATCAACCACGTCTATGAATCAACTGTGCACCGCAAATGTCCGTTGCACGTAAATAACCGAACAAAAGGGTGGGTTCGAGTGTCAAGAGAGGGACAACAAGGAAAGAGCCGACCTGATAGTATGGCGTCCCTGTTGAAGTCTCCGTAAAGGTATCCGCCCCTCCTCGTGGCTGTCAACGGACTGTCGCTGTTGATGCCCAGGCGTAGTGGCGTCGCCACTCCCTCTCGCCGCTGACGATGATGATGATGATGATGGTGGCGCCGTAGTCGCGGCAGCCCTGCCACCGTCGACGTCTCTCAGCCTGACTCCTCCAATCGGCTAACACTGCGACGTCGAGGCCAGGTCCCGTCCACAGGCGTCACAACCACCACGGGAAAGGTGGGGTTGTGGAACGATGAAGATGTACACAATTGCGGACGTAGACGAACGGGTGGTGATGATGATGTTCAGTCCACACGACCAAGTGCCGTCGTCGTTGTCGCACGACGCTGGTCAACGTCGATCCGCGTTACCCAGTGACGAGCTGATGAATACGAACGAACTTTCGAACGACGAATGGTCGAACGACGAACTTTCGAACCTGCAACATGCTTGTCATATTGTTAATGTCATGTCCACCCGATTCTGTCCCCCTCCCTCCTCACACTCCCCCCCCCCTATTACACTCACTAACTTCTGCGTCTTGAGGAGGCACAACTGCTGTCCACTTCACTTCCCTTGACTACTATTATTGTCACTTGTAATCAAACACATAATTCATAAAACTCAATGAAATTATGAATGCATGAAATGAGCAATGCTGCAAATGAATACATGTAAACATCAACACATTATCCATCTCAAGCAACCGCAACCACGACAACAGCAACCACTTCCATTCTACCTTCATCACACTTCACCCCCATTCTCCTCCCTCATTCTCCCTCCTTCAGTCGCACTCTTCCTTTCGTCTGCCTCTCCTCAGTGCAACCATCCTTTCCCCAGCCTCACACACAGCTATCGTTCAACACCCCAACAGCCGGCCCTCGGTCATTGGCACAGTAAGGAAAAATACCACCATCACACTTACCCACACGGTTCGAATGCAATAGTACCTGTAGCCTTTCCCCTGCTTGTCTACACAGTACTCCAAGTAAGGTAATCCAGTGCGTAGTAGTTTCCATTAGTGGACAATACCTCGACACTAACCTACCACAAACACAAAACTTAGTTATTTGCTCTACACTCTTTCCCGAGCTTGCTACCACAACTGTAACACTTCCAACTAGTTTTCCTCTTGGAACCAGCTATTATTTACGTCAATAACTGTCCCTCCCTTACTTCCAGAACAAAACAACTTCAGAGAAACAAGACCGCACGTCTTCTCTGTGACTCTGCCAAAACCTGTTCTGACTACAGTGAGCAAATTCCTAAACTGGCTAGCCGATCTACACTGTTGAATCACGATTTGCACGCATAACCTAGCATACGACAGCACGCAGTTACTACCCCTAACTCATTAACTCTCCACCCACACAGTCTACCCGGTTTCATCACAGACTGCCCTGTGACACAGAGCTATAGGCGATAAAACAAACCAAAATCATGTAAAAATTGAAACAGGTGTTTACTATTGCAAACTTTTAAAATCTCATTAAAATGTATCGAACCAAAATATTTTTCACTTTCATCAACCAGATCAGCATATTCAGACATAAAATGGCGTACGGAAAAGGATTTGTCACATGCAAAGTACCACGATTGTTCTTCTCCTTTTAAAAGAAACTATGGGTGATATAAGTATGCCCAATATGAAGGCAAGCCAAAACAGTTTCTTCTTTGCGAGTGGACGCAAAGTTAGGCAAAGAGGCAGACAAATCTGGAAGAATTTGAAATAATTTGTTATTGATTTTATTAGATCCTTCGGTCTGCCAGAGCCATTTACAATAAAAGTATGGAACAAATTGGAAAATCTCTTAAGGGAAATCTAGATGCAGAGCTTCTTTAGCCGCTTTGTCCACTGCAATACTGCCATGGATGCCCATGTGACTAGGTACCCACATAAAAACTATCTTTTTACCCACAGAAACAAATTGTTTGTGGAGGTCGTGGATCCCTGCCAGAAAAGGGTGTGATCATCTTTCTCGTGGAAAGAGCCTGAAGTGTTGACAGTGAATAAGACATGATTAAAAATGAGGATCTATTGGATTGATAAGCCTCTTTCAGAGCTAAATGAATTGTCTTGAGCTCAGCTGTATAAACAGAACAAAAAATCAGGTATACGCTGTCGCAAAGGCTGGCGAGATGTCTCCCAGAGACAGACGCAGCAGCAACTGAGTCTCCTTTCTTCGAAATGTCCGTAAAAAGTTTTTCATATCCTTTATACAATTAACATTGTTCTAGATAAAGCTGCTTATAAGCCACTTCGAAAGTTTCTGTCTTTTTGAAAGATGTGAGGTTGAAGCTGATAATGGGATTGATGAGGTTCCAAGGTGAAAACACAGTTAGCAATTGGTCATCATTAACAGAGTCAACATCTATGTCTGCAGTGTCAAAGTGAGGATGTATTCTGATACCAAAAGGAGGAACTTCTGTCAATTTGTTGGAGTATTTAAGTGTAAATAAATAAAGGGTTTAGAACACAATCATAAGCAGGATTTTCAGGGTTTGCTTTAAGTTTGAGAAAATAGTTCATGGCGAGCTAAAGCCTACAGATCTTCAAAGTTCGCCAGCCTCAGCGTAGAAACTTTCCTCCAGGGAAGTGCGAAACTTCCCAAGCAGATCCGAGGACCTTGATGATGGATTGGATCCAAGGCTTTCAAATAGGATTTCCTAGCTGTTACACTCTGTTTGATGATGGTGTTTTCTTTATCAGTATCTGATTCAGCCCCGATGCTTGAATTCCTGATAGTTGTGTAACTCAGATTCGTTTATCCACGCAACCCGTCCAAACAGCATACAAGTCACAGAGTCGACGTATGAAGTTTTCCACTTTTATTCAGCATACATCAACAACTGCATACAATCGCTCAATCGCCTTTCCACTCTCAAGTTTACTTTCCAACTTACTATCAACAATAATAACTCTCAACAACAGTGCGGCACACAATTTTATAATCTCTCTCTCTTTTCCCGAAAAATTTCGAACCCAGTAGACTAAAATGACGCACTACAGCCAATCAATTAAAAGATCGTCATCACTGACTTACGTCATACATATTTCTTCTCCTTCCGCCATACTTCGATATTTATCCCGAAACTTCGATCGATAGTAAACAAGCGGGTCCAGAAAATTCTACAACGATATCGACCAACAAAAATTATCAACGTTATACAAAGCCTCTCCTAACAACAATGCAAACTCAAATCAAAGGTAAATAAACTCCATCATTGAATACTTTGCAAAACGAAACGATTAGATCTATCGTGCGCGCTTCCGACGTACTACCATTCGCGTTTCAACGTAACACTAGCAGAACCATATATGATGCTACCATAATCCAATTTAGAGCATTCCAGAGAACGATAGATGAGAAGCAGAGCTTGCTTGTCTGCTCCCCAGTCTGTCTGGCTGATAACTTTCAAAATATTAAGACCTTTCTGGCAGCTTTCCCTCAGGTATTTAATATGTGGCAGAAAAGTAAATTTGCTGTCAAAAATAATACCCCAAAATTTTACTTCTTTAGAAACTTTGATGGGCTGGCCATAAACATGGAGAGAAGGGTTCAAAGCCTGGTTCTGTTGTGATAAAAATGAATGCATTCGGTTTTAGAAAGCGAAAAGTTGATGTTCCACCCCTCCAGGTTTTACCGTTAGCCGAGATGGAGAAATCATCAACAAACAAGGATTATCTTTGCCAGATTTAACGTTCTGAACTCTTTTGTTGATCTTAATGTTAAACAAAAGAGGAGAAAGAATGCTACCCTGAGGGACACCCATCTCCTGCTCAAAAGGATCTGATAAATTGGAGCCAAGTCGGATCTAAAACTCTCTCTCGGTTAAACAATTTTCTATAAAAATGGGTAAGTTCCCACAGAAGCCCAGGAGTTCTAGGTCTTTTAGAATCTTGAACTTCCAAGTTGTTTCATATGCCTTTTTTAGATCAAACAATACACAAACAACATATTCACCATTAACCAACGCGCCTCTTACGAACGACTCGAAACAATCGAGATGATCTGAAGTGCTCTTGTTTTTGCAGAAACCGCATTGAGAGATATTAAGATCTTTGATGGATTCTAACTGCCACATCAAGCGCTCCTACCCGAAAAACATATAATTACATGATTCCCAGCAACCACAGATGCATGCCACTATTACTAACTGGCCCTATACTACAGTATGTTATTTGCTTGACCTAAATTTTAATGATTATCATTATTATTACTGTAATTGTTTCCACAACCTAATGGTTCTTAATTATAATAATAATAATAATAATAATAATTATTATTATTATTATTATTATGATTATTATGATTATTATGATTATTATGATTATTATGATTATTATTATTATTACAAGAACTACCCCAGACATAGCAGATGCTAATTTGTCCAACAATTTAGGATTCAGTCTACCATAAAATTAATGTCATATGTTACTAACTCAGATGAATAATCAATGAGATTACTAATTAAAATAAATAACTAATGAGAATAATAATAATAAATAGCATGTCCCGAGAGCAGAGAAGAAGAAGAAATCCTCCCAATTCTCCGGGAAGAAGTTGAGGCAGCAGTGCAATCGCTGAAGAAAGGGAAGTCAGCGGGAGTGGACAACATACCAGCGGAACTGCTACAAGCAGGAGGAGAAGCGATGACTGATGCTCTCACCATTATCTGTAACAAGATCTGGCAGAGTGGGGAATGGCCTACACCATGGACCCAGTCGCTTGTCATCACTCTTCCCAAAAAAGGTAACCTTCAGGAGTGTGAAAATTACCGCACCATCAGCCTCATCAGCCATCCCAGCAAGGTCCTCCTGAAAATAATACTCGACAGGTTGAAACCACAAGCTGAACAAATCATAGCTGAAGAACAAGCAGGATTCATGGCAGGGCGAAGTACCACTGAACAGATTTTCAACCTCAGAATAATCTGTGAGAAATACCTACAGCACCAACAACATCTATATCATGTGTTCATAGACTTCAAGAAGGCATTTGACCGAGTCTGGCATGCAGCTCTATGGGCAACCATGAAAGTGTACAACATCAGCCCTAAAATTATAGAAGTCATCAAAAGCCTGTATGACAAGGCTACCAGTGCAGTCCTCCATAACAGCGTCATCGGGAACTGGTTCAGAACAACAATCGGTGTGCGTCAAGGATGCCTACTCTCTCCAACACTCTTCAACATCTTCCTAGAGCGCATCATGTCAGATGCTCTTGCAGATCACGAAGGCACAGTCAGCATAGGGGGCAGAGCAATCTCCAATCTTCGTTTTGCGGATGATATTGATGGATTGGCTGGAGAGGAACAAGAACTTGAACAGCTTGTACAGAGGCTTGACACCACCTCCAGAGCTTATGGAATGGAAATAAGTGCAGAGAAGACCAAAATGATGACCAACAACACCAATGGCATCAACACGGACATCAAAGTACAAGGCCAATCCCTCAACACAGTGCACAGCTTCAAATATTTAGGAGCCATTGTGTCAGACAATGGGTCTCGACAGGAAGTCCTCTCCAGGATCGCACAAACAACTGCTGCCCTGACAAGGTTGAAGCCCATTTGGAAAGACAGAACCATCAGTCTACATTCCAAAGTAAGACTGCTGCGCTCTCTGGTCATCTCCATCTTCCTATATGCTTGCGAAGCATGGACCCTCACAGCAGATCTACAACGAAGAATACAAAGCATGGAGATGAGGTGCTACAGAAGACTTCTGTGCATTTCCTATACCCAACACATCACCAACGTTGAAGTCCGACAGACCATCACACAAGCCATTGGACAACACGATGACCTGCTCACAGTGGTGAAGAAACGGAAACTCCGATGGTATGGCCACGTCACCAGATCATCAGGCCTTGCAAAGACCATTCTGCAAGGCACAGTGCAAGGAGGTAGAAGAAGGGGGAGACCGAAAAAGAGGTGGGAGGACAACATTCGAGAATGGACTGGTTTGACACTGAGCGAAGCCATGAGGGCTGCTGAGGACAGAGAAAGATGGAGTATGCTGGTTAAGCGATCATCTGTGGTGCCCCTACGACCTTCGGGTTATGGGACAGGATAGGATAGGATAGGAATGAGATTACTAATTTAAATAAATAATGAATGAGCTGAAACAATCAAAGGCTCTTTATGTAAAGACAATAAATAAAACTGTCAACTCAGTGTGGCGTGCCCAAGGTAACATATGTTGTAAAATGACTACATCAAGGTCAACCAATAATGAAAACACAACACAACAGCAACAAAAGTAAAGAAGAGACAAATACTGACCTCATTTACTCTTTTAATTAGTCTTATATATACTGAATCATTCTTATATATATACGGAACCATTCTTATTATACTGAGCGATTATTAGATATACTGAACCATTCTCATTATACTGAACCATTCTTATATATATATACTGAATAATTCTTATATATACTGAACCATTCTTATATATACTAAATAATTCTTATATATACTGAACCATTCTTATATATACTGAATAATTCTTATATATACTGAACCACTCTTATATATAATGTCTTTTCAGCTCAGCAGCTGCTCAAAGCACTGGCCCACACAGGACCTAACACCAGACAACTGCTCCCCCAATTGCAGCCTTTGGGTGCATTGTCTGACGCCCAAACAACTGAGCACAATCCTGAGTGACCGCGTATGGGGGAGAAGGGACGTAGTGCAAGCTGGGGGTATCTGTGTAGCCTCTTATCCTAATCCTTATCTTTATCTTATCCTATCTTATCCTAACCTATCTTATCTTATTCTATCCTATCTTATCTTATCCTATCCAATCCCGTAACTCGAAGGTCGTTGGGGCACCACAAATGATTGTTTAACCAGTGTACTCCATCTTTCTCTGTCCTCAGCAGCCCTCATGGCCTTCGCTCAGTGTCAAGCCAGTTCATTCTTGAATGTTGTCCTCCCACCTTTTTCTGTCTTCCTCTTCTTCTGCCTTGCAGGATAACCTTTGCAAGGCCTCATGCTCTGGTGATGTGGCCATACCATCAGAGTTTCAATTTCTTTACCACTGTGAGCATGTCATCATGTTGTCCAATGGCTTGTGTGATGGTCTGTCGGACTTCATCGGTGATGTGCTGGGTATAGGAAATGCCCAGAAATCATCTGTAGCACCTCATCTCCATGCTTTGTATTCTTTGTTGTAGGTCTGCTGTGAGGGTCCATGTTTCACAAGGGAAGATGGAGATGACAATGGAGAGCAGCAGCCTTACCTTGAAGTGTAGAATGATGGTCCAGTCTTTCCAAATGAGCTTCAACCTCATCAGGGCAGCAGTTGTTTGTGCAATTCTGTGGAGGACTTCCTGTCAAACCCATTGTCTGATACAATGGCTTCTAAATGTTTTAAGCTATGCAGTGTTGAGGGATTGGCCTTGAACTTTGATGTCAGTGTTGATGCCATTGGTGTTGTTGGTCATCATTTTGCTATTCTCTGCACTTATTTCCATTCCAAAGGCTCTGGAGGTGGTGTTAAGCCACTGTACAAGCTGTCCAAGTTCTTGTTCCTTTCCAGCCAATCCATCAATGTCATCCGCAAAACAAAGGTTGGAGATATCTCTACCCCCTATGCTGACAATGCCTTCATGATCTGCAAGGGCATCTAACATGATGCGCTCTAGGAAGATGTTGAAGAGTGTTAGAGAGTGTTGGCATCTTTGACACATGCCGATTGTTGTTCTGAACCAGTTCCAGATGGCGCTGTTGTGGAGAACTGCACTGGTAGCCTTGTCATACAGGCTTTTGATGACTTCAATAATTTTAGGGCTGATGTTATATACTCTCATGGCTGGCCACAGAGCTGCATGCCAGACTCGGTCAGATGCTTTTCTTGAAGTCTACAAACACATGATATAGATGTTGTTGGTGCTGTAGGTATTTCTCACAGATTATCTTCGCCCTGCCCTCAATCCTGCTTGTTCTTCAGCTATGATTTGTTCAGCTTGGGGTTTCTGTTGAGAATTATTTTAAGGAGGACCTTGCTGGGGTGTCTGATGAGGCTGATGGTGCAGTAATTATTATACTCTTGAAGGTTGCCCTTTTTGGGAAGAGTGATGGCAATCAACTGGGTCCATGGTGTATGTCACTGCCAGATCTTGTTACAGATAATGGTGAGGGCATCAATCATCGCTTCTCCTCCTGTTTGAAGCAATTCTACAGGTATGTTGTGAATTCCCGCTGACTTCTTCTTCAGCGATTGCACTGCTGCCTAAACTTCTTCTTTGAGAATTGGGAGGATTTGTTCTTCTTCTCTGTTCTGGGGGCATGCTAGAACTGATGAGTCTCCATTTAGTGTGTGGTTGTAAATGTCCGAGCAGTACTCGTTTATTTATCCAAGACTTCTTGTTCTTCTGTAAGGCACATGCCAGACTTGCTTTGGATCGTGGAGACCTTGGGCTGGTTAACACTTGTCAGCCGCTTCACAGTCTGGTAGTCCTTCTTGCCATTGTTTTTGTTCAGACTGTTCTCTATTTACTGGCATTGATCTTCCATCCAGTTCTCCTTTGCTGTGCACATGCCTTTTGGGATGTCACTGTCATTAAAGACCCACCTTTTTAACATGCAAACTCAATAATTTTCACTCCCCCTCCCTTCCATCCCCATATGTAATCTTTTACCAAGTCACGTCATCTGTTCATGGATGGTGGCGGCACCGGCTCGGTTCTTGGTATTCATATTATCTGTTGTTTTGCATGGCCATGTTTTACTGTAATTATTTAACCATTTGATAAGTGTATACGTGTTCTGTGTGCGTGTGTGTGTGTGGGTGTGGGTGTAGGTGTGGGTGTGTGTGTGTGTGTGATTGCACGTGTGTTGTCAAGCGCGGCGAGCTCGCTTTCCTTACCATTTGCGAAGTACCGCGCGATACAAATGTACTGTATTATTATTATTATTACTGTTGATTTTTCGGTAGACATCAGCTCCCTGTGACGTGTTCTTTCTTTTTTTTATCTCTCTTCGTTTGTCACACAGGTCCAAAAGGTCAGGTATGTTCCATGGTTTCTTCGTTGGAGGGTGCTTGCCAAGATCTCAGTGGCGGCATCTGTCACAGCTGAGTTGAAAGTGATGGTCATGGTTTTGACATCTATTTCACCAGCTCCAAAAATGAGAAGTGGTGAAAATTTCCCTCCAGTTATGGATTGGAATATTTGCAATTTGTCCAGGTCGAATTTCAGTCTGGTGCACTTTGCTGTGTTTACTCTCTTCAAGTGGATCCAGAACGACATCATCACGAGATCGTGGTCACTTCTGATGTCTGCTCCTGGAAAAGTGTGTGTCCTGCCAATGTTGATGCTTGATCTGAAGCATGTCTTGATCATGATGTAGTCAATCTGGTTGTGATGCTCCCTGCTGGGACTGTGCCAGGTCCATCGTCTGGATTTATTGTGTAGACCAAATGTGTTTGCCAGTATCAGATTGTTGTATCTGGCAAACTCCAAGAATCTCAGACCTCTGTCATTTGCCTCTTTGTTGCAGTGGGTTCCACATGTGTCTCCCCAGTTGTGGTTTGCAGCTTGGCCAATCTTGGCATTCCAGTCACTTTGCACTAGGACTATGTCCTTACTCGGTACTTGGTCAAGGATAGCCTGCAGATGTTCATAGAAATCCTCCACTTCATTGTCGTAATAGTCTGATGTTGGGGCATAGGCCTGGATGATGGTGATGTTGAAAGGGGCTGCTCTCAGACGGATGGTAATGGGTCTATTGGAGACTAGGCGGCAACCTATGACAGTGGCTTAAGACCAAGAATCCAACGCTGTGTTCGTGCCTGGCATCTCTCCCGCTGAAATTAAGCTTGTGGCCTTTGTCGGTCGTTGTTTCACCTAGGCCTTTCCAGTGATAGAGGCCCATCTCGTGGGCCAGATCTTCTAATTTTCCCTCCGCAGTTAGGGTCCTGACATTCCAGGTTCTTATGACGATGCTGTCTCTCATGCGGATTTTGCTAAGTTGTCCATAAATAACACACATATCACCTCCGTCCTGGTGGCCAACGGAAGGCGCGGTCCTTGGTGACCCGGATGACAAACAATACTGTCACAGGGCAGCTGTGAAGAAAGCCATGTAGTCTGTGTGTGAAGAGTATAGGGGCGGGGGTGGTACTGCGTGTTGCCGTATGTGTGATTATTGTTGTCTCGGGAGCGTGCAAAGCGTGGTAAACAGCATACGCCGGTTAGGCCAGGTTAGGAATGTGCTCACTATCAGCAGAACGTGTTTGACAGCAGTACAGTGTAGACAGTGTTTGTCTAGTGCTCTGTGGTTTTTGCTGTGTTCTGGAATTAGGGTGGGACGGATATTAACGAAAAATAGTATCTGGTTCTGAGAAGAATACTAGTTTAAAGATTGCCAATTTCTAAAGTGATACGCTCGGTTGGAGTGTAGTTGTAGAAAAGCAAGCCTATTGGTAGTGTGGTAGGTAGTATTGAGGCATTGTCTACTACGGGAACTACACACTACCGGATTACCCTAATTGGATGTACTTTCGTAGACGAGCAGTGGAGAAGGGGCTACGGGGTGCGGTTACATCGAACCGTGTGGGTTAGTGCAATGGTGGTTTTTTCCTCACTGTGCTAATAACCAAGGGCAGGCTGTTGGGGTGTTGAATGATAGCTGTGTGCGAGACAGAAGGAAGGATGAGAATGGTTGCACTGAGGAGGGGCAGAAGAAAGGAAGGGTGCGACTGAAGAAGGGAGAATGAGGGAGAAGAAAGGGGGTGGGGTGTGACGAAGGTAGGACGGAAGTGGTTGCTGTTGTTGTCGTTGGGGATGCTTGATATGAATAATGTGTTGATGGTTACATGTATTCGTTGCAGCATCGTTCATTCCATGCATTCATTATTTCATTGAATTGTATGATATGTAATCGTTTCCAGTGACGATAACAGTAGAAAGCGAGAGAGAGTCAAGGACGGGGGAAATAGACTGCAGTTGGACCCCTCAAGTGTCAGAAGTTTAGTGGAGTAGCTAGTGCGAGTGGGGGGGGTAAGTGTGATGGAGGGAGGGGGACAGAATCGAGAACATGACATTTACGATGCGACAAGCATGTTGCAGGTTCGTCAAGGATTGTCGTTGAGGACTGAATTCGAGGATCGAGTTCGAAGTTCGCAGCTCAACGTTCGTCAATCCGCCAGTTCGTCGCTGGATAACGTGAGGCAGCAACGACGACGACACTTGGTCAAGTGGACCAAACATCATCAACATCGCCATTCGTTTGTCTAGCACCTCTGTTGTCAGCGCCATCAACATCACTCCATCATCATCGTCAGTGGCGACCGCGGGTGGCAACGCTCCTTCGTTTGGACGTCAACGGAAGGGAGTGGATACTTTTGAGGAGACTTTACCAGGGACTGCATTTCGCCAGGTGGGCCCGTTTTGTGTTGTCCCTCTCCTACGCTTAACCCCCCTGTCTGTTTGTGAACACGTGCCTCGGACTTTGGCTGTGCACGTTCGATTTGAGGACGTTGGTCGATTAGCGACCCCCGATCACCCACGAACCATTGCATCGTTCCATTGACCCATTGATTGTTTCATTACCATTTCTTCGTTTCATGTGTAAATGTTGTATGTGTATGAGTGTGTGGTATGAATGAATAAATAGCTTGAAAGTTGTATATTATTTGTTGTGTTTTCATCACTTCCGTCTGCGGGAAATCGTCATTCTTTCTGGGTTGTCTGCGTGTGGAAGTTGTTTGTTTGTGGCGTCTGCCCAGGGGGAGTCGTGGCGGTGACAAATACGGTATGGAGTGAGTGGTTCTGTTCATCATGAGCATCAGGATCTTTAAAGTCCATGCAATGGAATGTATGCGTGCACAGTCTATAGACCTTGGTTTGTACACTCTTCCAAAGGAGTAGACTATGACAGAATGGAAACGTGGTCTACAGATATACTATGACAGAATGGACAAGTACTATGACAGAATGGAAACATTGTCTACAGATATACTATGACAGAATGGAAACATGGTCTACAGATATACTATATCAAAAATTCAGGAGCACATTGCGTACATATTATGGACATTTGCATCCCCCAATAAAACAATGGGATTCACAAATTCTTGCCATTAGTGCCCACCATGAAACTGCTCAATCATAAAAAGAATAGTTAAATGAGTATTTAAAACAATCACATCCAGGTAGTTATTTGTCAAAGGTGTGCCACAAGTGAGCTACATTACCACCATTGCAATAATAAATAAATAAATAAAATACATAAAATAAATAAATACAATAATAAATAAACAAATTAATAAATACATTAATAAAGAAAGAAATACATACTAATAAATAAATAAACTAATAAATGCATAAATAATACATAAACAAAATAACCATAAATGAAGTTTGCTGACATAGGTCACCCCGTCAACAAATAGGTAAAACCCTATTAGGTGACCTATAGCATGTGTTACGTTGAAACGAACGAAAGTGTGTCTAAAGCGCGCACGATAGATCTAATCGTTTCGTTTTGCAAAGTATTCAATAATGGAGTTTATTTACCTTTGATTTGAGTTGGCACTGTTGTTAGGAGAGGCTTTGTATAACGTTGATAATTTGCGTTAGTCGATATTATTTGAGAATCTTCTGGATATGCGTGTTTACTCTTGATAGAATTTTCCCGATGGATATCGAAGGTCGTGAATGTTCCCGGAAGTAGAGAAAATGTGTAATGACGTAAGCCAGTGATGACGATCTTTAGTTCGATTGGTGGCAGTACGTCATTTCTACCATGTACCATATTGTTCCAGAAAAGAGAGAGGTTATTTAATCGTGTGCCGAGTCGCTGTTGGGAGAGTAAAGTTGTTGATAGTGATTTGGAAAGTTGCTGTGAAAGTTGTTGAGTTGAATTGAGAATTGTATGCAGTTGTTGATGTGTGCTGAATAAAAGGGGAAAACTTCATACGTCGACTTTGTGAATTGTATGCTGTTTGGACGGGCTGTGTGAATAAACGAATCTGAGTTACACAACTATCAGGAATTCAAGCATCGGGGCTGAATCAGATACTGATAGAAAACACCAACATCAAACAGAGTGTAACATTTTGGGGGTCAAGCCGCGATTCACGCCATAGCCAAGGGTTCAACTGCTACAACAAGCGAGTCAACGTTATGAGAGGCAGTCATCGAGGGTAGCCGCCAACGAGTTGCGTCGAGAGGGGCCAACACACTGGGACTACATCACCGATAGGTTCGGGTTGACTGCAAGGGCGTGTAGTCGCTGAAGAGTTGCTTCGTGAGCGAACAACAGATCGGGACTACGTTGCTGCCGTAAGACTACGTCGAGGGACAGTCTCGGAGCTACATCGCCAGTATTAGAGAGAGCGACGTACGGACGTCGAGTCTACTTCAGCACAGGAGCGTATACATCAACACCAGCGTGGTGCAGCGTCGCATACGACGAGGACAGCGGGGCCTGCGTCAGCGAAGGCGACTAGTGACAAGCATCAGCGCTACTGCAGAGAGCGTGCTGTTCTAGAACAGTCTAGAAAGGTACAGCACAGTCAAGAACTTTCAAGAAAAAGAACTCTACAGTCAAGAACTTTCTAGGAAAAGAACATTCCAGAAAAGAACTTTCCAGAAAAGCATTAAGATGGCTGACTTCTGGCAGAAAGGGGTTGAACTAAATCTAAAAGGCAAACAGCTGACGGAGTACGTCAAATGCCAGGAGAGAATATTGCGTGAAGAAAGAGAAGAACAGCGAAGGCGCGAAGAAAGAGAATTGGAAGAGAAGCGTCTAGAAAAAGAAATAGAACTAGAACAGAAGCGTCTAGAATCAGAAGAGCAGCGTCGCCGTGAAGACAGAGAATTCGAGCTGAAGCGTCTTGAGTTCCAGCTAGAAATGGCGCGTATCCAAAACAATCAGCATGCGCCACAAGTCACCAACGACCATACGGCTCCTAAATTGCCAGCTTTCGTCGACGGGAAGGACCAGATCGACAGCTATCTGGCGAGATTCGAAAGGTTCGCCGAAAGCTCCAATTGGCAACCTCGAGACTGGGCGATTCGACTAAGTGCACTTCTGACAGGGCAAGCGCTCGAAGTTTACACCAGACTGTCGAACGATGACGCCAAAAACTACGACGTCTTGAAAGAGGCCCTATTGCAGTGCTACAACTTTACAGAGAAGGGCTACCGTAAACGCTTCCGTGAATGCCGGCCTAAGTCAGACGAGACGCCAAAGCAGTTTGTGGAGCGCCTGTCATATCTACACAAGTGGGTGGAGTTATCAGGCGAAGCGAAGTCTTACGACAGTCTCCATGACCTGATCGTGAAGGAACAATTTCTCAATGCCTGTCACAAGGACCTAGCGACCCACTTAGAAGAACAAAAGCTGCAGACGCTTAAAGATGTGACTGAGGCTGCTGAAAGATATCTCATCGCTCATGGGAAAACCCTGGGGCCACCCAGCGCGACGAAACATTTTCAGAAGACTGGAAACCATGTGAACCAGATCCAGGGGAGCCAGACGAACCAGAGACAGACGGACTTCACGCCTCCTCCCAGGGAAGGGCATTCAAGAGGCTGTTTCACTTGCAACGCTACAGACCACAGAGCGGCTAACTGTCCTCAAAACAGAAATAGCGGACAGCGGAGCAGTACGGACAATGCAGCGGCGGGCAACCGGCAGAGGCGGTTCTCCAATCAACGGCAAAACAGTAGATCTGACCATCAAGTGTGCGGCGGGAGCGTCATTCTTCCGAGTGAGACCAAGCGCACAGCTACCCCTGCGGACGTGCAAGAGTGCATGACCGATGGCCAACTTCTCCTTGCCAACGGAAAATCCATCCCCGTCGTCGCCAGCGCAGCTGTGACCGTCCAGAACATGCCAGTTTCAAAGGGACGCGTCGGAAATCATGAAGTGACTGTTTTAAGAGACTCTGGCTGTAGTGGGGTCATCGTCAAAGAAGACTTAATCGCTAAAGAACAGTTCACTGGCGATTTTAAATGGACACTCATGGCCGACAGCAAATGTGTGAGAGCGCCAGTTGCGAAGATTCAAGTCAGCACTCCTTTCTACATAGGCGAAGTCGAAGCGGTTTGCCTGAAGAAGCCGCTGTATGATTTGATGATCGGGAATATCGACGGCGCGAGACGACCCGACGACCCCGATCCAGAGTGGAGTCCTGCCTCAACCCAACGCGTCGAAGTTGTGGAGGAGGATCCATTGCCGTTTCCCGATGGAGACCTTACAGAGCTGCTACGGGACAATGTGGTTACTCCGGCTCAGCCCTGCCGACCAGAGATCGTCAGTGCTGTTACTACCAGGGCCCAGGCCAAGAGAGACAAGGTGTCTACACCACTGAAGGTCGCCGACAACTCCAAAGCTGCCATCGTGGACAGAGATAAGCTGATCCAGCTCCAGGAAGATGATAGTACTTTAAACAAGTACAGGAACCGCCAAGACCACGTGACCAAGGGCAGTGGCACGGTCTATTTTGAGGTGAAGGCCAAGATCCTGTACCGAATCTTCCAGCACCCGAGGGTCAACGGAGGTAAACCACTACGTCAAGTACTGGTACCATTACCCCTAAGGCGCCAGGTGATGGAAGTAGCGCATGACTCAATCATGGGAGGTCACCTAGGCATCAAGAAGACGTCAGACAGAATCCAGGCGGTGTTCTACTGGCCAGGACTTCATGCGGACGTCAGCCGTTTCTGTCGATCATGTGACATTTCCCAGAAGACCATACCTCGAGGAAGGGTCCCTAAAGTGCCAATGCAGAGAATGCCTTTGATCGACCGACCTTTCAAGAGGGTGGCCTTAGACTTAATCGGCGAAATAAGACCTCCGAGTGAAGAAGGTCATCGATGGGTACTGACTTTAGTAGACTATGCGACTCGGTACCCAGAAGCAGTGCCACTGAAGAAGATTGACACTGAAACTGTAGCAGAGGCACTAGTGGACATGTTCAGTAGACTTGGAGTGCCTGAAGAAATTCTGACAGACCTCGGGACGCAGTTCGTCTCTGACTGCATGAAGGAGGTCAACAGACTGCTGAGCATCCGGCATTTAACTACGACACCCTACCATCCGATGTGCAACGGGCTCGTCGAAAAGTTCAATGCTACGCTGAAGTCCACCCTGAAGAAACTGTGCAGCGAGCAGCCCAGACAATGGCATCGTTACATCAACGCCTTACTATTCGCCTACAGAGAAGTGCCGCAGGAGTCCACCGGCTTTTCTCCGTTCGAGCTGCTGTACGGAAGAACCATCCGAGGGCCGATGCACATCCTAAAAGAACTGTGGACGAAAGAAGTGGACACCCCAGAGGTGAAGAACAGTTACCAGTACGTGTTTGAGCTACGGGAGAAGCTGGAGCAGACTCTCGAGATAGCCAGAGAAAACCTGAAGAAGTCCCAAGACTGTGGAAAGCACTACTACGATCGTAGGGCTGTGAACAGGAAGTTCAAACCTGGCAACAAAGTGCTGGTGCTGCTACCTACTGATCATAATAAGTTGCTGATGCAGTGGAAAGGCCCGTACGAAGTGGAGACCGTGGTGGGAATCAACGACTACAAGGTGAAGGTCGGCCAGCATTCCAAGATATACCACGCCAACCTCCTTAAGCTGTTCGTGGAAAGGCCATCAGAGACTGTACACGCAGCAACAGCAGCTGAGATCGACGACAGCTTTGACAGCGAGGAACTGTTGGAACTTGGAGACTTCCACAGCAAAGAAGGCATCGATGATGTTAAGCTAGGACCAAGCTTGACGGAAGGTCAAAAGATGGAGCTCAAGGACCTTATGGGCGAATTTCCCCATAGCTCCAGTGATGTCCCAGGCTCTACGACTTTGGTCGAACATGAAATCCACACCCGGACCTGGAAGGAGCATCTGCAGACCTTGAGGGAGCTGTTCCACCGTCCCGCAGAAGCCAACCTGACCGTGAGACCCAGCGAATGCATCCTGGGAGCTGACAACGTCGACTGCGTCGGACATCCGATGGGAGAAGGAGACAACGGAGGACGCACTGATTCGGGGAAAGCCCACGTGATCATCGTCTTTGACCCTGGGCCGATGACGACTGCAACTGACGAGGGCGTCGTTTCCTTGCGAATGAAAGAACATTGACTGTGTGGATGAACTAAGAATATTGGTAATGACAGACTTGAAAATGAAAAACGTTGACTGGGTAAATGATCTGTGAACATTGACGGTATCCAGAAAGATTTGCAGATGAAAACCATTGACTCTGTGTGAATGAACTGAGAACGTTGATAGTGTTCAGACAGTCTGAAATAAGTTTTAATTCTGAACTTTGTTTGTGCATTACGTTTCAACGTTGTTGAAAGAAATTGGGTAAATTTCTTCTTGAGTGGGGGGTTATGTTACGTTGAAACGAACGAAAGTGTGTCTAAAGCGCGCACGATAGATCTAATCGTTTCGTTTTGCAAAGTATTCAATAATGGAGTTTATTTACCTTTGATTTGAGTTGGCACTGTTGTTAGGAGAGGCTTTGTATAACGTTGATAATTTGCGTTAGTCGATATTATTTGAGAATCTTCTGGATATGCGTGTTTACTCTTGATAGAATTTTCCCGATGGATATCGAAGGTCGTGAATGTTCCCGGAAGTAGAGAAAATGTGTAATGACGTAAGCCAGTGATGACGATCTTTAGTTCGATTGGTGGCAGTACGTCATTTCTACCATGTACCATATTGTTCCAGAAAAGAGAGAGGTTATTTAATCGTGTGCCGAGTCGCTGTTGGGAGAGTAAAGTTGTTGATAGTGATTTGGAAAGTTGCTGTGAAAGTTGTTGAGTTGAATTGAGAATTGTATGCAGTTGTTGATGTGTGCTGAATAAAAGGGGAAAACTTCATACGTCGACTTTGTGAATTGTATGCTGTTTGGACGGGCTGTGTGAATAAACGAATCTGAGTTACACAACTATCAGGAATTCAAGCATCGGGGCTGAATCAGATACTGATAGAAAACACCAACATCAAACTGAGTGTAACAGCATGTAACAGACTTACTCCTTGTCATCTGCTTTAACTTGTGCTAAAATGACAAACCCCTGTTAAAACATTATCTTCTTCTGAGTTTTTTTAATTCTTGTTAATAACAAGAAACGTTCCAGTTTTCAAGATAATTCTGTTTTCATTGTTCGTGAAAGTTGTTGATGGACTGACAAATGCTGTG
Source organism: Oncomelania hupensis (assembly GCA_036898135.1). Lineage (NCBI taxonomy): Eukaryota > Metazoa > Mollusca > Gastropoda > Littorinimorpha > Pomatiopsidae > Oncomelania > Oncomelania hupensis. The sequence continues at coordinate 91,964,290 of CM072514.1, read as the reverse complement.
TGGGAGTAATTGTTCCCAGGTCACCAGTGTGGTGCGCCACTTCTGGCTTCCTTGTGACAGACGACCAGCAGCGCAGTTCCAAGCCATGCAAAACGCTGATTGTACCATACACACTTCCTAAATTAAATACATCACCATAAAAACTCAATGTATTAATTACTTGTAGATAAAGACTGACCATGAACGGTGTGTGGTGTCCAAGAGCCAGCAGTCGTAGACCCAAGCCATGCAGAATGTTGATCATGCCAGACACACCGGCGTACTTGCCGAACGCCACCACACGCGCCCCATCCTCATCTACCATCTTCTCGTAGTCAATCAGTCGGATATTCTGCAAAACGCAGCAAATGTTGATTATTGTTTATAAAAATTTTATATCCATTAACTTCCATCTACAGTAAGTATTTAGAACAATTTTTTAAGAATGATTTCCTCCTCCATTATTTTCTCGAAGTCAATAAGGCAGATGATCTGAAAAACACATTCAATTGTCACTATTATTTGTACAATTTTGAGAAAATCCAGAAAGCTTTTGTTTTTTACAGTTCTGTAAGGAACATTGAAAGGAGGCAGATGCAGAGGAAGGCAAAAACAAAGCTGGACAGTTGATATTAATGTCAAACACAGACGGCACTGGACGTATCATGCCTCCAACCTGACAACAGCAAAATGACTACAGAAATGGTAAAAACTCGGCATCAGCAACTCTCATGTCTCCTTAGGGATGGATTATATAGATAGTATGGGCGTTATCAATGTTACCCTTTATCGGATTAACATGCTAGAGCCGACATTTGAGAGAGTAAAGAGCATCGATCCAATCAATATACAGCTCACATCTGTTCAATCCAATCCACTGTTCGTGGAAATGTGCCACTTACTGCTGCTCTAATACAATATTTATGCTACAATACCACAATAAATCTGCCAATGGTTCTGTTACATATGTTCATGCTAAAGTTATTCATTCAAGTTTACTGCAGCAAGTGTTGCTCCAGTTTGGCTACAACCAAAAATGTGAATAGCACACACAGCAAAAGATTAATACTAACTTACATCTTGCATATTTATCATCCTTTTTCTCATCTTCGTTTTGCACTTTGGCAGGTTGTGTGTCTAATTTGTTTCATCATTTTAATCATTCATCTCTTGGCAGACACAAGTTATCTCTCGTTTCACTTCAGAGTGACGTACCTTTTCCAAGATGGCGTCCAGGAGGGGCATGTTGTCTTCCTGTGCCTTGATGGTGTGGGAGAAGAAGGCGTAAGTCTTGTCAGGCAGCAGGGCGTCTATGGGGACTTGTTTGACGCCGATGGTCAAAGATGCTTCACTGATGTCTTCCTCAATCAAGGCACCCATGTTGGCGTACTCCTGTTGGTGGTCAGACAAGGACATTTAGTCTACAAAATAATTATAACTCCTGACAACCATTTTACAAAAGCTAGGTGCATGTAGAATTGGTTACATTCATTATAAAATTTGCCAATAACATACACTCTTATGATACAAACACACACATACACTGAAATGCATACCTTTCATTATTTGAAATAAAATACAAAATGTCCTTAAACTTGACTTCAGTAGTTCAAATACAGCATTTTCTAGCTTCGTATCTGAATCCTTATGCTATGGATAATTCAAATATTTACAAGCAAAAACATCCACAAAACCTATCTACACGCAAGTAAATGCTCAAACAAAGCAACAAACCTGCATGCTGTAAGCTCGCCTGTCCGAGGGCTGCACGATGACCTTCACCCCCTTTTTCACTAGTTTGCGTACATGATGGGGGGCCAGAGGAGCACGACGTTCCCACACGTTGATGGTTTCTCGCCTGATGGCCATCACCGGCTTCTTATCAAACTGCGGCATGCGCAGGCCGCTCAGATTCCCTGAGGACAAGCACCGCACGCCCACAGACAGCCTGTGGCTGCCGTGCAGCGACCGGTACAGCAGCAGTTGCATCGTGGGTAATACTGACAGTCAATGAATTTCAATGATAACAGTGTAGTAATGAGGCACTGATGATCAGTCTTCACTGTCCAGAATAACTCAATGTTTCAATGCTTTGACAGTCACAGAGGCAAACTGTGTCAGGAGTAAAGTGATGACAAAAAACAGTCTCCAAATGAAGTGGATGGTCTGTGCACTTCCGATGGTCCCAATGCATACCATCAGTCCTTGGAGAAGCATCAAATGTTCACGTCAGATGTTGCCCGACTCTACAGCGGCAACCCAGCCTGTGTTTCTGCCATGGTTCCAACTGGAAACACACACACAAAAACGATAAAACAATACGTTATTTGGAATTATAAAAAATATTAAAGCACACTCATTCATAAAGCAATCTGCAATCTGTGTAGCATGCTATTGACATTGCGAATGACAATACAGTTATATTTTCATGGAGTTTTCAGTTAAATGATTTCACAGGCTGAGCAGCAAACTTTCAACTTAAGTACAAACACACACACATACGCACACAAACACAAGACATGCATGCATACAAACCCATACACACACAAGAGAACAGATAGATATACACAAGTGAATCCAACAACTACATGTATGATCAGTAACACTTCCGCACAACTACACAGTTCACAACACAAAACTCTACAATGAAAGTTCTGACAAACTGAATAAGCCCTTCAACAAACAGGATGGTATCAGTTTATGATGCATTACAATAAATTTCCACAAACTATAATTATGTTGATGCAATGTAAATGCGACGATGATTAAATGATGTAGATAATATTAGAGTGCTTGTAGACAGTGTCATCACTAGTTGTATTTGTAACAACCGCAGTTTTATCCACTGTCAGTTACTGGTGGCGCAGTGGATTAGTCGCCGGTTTCCTATGCCAAAGGTCGCGGGTTCGATTCCCGTAAGGGGCGAACATATGTGACTTAGGTACGAGACTATTGAGGTCACTGAAGGTTTTCTCCGGGCACTCTGGTTTCCTCCCTCCCTTCAATAATGGTACTGGACGCAGTCAATAGAAAATTTCAAAAATAAAAATTCGATTTCCTTTCCGTCTTCCAATAGCGATCTCCTTGCCTTTACACCACCTGTTTGAGTGATGGATGTATATTTGTTGTGTGTGTGTATGTGTGAGGGTGGATGAGACAGGTGAGCGTGTATGTTGGTACAGATAGCCGTGCTTTGAGCCTGATTGATTTGCGGAAAGGCGCGTATAGCATACAGTATTATTTTTATTATTAGTAGTAGTAGTAGTACTACATTGTATTGTTATTTGTATACCTGTGATTGTACACCACAATGTATTCCTTGAAAGAGATAATAAAGTTGCATTGGTTATCTTAATATGTTATAATCCCTTGTTGCGTATAAATCTAAACTGCTTACTTCCTAGAAATACGAAACAATATACTTTATATAGAAACAATGTCTGTTTAACCTTTGCTACATGTCACTATTTTGCATTTATTAATCCATCGTGTGAAGAAAATTACCCACATCACACAAAGAAGAGAATATTCACATCAGTACGTTGTGTGAGCACAACTACCCATAGTGAAAATGTAAACGAGGAGCAAAAACTGTGCAGCAGTCTCTCTGTCATTTCTGTGTGTGTGTGTGAGAGAGAGAATAATGGGAGAGAGAGATGTTGTCTAGTAGACTACATGCATGTAGGCTGAAGGCATACCATTCAACTCGGTGTTATTTTTATTAACTTCACAGGATTTCAACGATATTTTTTGGCAGGACTTCTGGAGGTTCTATCACCTTACTCTGACCCTGGTAACTCTGGAGGTTCCTTTCTCTGACCCTGGTAACTCTGGAGGTTCTAATAATAATACAGGATGCTATACGCGCCTTTCCCCAAATCAATCAGGCTCAAAGCACGGCAATCTATACCAACATACACGCTCACCTGTCTCATCTACCCTCACACACACCAATCACTCAAACAGGTGGTGTAAAGGCAGGGAGATCGCTATTGGAAGAGGGAAAGAAACTCAATTTTTTATTTTTGAAATTTGTATATTGACTGCGTGCTGTACCATTATTGAAGGGAAGGAGGAAACCAGAGTGTCCGGAGAAAACCCTCGGTGACCTCAATAGTCTCATACCTAAGTCACATACGTTTGCCCCTTGCGGGACTCGAACCCGCGACCTTCGGCATAGGAAACCAGCGACTTATCCACTGCGCCACAAGGCCACCCCATCTATCACCTTACTCTGAGCCTGGTAACTCTGGAGGTTCTATCACCTTACTCTGACCCTGGTAACTCTGAAAAGGAGAAATTAGAGAAAATATCAATAATACCTCGCGTTTGTGCGAGTAGTTACCACCACCCACACAAATAATTATGAAAGTGATGTTAGAGCCGCTTGTAGTACATGCAACTGCACAGGACAGTTGGCTAAGCACACGTTTTACACCACAGATAGTGGTGCCGGGCAATAGGCCATTTTCATATAAAGAGGTGATAGTGATGTCCGAGATCTGTCAAGCAAAGCTAGGCTGTCTGTAGGTATATGCCTCAATAGTCTCTAAAACACGGATTATGGTCAGCGTCTCGTTCAGGCCAGTCTGCCGATTGCCTCTATAATTATGCTAGTCCATTCCAATGAAGCCCGATAGCAGCAAACGTACACACAATCTCAGGCAGACACCTGAACATATATTCATAAAGCTTTGTTTAGACTTTGAAAAATTGGAGATAAAAAAATGAGGGTGGCCTCGTGGCGCAGTGGATAAGTCGCCGGTTTCCTATGCCGAAGGTCGCGGGTTCGATTCCCGCAAAGGGCGAACGTATGTGACTTAGGTACTAGACTATTGGGGTCACCGAGGGTTTTCTCCGGGCACTCCGGTTTCCTCCCTCCCTTCAATAATGGTACAGGACGCAGTCAATATAAAAATTTCAAAATTAAAAATTCGAATTTCTTTCCGTTTTCTAATAGCGATCTCCCTGCCTTTACACCACCTGTTTGAGTGATAGATGTGTGTTTGGTGTGTGTGAGGGTGGATGAGACAGGTGAGCGTGTATGTTGGTATAGATCGCCGCGCTTTGAGCCTGAATGATTTGGGGAAAGGCGCGTATAGCATCCTGTATTATTATTATTATTATTACTCGCAATCCAACTACCCTGTGTACACCAGCTTCAGACCCACCCTGTGTACACCAGCTTCAGACCCACCCTGTGTACACCAACTTCAGACCCACCCTGTGTACACCAGCTTCAGACCCACCCTGTGTACACCAACTTCAGACCCACCCTGTGTACACCAGCTTCAGACCCACCCTGTGTACACCAGCTTCAGACCCACCTTGTGCTGCAGGGTAGGTTGTGCAGCAAATCCCGCAGCACTTTTTCCCTGAATACAGAGATTCAGTTATGTTTTTTAGGGATCGCTATGCAAATTCAACACTTTCGTCCCCATCCAACTCAATACACAAATATGTGCTGTGAAAGCTGTCTTAGTTACATTCAAATATTAGCACCACATTGGGATCTAAACTTTTTGGGAGGTGTGCTAACATGTAACATGCAAGAACTGATGGGTCTCTGTTTGGTGTGTGGTTGTAAAGGTCAGAGCAGTACTGTGTCCATCTATCCAAGACTTCTTGTTCTTCTATAAGGCATATGAAGTGAGTGGTTCTTTTCATCATATGGTGTGTCTTGGGCTAAAAGGACCTGGCAAGGGCCAACCCTCTCCAGGCTGTTGGCTACAGCCGAAATCCACGTTTACAGTATGGCTCTCCTTGGCCCCAAGCACCTGGTTGTTGAACTTGGTCGGTGACCTCTGTGTAGAAGACTTTCGCCCAGTGATGCCATGCTGACATCACCCCTGTTAGTCGCATTTTACGACACGCCGGGAAACATTGGGTCTATTCTATTATTAGAGCCCAAACCCACAGAACACATATGCCAGATAGACTAACGATATTCCTGCTAAACAATGGCCATAGACTCACAAACAATTCCACAATCAAATAACCAAAATCAACAAAAGGGCAATATACAAGTGAGAACTTTCCTCTCAACCTTGAAACCGCATGAGGAAGCCAAGATAAATGTGAATAAACGAAAGCAGTGTGGGGAAAAAAAGTAAAAAAATAGAACCCTCTTCATGCTAGCCAGCACCAACGAGCAGAGGCAATCTCTTAGATCACTCACACCAACTTGCTGACAAAAAACAAACAACTGCCACAGGGCAGCAGTTTCTAATTCAACATATGGAGCATCCATGCACACACACATGTATGTACAAAAACACTGGGTCTTGAGTACACACATGTATGTACAAACACTGGGCCTTGAGTACACACACATGTATACATGTACAAACACACTGGGCCTTGAGTATTGTATGTTGTTAACAACAACAACAACAAAGCAGGCAAACACACAAATAGACCACAGCATTAATTGTTACTAATCACTATAAATACACTGTATGTAAACAGTTGATTTAAAGGGTATGTCTTGTTAGGCTTTGTTCAAACAGCGCATGTACATACATGAACAGTGGGAGGGACAATATTACACAGATGCTATGCTATTTGCCTGAGCAACCAAAACACTTGTCATGTAGTCAAGTCCTGTTTAGTTCAGAGCTATCATATTGGAGTAACAATGATAGAGATGTTTAAAAGTCGGTCAGGCTTGAAGGGTGACGGGTATCCGCGGAAATGACAGGCTAACAACTATTTTTTTCCAGCGATCTATCAACCGCCATTGTCGATCAACAGCCCCTCTCTGTGAAATCAAGGAGCAGTCACTCACCTCTGCTGCAGACTAAAGGCCGTGTGTCTCTAGTGATTCTAGAGGTCAGCTTTATCGTGTCAGCAACCTTCTACACACTGGTCAGTGAACACGTCCGAGCCAAAAACACACGTCTGCTCGCAAAGATTCGTCAAACGCGCCAAGGTCAAGGCTAAATGCTTGAATGGAATACTTCAATATCGATATTTGATTTGTAAAGTTATAGGACAGAAAATATGTCTTGTTCCGTACCTCTGGCAATATGTAATAAATGGTGAAACGTTGATTGTGCTTCAAAAATAGACGTTTTGCGGGTTTCTTCGCACAAACAGCAGACGTTCCTGGTTCTTTTGCGCGTATCACAAGGTCACGTCGTCTGCAACCAATCGGGTCATTGTTTGCCAGACACACCTCCTTGACTAGGACATAGACCAGAATATTGAGATACACAGGCGCCTGATAATCTACACATGCTGAATCCGGATTCGCACGAAAGTGGGGCAGTGAGAATAGTTATCCGCGCGCATAACATGCACCCTCAAACTTCAGACACTTTGTTTGACCTTTGCAATAAACATTGAAAGAATCCTGCTTGAGTGCCTAAAGTTCACTTTCAGTTGTTGTTGTTGTTGTTTTTTTTTAAGACAAGACAAGATAAGAAAAGATAACAATTTTATTTAACAAGGGTAAAAGAGCAAGCACTTGGTGTGCTTTTTTACATCTTGCCCTTGGGGCTTGAACAATAATAATAATTAGTATAACAAAATAACTTTATAACAATAACATCATAATGTAACAATTATATAGACAAAAGAAAATATACAAAAAAATACGAGAGGCTATTATTTTATATTTTTTTATTTTTATTTTTATTTTTTTTTAATTTTATTTTATTTTTTTTTTTTAAATTTATTTTTTTATTTTTTTTTATTTTATTTTGGCACTCGAGTAGTTTCCCTTTAGTGCAAGGGTCCAAAAGGAATGATAGTGCACAGGCTCTGAAGTCTCTTCTTTCGTCTATTTAAACTCGTAGGCCTCCTATACATACTATATATGTAATTTAGGCCTACGAAAGACGAGACTTCACAGCCTGTGGATGGTGCTGAAGGTGCGTGCTTTCAAAGGTAATATATACCTGTGTGTTTTTACCTTATTTATCGCCCACGGTCACTGAAAAGTTATATTCTTTGTTTATTTTATGAGGATGTAATTCCATGCTGATGCGTGTTCCAAACTTTTGTTTTTAACTAGTAGTAGTAGTAGTAGTAGTAGGACTAGAATAGGCCGTGAAGCCTTTATTATACGTCCCATCGTAGTTATCATTTGATATCGATTACAGGTCAGGTTTTTAAGCATGTAATAAATTTACCTAAACTAGGAATGGTGTATCATTAGAGATCTTCCTAAAACATTCCACCTTGGACATATCGATCTGCACATCCTATCATATCATATCCCGTAACTCGAAGCACCACAGATGATCGTTTAACCAGCGTAATCCATCTTTCTCTGTCCTCAGCAACCCTCATGGCTTCGCTCAGTGTCAATCCAGTCCATTCTCGAATTTTGTCCTCCCACCTCTTTTTCTGCCTCCCTCTTTCTTCTGCCTCCTTGCACCGTGCCTTGCAGGATGGTCTTTGCAAGGCCTGATGCTCTGGTGACGTCGCCATACCATCAGAGTTTCTGTTTCTTCACATATATCTCTTTACATATGCTATATAATAAGCTTACAACCTCTACTATATAGTATAGTATAGTATAGTATAGTATAGTATAGTATAGTATAGTATAGTATAGTATAGTATAGTATAAAAGGGTATAATTTGGTAGGCACTGAGGCAGGGGTCTGGGTCTGAGACCCTCCTATCCTATCCTATCCTGTCCCGTAACCCGGAGGTCGTAGGGGTACCACAGATGATCGTTTAATCAGCACACTCCACCTTTCTCTGTCCTCAGCAGCCCTGATGGCTTCGCTCGGTGTCAAACCAGTCCATTCTCGAATGTTGTCCTCCCACCTCTGAGACCCTTACCAAGACTAATATGAGGGCCAAAGGCTGTTAGCCTAGGCAATATATGCCAAACTATGCTATATATATAGTATAGTATAGTATAGTATAGTATAGTATAGTATAGTATAGTATAGTATAGTATAGTGTTACCAGCAGTATTTTTAATGGGTTATTTCCCTTTATTCTTCTTTATTTTGTCTGATGTGCCTTAGTTAGTGGTAATTAGAGAGAGAGAGAGAGAGAGAGAGAGAGAGAGAGAGAGAGAGAGAGAGAGAGAGAGAGAGAGAGATGATGATGATGATGAGGAGGAGGAGGAAGAGGGAAGTAAAAAGTGTATGACTAAGATACTTTTTGAGCTACCTTGGTTATTTCTCTTGGTTGTATTTTTATTCTTCTAATCATATTGTGAGTATTGTTCTTATTACTAAGTTGTATAAACCGGTTATTTTTTATTGCTAGGAGAAAGTTGAACACTAGTTTTGAATAGGATATATATATTCTGTAATGAGATATTTTTCTTTTACTTTTGCTTTGATAACCTTAGAGGCAAGACTTCTTTATGAATTGTGTAGCCCTTGTTCCACAAATAGGGTAAGTCATAAGTTTAAACTATTTTCATCTATGTGAAGAACAGACATGTAGATTATTATTATTATTATTATTATTATTATTATTATTATTATTATTATTATTATTATTATTATTATTATTACAGTATTATTATTATTATTGTTATTATTATTATTATTATTATTATTATTATTATTATTATTATTATTATTATTATTATTATTATTATTTAGTAGTAGTAGTAGTAGTAGTGTAGGGACTAGATCATGGTGATCATTAAGCCTCACGGCTTATTTAATGTCCCATCTTTAGCACATATATTTCAGGTCTGATATAAGCCGGCTCAAGACGCTCAACTATCAAAATCATATTTTATAGATTTTAAAATCTCTTGTTCATCAATTAGATTTTTGAAACTGTTTAAAGTTTTTGCCTGTTTAATATTATTATTATTATTATTGTACTGTAAAATATATTTACCTTTTGTTATTGGGACAATAATTATATCTTTTCATTGTCATTGGATTTTCTTTAGTATGAGTGAGCATCAACATGTTCACTGTAGCCATTTTTAAAATAATTGTTTTGTGGATTCTCTTTTTGTAATATAGCCTATATTTATGTTCTATTAATGTTTATATTTTTTTAATCCGTTATTAATGTGATAAATATATAATTAATTTTGATAGATATACTTTTGAGAATTTAGTGAGAATGAAACAGAATGGAGATTGGTAGTGAGCATGGATTTTATGTTGTGTGTTTCAAGGTTTCATCTTTCTTTTCTACAACTAATGTTATCCGACATCTTCGAAAAAATAAACATATAGCAGGGGATAAACTGAACTCCTTGTTTGGACTGGACTCTGGATGAGAGACTCTTCTATCTTTATCCTGGCATGTCTTGTTACAATAGTATAGTATAGTATAGTATAGTATAGTATAGTATAGTATAGTATAGTATAGTATAGTATAGTATAGTATAGTATAGTATAGTATAGTATAGTATAGTATAGTATAGGAGGCACTGTGGTCTAATGGTAGTGCTTCGCCTTGCAGATCGGAAGGTCCCGGGTTCGAACCCTGGCCGGGCCATTGTGTTGTGTCCCTGGGAAAGACACTTTACTCCTGTTTTCCTACTCCTTCGGATGAGAGTATAAACTGAGGTCTAGTCTGTGTCGCATACATTCCATCATAACGGACTTTAAAGATCCTGACGCTCATGTCCTAGATGGGTGAGTGCCGGTGACAAGAAAACACCCAGCATGCACCTAGGTCCTTCTCCCCCATCCCTGGCTGCCCAGGATTGTGCTCAGTTGTCCGGGCGTCAGACCATGCGCCCAAAGGCTGCGGGTGGGCGTCTCGGGCGGCTTGAGTTAGATCCTGTATCGGCCAGCGCCTTGAGCAGCTCTTGAGCTGGAAAAGCGCTATATAAGAACGATTAAATAAATAGTATAGTATAGTATAGTATAGTATAGTATAGTATAGTATAGTATAGTATAGTATAGTATAGTATAGTATAGTATAGTATAGTAGAGATGGCATCTTATTTTCTTTGGCTGCCAGCCTTTTCCCCTGATTTATGTTCATTTCAGAAAACACACTTGTTAACTGTTCCCTGTCCCCATGGAAGTGTTCAGTCATTGGTTAAGGTGTAAGCATAGGTACAGATATGTCTTACATGGAAGTATTTAAAGGCTAATGAAGTTGTGTGGGTGTATCTCTCTCTCTCTCTCTCTCTCTCTCTCTCTCTCTCTCTCTCTCTCTCTCTCTCTCTCTATCTCTCTCTCTCTCCGATCCTTTGCTCAACCCCCTCCCCCACCATTCCTTCCCACATTACCCTCACCCAATCCTACCTCCTCTCTCTCTTGATTAATTGTGATTTTGGAATATCTCTCCTAAAATGTGATGTTTGTTTCAGCCAACAGGACGCATGCAAGATGTGTAACGTGCCTGTACTAAGTGTGGTTGTGGGTGTGTTTGGCGTGTTGTTGGCCATTTCCACTCTCTACCCTTCCCCCCCACTGTCATCAACACTGCAGGCCTGGAAACAACAGGGTACATTCTTCTCTCATGATGGACATGGCATCTTTTATATGGGTCAGTTGTGCTGAATTTTATAATGCCCATTCACTTATCCGATAAGTTTACAAGTTTGAAGTGCTTCTTTTTAGGAGATATATGGATTTTTTTTAATATACTTGAACATGTTTGCCACACATACAGATCTCAAAGTATGTCCCTTTCTCTAGTCTCACAACCACATGAATATACACACATATAAACCCTTGGCCTAAGTTTATAAGTAGACAAAGTACAGCAGACAATTGTTAATGCAGCAGAGGCACAGTTTGGGTTTGTGGAATTAATAGAAATCCAACAATGTGTAGTCAGTAGCACATTATTTTTTATTTATTTAATCACTTTTATATAGCGCTTTTCCAGCTTAAGAGGCGCTCAAGGCACCCACTTGCAGCCTTTAGGTGCATAGTCTGACAACTGAGCACAATCATGGGCGAACCGGGATGGGGAGAATGGACCTAGTGCATGCTGAGTGTATTTGTGTAGCCGGCACTCCCACACCTAGTGCAGGCTGAGTGTATTTGTGTAGCCAGCTCTCCCACACCTAGTGCATGCTGAGTGTATTTGTGTAGCCAGCTCTCCCACACCTAGTGCATGCTGAGTGTATTTGTGTAGCCGGCACTCCCACACCTAATGCACTCTGAGTGTATTTGTGTAGCCGGCACTCCCACACCTAGTGCATGATGAGTGTATTTGTGTAGCCAGCTCTCCCACACCTATAGTGCAGGCTGAGTGTATTTGTGTAGCCGGCACTCCCACACCTAGTGCAGGCTGAGTGTATTTGTGTAGCCAGCTCTCCCACACCTAGTGCATGCTGAGTGTATTTGTGTAGCCGGCACTCCCACACCTAGTGCAGGCTGAGTGTATTTGTGTAGCCGGCACTCCCACACCTAGTGCAGGCTGAGTGTATTTGTGTAGCCAGCACTCCTACACCTAGTGCATGCTGAGTGTATTTGTGTAGCCGGCACTCCCACACCTAGTGCATGATGAGTGTATTTGTGTAGCCGGCACTCCCACACCTAGTGCATGCTGAGTGTATTTGTGTAGCCAGCACTCCCACACCTAGGACATGATGAGTGTATTTGTGTAGCCGGCACTCCCACACCTAGTGCAGGCTGAGTGTATTTGTGTAGCCGGCACTCCCACACCTAGTGCATGCTGAGTGTATTTGTGTAGCCGGCACTCCCACACCTAGTGCATGATGAGTGTATTTGTGTAGCCGGCACTCCCACACCTAGTGCATGCTGAGTGTATTTGTGTAGCCAGCACTCCCACACCTAGGACATGATTACCACACCTGTCCTATACTATCCTATCCTATCCTATCCCGTAACTCGAAGACATTTGGGGCACCACAGATGATCGTTTAACCAGCATACTCCATCTTTCTCTGTCTTAAGCCACCCTCATGGCTTCACTCAGTGTCAAACCAGTCCATTCTGGAATGTTGTCCTCCCACCTCTGTTTCTGTCTCCCTCTGCTTCGGCCTCCTTGCACCGTGCTTTGCAGGAAGGTCTTTGCAACATCATCAATGTATAAAAGTGCATGGGTACTTCAGCCCTGTATAGGCCAGTGCCTTGAGCAGCTCTTGAGCTGGAAAAGTGCTATATAAGAATGAATAAATATAAGAATTATTATTTGTATCAATATATTAGTATTTCCTCTTTGCTAATATGTGGTTATTGTTTCAGACATCCAAGGCAGTGGCAAACATGGTACTGTGGTCTGTTTACATGGATTTCCCACCTTTAGCTGGGATTGGAGCAAGGTCAGTAATAATAATGTAATAATGTTCTAAATGTGTGTGCATCTTTTCATCAATAAAGTTTCACAGCATGAGATAGATAATCTAAGAAGATCAATATTTTCTAGAAAACTTAACAGAAATTCAATATTTTATTTTTAAAATTTAGATTTAATCCAATACCAGAGGAAGAATACTGGAATACAGACAAAAAAATCCTCAGTGACCTAGCTAACAAGTCTTGTACCTAAGTAAAGACAATATTTCACATGGGGAAATGAACCTACAAGCAACAACCTTCAGTGCGTTGGAAAGCGGTGTTGTAACCCACTACACAGTGCTACACTACCCTACTCTGTGTAACTTGTAGTGCTTGCAATGTAACATAATAATTTTGATCTGACCATCCTTCGCTGCATGACATATTGTTTACATGATTTTGTTGAAAGATCACATAATCGTTACAGATTACAATTTTAATCTGCTGCTTAATGAATAATTAATTAATTAATTAATTAGGTAAATAAATGAATATGTAAATTATACATAAACAGGTACTCTAATATTAAGAGACTAACTGGATTTTTATTTTAAAGAATATATTTCTTCACCTCCCTCCCCCCCCCTCCCCGCACCTTTGTCCTCCCTGTGGGGGTGCCTGGGGTTTCAGTATAAATAGTATCCCCACTTTTTGGAAATTTAGTGCTTTAAATTCCCACTGTCGCTATCTTCTTTGTTCTTTCTCATTCCTACTCTGTTCTATCATTCTACTATACAATCTTCTTCGCTAGACCAGTCACCTACCTTTTTTCTTAAAAACTCTTCAAAACTCCTGATTTATGTATTAGGACTGTTGGGTCAGCTTAGGATTATTGGATGCTTTCTGCCAAATGGTCACTGGGGCTTCCTATGATATTATTATTTAGCAATGAAGACATTTTATATGTATGTGTTTGTTGATATTTTATAATGATGTTTATATTCTATTTTGTTTTTGTAAACGGGGATTGGATACATTAGATTATAGGATCAGCGTCCCCTGCGTGGGATGCCTATATGGTAAAGTGAGCGGTTGATGGAGCGCCTTCAGTGTTACCATTAGGGTTGTTTCAGCAGATCTTTTATACAGATCAGGGGTGAGTCCTCTTTTAACCAAGTTGTGGTCCTGATTTTGTGGTTCTGATTTGGCTCTTTGCAGTTCGCTGGACCCTATAAGCAATGAATAACTAACTAACAAATATATTTCTTTAAAATGCTTAGGTACTACCAGGACTTAAATTGCAGTTCTCCAGGGTTATCCTTCTTGACTTCCTAGGCTTTGGATTCAGTGACAAGCCGGTGAGTACTTTTCTTTTTTTGTATTTGTATACTTATCTACATTTTGAAATTTTAATTTTTTTATTTTTTACATAAAAACAAGTTTGGGATAGATAGCCAGAGTACTGCTCAGACCTTTACAACCACACACCAAACGGAGACCCATCAGTTCTAGCACGTCCCCAGAACAGACAAGAAGAAATCCTCCCAATTCTCCAAGAAGAAGTTGAGGCAGCAGTACAGTTACAGATGAGAAGAAGGGGAAATCAGCGGGAGTGGACAACATATCCGCAGATTTGCTTCAAACAGGAGTAGAAGGGATGATTGACGCCCTCACTATTATCTGTAACAAGATCTGGCAGAGTGGGGAGTGGCCTACTTCAGACACGGTGCAAGGAGGCAGAAGAAGAGGGAGACAGAAAAAGAGGTGGGAGGACCACATTCGAGAATGGACTAGCTCAACACTATGCGAAGCCATGAGGATCGCTGAGGACAGAGAAAGATAAAATACGCTGCCATAGCGACTCAACCAAAGCTTTTTAGTTTTGAGGTTAGGTCAGCCAGGCTAGCTATAAATAGCTTCGCCGATGCTTCCTATCCTTTCCTTTCACTGGAAGGGAGGGTGCAATCAAGCTATAAATAGCCCGCAGCAAGCAAAATGTGGAGGCACTAAACAGTGCTGCTCACATAGGCATTGAGCTGGTGTGCGCTGGTTAAACGATCATCTGTGGTGCACCAACGCCTTTCGAGTTACGGGATAGGATAGGATAGGATAGGATTTTTTACATTTTATTTTATGTTTCAATAAGAATGGATGATTATGCACTCAACGTCTTAAATCAACGGTTAGCTGCGGATGATAAAATAATGTTCAACAAAAATAAGGTGGTCACCACCTTCCTAAAGTTGGCCATGTTAGAAGGGAGGTCTCTAACGCCTCTTTTCCACTAACTGCAATTTATAAGTTCTTAAGAAACCTTTACAGATAATATTGAATTTGTTTTAAGTGCTTAATGTCTTCCCTTACCATCTGTTGTTAATGTCTACCCATACCATCAGTTGTTAATGTCTACCCATACCATCCGTTGTTAATGTCTTCCCTTACCATCTGTTGTTAATGTCTACCCATACCATCTGTTGTTAATGTCTACCCATACCATCTGTTGTTAATGTCTACCCATATCATCAGTTGTTAATGTCTACCCATACCATCTGTTGTTAATGTCTACCCATATCATCTGTTGTTAATGTCTACCCATATCATCCGTTGTTAATGTCTACCCATACCATCCGTTGTTAATGTCTACCCATATCATCTGTTGTTAATGTCTACCCATACCATCTGTTGTTAATGTCTACCCATATCATCTGTTGTTAATGTCTACCCATATCATCTGTTGTTAATGTCTACCCATACCATCCGTTGTTAATGTCTACCCATATCATCTGTTGTTAATGTCTACCCATATCATCTGTTGTTAATGTCTACCCATACCATCTGTTGTTAATGTCTACCCATATCATCAGTTGTTAATGTCTACCCATGCCATCTGTTGTTAATGTCTACCCATACCATCTGTTGTTAATGTCTACCCATACCATCAGTTGTTAATGTCTACCCATACCATCTGTTGTTAATGTCTTCCCATACCATCTGTTGTTAATGTCTACCCATATCATCAGTTGTTAATGTCTACCCATACCATCAGTTCTTATGTAAGTAATTGTACCTTGATGCAGATATCCCACAAGTACACCCTCTCACAGCAGGCGGACATTGTGATGGATCTGGCTCTTCGACTCAAATTATCCAGCATTCACCTGCTGTCACATGACTACGGGGACACCGTCGCTCTGGAAATGCTTGCCAGGTTCAACGACCTTGAGGTCAAGGCCAGCCAGAGGTCACCAGAAACATCGACACTCCATCTGAAGTCTCTTATCATGCTGAATGGCGGTAGTTACCATTTTATTTGTGTTGTGTATCACTGTGTTGAGCAGGGGCCACTGTACTTACCAGTGCATTTGTTTGGGGCTTTTGGTTTATTGCATGTTATGTTCTTTGTTTTGTTTGCTGTTTAAGCATCAAGATTTCAGTATTTATTCTCATTAATATATTTTGGTACTGCTACATAAAGTAGTTTGGTTATGCTACATAAAGTATATTATTAATTTTAATCTAAATGTTTGCAGTTTGTGGAAATGGTTAACTTGCAATAAAGTAAAATCAGTGTTGGAGGAAGGTAAAGTGAGCAATATTGTGTGAAGTTTATTAAAGCCTGTCTTATCACATTTTTCATTCACATTAAGAGATTACAATTGAAATATATTGAGAATTTTTTTTTGGGGGGGGGATGTACAAAACTTGTCAGGTAACGTTAAAAAGGGTCCAAATGTCTTGGTAAGCTACATACGCACTTATTTGAGAGCTTTCATCTCACATTTTTCTATGGTCAAGCTATGTAGTGTACAACTTTGAAACTATGACATCACACTGACTCTAACCAATGAGAACTGAACCGTTACAAAAGTCCAGCTGACCTACGTCCTGTGTCAACAACTGTACCCACCTTGCCTGTTTCACTTCCCTATTGTCATCAGTTTAGTTTTTATTGAGTTTTGTTGTAAATAATGCTTTGAGTTGGTAATCGTTCTTGTTTCGGCGTAAGAGTTTGGTTTGTGATTGGCGGCTCATGTCTATGCATGTTTTTGCCGCGCCATCGTTTTGTAGGATAAAGTGATGATTGTTGTCGTAGTGCACGATGCAATGTTTTAACCTTGTCCTTATTTACAGGCATCTTTGTGGAAACACTGAGACCACGCATCATGCAAAAGGTGTTTGTTTTTTGCCATTGACTGTCATAGCAATACAATAGAAATATGTCATAGGTAGGTGTAGAGGGGTGCAGGCTGCAGACGTTGCTACATCATTTAGTGTGCAGTGTTTGGTCATTTCAGGTCTGTTTCCTGAGGCACACAAGCCCCGAATCCTTCAAAAGGTTTTTAAATATTTATTTATTTATTATTTATTTATGAATGCATTCATTTACCTGCAATCACCAGTATATTTACTTGTACAGATATCTTTCTTTTCATTTTATTAAAGGGAGAACAAAGGTTTCCATAAATTATATTAAGGAAGATAAATATAAAAATAAGCACTTTAAATAAAGCTCTGAGCTCAGAACTCACAAACCTCTGCATCCTCAGTAGACCCACACCCCCATACCTCTAACCCATTCCACACACACACACACGTCCACAACCAACAATTGTTTTACTGGACAATTCAAATAAATCAAGAGTCGCTCTGCTCTTTTATTTATATATGTTTGTATTTACTGATAATTTGAATATAAATCATTTACTAATTACTTGTGTATATACATTTCATCTTTTTTCCTGTCCTTTTTTATTTTTATTTTTTTATTTTAAGCTTCTGTTGCTGCCAGTGATTGGACCATTTTTGGGAAGATTGACGTTCTTTCCCTTATTCAAGAGAGGGTGAGGATTGTGCTTGGTTAATATTTTATATTCTGTTTTATTTTATTTTATTTTACTTTGTGGTGTTTTATTTATTTATTTATGTTTGATGTTGTGGCTGTGTGTGTTTAGTGTGGAAGGTGTGTTTATGTGTGAATTGCATGTATGCACAATGATCATTAATAGTTGTATCTCATTACATTTGAAATTGTGTTGCTTTTTCTGTTTATATGTTGAAATGTTGCTGTTGTTATACTTATTTGTTCAGATCCATTGTGATGTTATGTATTTTTTCAGATTTGGTGAGATTTTTGGTGAGCGCAAACCCAGTGATGAAGAGTTTATGGATTTTTATTCAGCTTTGTGCCACAACAATGGACACCTGGTCTCTTCCAGGTAAGAGTCTGTACTTAGTTTGTACCTTGTAGCTATTTATAGCTTTTGAAATGTAGGTTTTAGTAGTACATTTTATGCTTCCATTATCAAGACGTATAAGAAACAATGACTTTAGTTGTATTATTAGAGGCAAAATAATGTAACATGCAATGAACTCTTTCAGAACGGCACAAAACAAGAGATGTTTAATTAAAACATAATACAATAACACGTCATGTTGGTGAAAATTATATCAGAGTAAGCCTCATGTGTTAATTAATTATACATGCATAAAAAGAAAAAAAAAGAAGAAAGAGATTGCTCTTATATAGCGCACTTACAAGCTCAGAGAGCTTCTCAAAGCGCTGGCCACTACTATCCAGCAATCACAAAATAGTTTGCTGAAGTCTGGATTCGAACCCATAGTGTTGCAAATGAAAGTAGGGGACATAGCGTTAATTATATGTGCACAGTGTTGAAAATGAAAGTAATGACATAAGATGATTGAAGAACAGAGAAAGCGGGATAACCACACCTGACATATAACAATGATAAAACAATAAGTTAAAATTGCATTAATGTAATGTGTACCAGTGTGCGAGTGATGATTTTATGTGGTTGATCGATTTATTCATTATGCCACTGACTAATTGACTAAATGGTTGATTTAGTTATTGTGTGTCAACAGCATACTACAATACATTCCAGAGCGTCATACTAACAAAGAAAGATGGGTTGGAGCTCTGAAAGCCAGCAGCATTCCAGGTACATGTGCTCAGCTATTGTTGTTGACTTCGTTTTTATATCTATGATTCTATGTATACAACAATGATTGTGTGTATGCTTTGATTTCATTCAACTATTTTCTATTTCATTTATTTATTTATTTATTTATTTATTTATTTATTTATTTATTTTAATTGTATTTTTTAAAAATTCTTGTGTTTATGATGTGTTTTAATTCAAATATTTTTTATTTTATGTTTATTTATTTGCTGATTTATTGATGACTTTAATTCAACTATTTTCTATATTCAGTTCATTTATTTATTGACTGATTGATTTGTTTGCAGTGTTATTTTGACATAATTATTTATTGATTGATATTTTGGTTTGTTGCATTTTAGTGTTGATGATCTATGGACCAGCGGATCCTGTCAATCCTCCAGAATTTGCCACGCTGTTTAGGTAAGCTGTTGTGTTACACTAGTTAGGTAAGCTGTTGGTTAACATTGTTTAGGTAAGCTGTTGTGTAACATTGCTTAGGTAAGCTGTTGTGTAACACTGTTTAGGTAAGCTGTTGTGTAACACTGTTTAGGTAAGCTATTGTGTAACACTGTTTAGATAAGCTATTGTGTAACACTGTTTAGATAGGCTGTTGTATAACACTGTTTAGGTAATTTGTCAGTTAACACTGTTTAGGTAGGCTGTTGTGTAACACTGTTTAGGTAATTTGTCGGTTAACACTGTTTAGGTAGGCTGTTGTGTAACACTGTTTAGGTAATTTGTCAGTTAACACTGTTTAGGTAGGCTGTTGTGTAATACTGTTTAGGTAATTTGTCGGTTCACACACACTGGTTAGCTGTTCTGTTACACTGTTTAGGTAAGCGGTTGTGTAAAACTGTTTAGGGAAGCTATTCTGTATTACTTTTAGGCCGCCAAACTTGATAGAAAATAGATGAGGACCTGTTGTAAGAAAATGTGCATGTGGTTTTGCAGAGAGACAGTGCCTCAGCATACCCTGGCTGTTCTGGATAGAGCTGTAGGTCACTACCCACAATGGGAGGATGTGGAGTCCACTTTAAGGCACATACAAACCTTTCTCCACAAAACCAACACATAGTCAATACATCTTTGTCATCATCAGCAGCAACAGCAACTGCAGTAGCAATATCTTCATCATCCTCATCTTCATTATGACTATATTTACATCTATTTGGTTTTTAAATTCAAGATTTGCTAACTTGGTGACCACATTACATCCATTTTATAGTGAAACATGTAGCCATAAAACCACCATGTCAGATGATGATGATACAGAACCACCATATGAGATGATTTGATGATGGTGGTGGTGTGGAAATAATGAGCCTATAAATGTGTGCATTTTGTCTTCAGTGACATGTTCAAAATATTATGTTTACATCTTTATAATAGAAATGCATTGTTCTACATACTATGTATTTTTAAAGTTTGTTTAAATATTTGTCAATAATTATCTTTTATTTTTATTTTTTGTTATGAAAAGTATTTAAATATAATAAATTATTATAAAGTGTGTAGCTCATGTTGTAATTGTGTGTACACTGCTCAGCATAAGCCATTACACTGAAGCACATATGTATGGAAGCACATATTTTACAGTTACACACTTGCTATAATTGTGTGTACACTGCTCAGCATAAGCCATTACACAAGCACAAAGGTATGGAAGCACATATTTTACAGTTACACACTTGTTGGGACATTTTTTGTTTGTTTTTTTCCTTCACATTGTGGTGACTATTTTCTGTGTAACTTGCCATTGAAAACACACATTTGCTGGCTGTGATAGTTGATTAGCTGTGATAGTTGCGTAACCATCAGTCTACACTCTATGCTTGCCACCATATCTACCAAACCGCATTCATCTCGTATTTAAGTCAGACTCACTATAAACAGTAACATGATTTCATTTGCATTTAAAGGGGGAAGAGGGGAGGGGGGAGGGGGACAAAAGAGTACACCATCAGACTATGTCCAAACACAAGCCAAATAAACTGACTTTTTAGGCGACTATTTAGTTGAATGTTTAGGTGAAATCTGTCGAAACATAAACACCTATTGTTACACAACATAACCAAAACATAGAATATATAAAGATAACATCAGATTATAAATGCCAAAATAAACATGTCATACACTGCATGGACTCTAATTTCTTCAAACCAAGCACAGCTTCAAAAATGTTCACATGAGCAGACAGCATCAAAACTCCAACATAAAGCATACAAACGCGTTCTCCAAAAAGAAACGTTTACCTATGTATCTTTCTTAACAGCATTTTAGAGAACCTATTTCCCTAAAAGACTTAAAACTTTCAAACAAAACACATGTAAGAACACATTCATATGATAGAGTTAGAACAATAATTTCACAGCACATGATAAACACTCAAGGAAAGGTCCCAGGACAAAACAAATCATCCAAAGAAAACGACCTGCAAAAAGGTTGAGGCAGAGAAGACAGGAAGAAAAGGGAAAGGGGGAGGATATAAATAAAAGGAAGAAATAGAAGTGGAAAAGAGAAAGGAGAAATAGAGAAAGTAGATAGGAGAAAGTGGAGAAGAAAGTATAGAGAAATTAAATAGGGAGAAAAAGATGAAAGGAAAGAAAGAGAGGGAGAGAAAGGAATAAAGAGGAAGAGAAAGAAAGAGAGGGAGAAGGAAAGAAGAGGGAGGGAAAGGAAGAAAGATGGAGGGAGAAAAAAAAGGAAAGCGAGGGAGAGAAAGGGCAGAAAAAGACGCAAAGAAGGATGACATAAAGGAAATCTAGAGAACACAATAGAGTCGGAACGAGACATTCACATTCTAGAACCATACAATATAAATGCAATCAATTCATAACTGACCTTTTGGTTTCTTAGAATGTGAGAGGAAAAAGGAACAAGGTAGACGAAATAGCTGCAAGAAGGAAAGACGATCCGCTCTTACAATTGTCACAGGCCAACTAAACAAAAACAGCCCAAAATACAAAACTATACATGAGATCAGATCTCACCAAAGAAAACAAATAACGTGAAAACAAGCTGCACGCCAAAACTTCACCCAACCTCGCGATCATCAAAAAGTTGTTAAGTGAACTGTGCGCAGAATGCATGCACTGCACAGACATATACCCTCGAACTGGATGGCATGGGTGCCTAGAGAAAAATAAAACTGATGAGGTGGAAGAAAGAAGGGATAAACGGAGATAAGGGCAGTAAGACAGAAAGTGAGGGAGAGAGTGGAGAAAGAAAGAAAAATAAGTATAGAGAATCAGAGAGGAAGATAAATTAAACAGCAATAATACACAAGCCACTATTATAGGAAATCATTCAAAAATACAATTCAAGAAACCTTTGACAACGAAACAAGACAAAAGTAAACACCTGCTTGCAAACAGGCACAACACCACTCCAAGCTAAGGTTGCTGCGCTCCCTTGTCTTCTCCATCTTCCTATACTCTTGTGAAACAATGGACCCTCACAGCAGACCTACAATGAAGAATACAAAGCATGGAGATGAGGTGCTAAAGAAAACTTCTGGGCATTTCATATATCCAGCACATCACCAACGACAAAGTCAACAGACATCACACAGGCCATTGGACAACACAATGACATGCTCTCGGTGGTGAAGAGACGGAAACTCTGATGGTATGGCTACGTCACCAGAGCATTAGGCCTTGCAGAGACCATCCTGCAAGGCATGGTGCAGGGAGGCAGAAGAAGAGGGAGACAGAAAAAGATGTGGGAGGACAACATTCGAGAATGTACTGGCTTGACATTGAGCGAAAGCCATGAGGGTTGCCGAAGACAGCGAAAGACGGCAAAAAAGTAATAGCGAACAAAACAAATGATAGCCATTACTTGTATGCAAACAATTGCCTTTAATTTTATAATAAACTTGTATTTTGATTGACAATGACAGCACAAAAAATAATCACAATTAGTTCTCATTTATCCACACACTCACACAATGTCATGCATACATTTGCATGCTTTTCTCTCTCTCTCTCTCTCACACACACACACACACACACACTCTCTCTCACACACATATCTGCATGCTCTCTCTCTCTCACACGCACACACACACATTGTCATGTATATCTGCATGCTCTCTCTCACACGCACATACCAACTTCAAGCATGCAATATACCCCACTCTCTGTATAGTTATCACTCAAACAGGAACTGACACTTCACACTCTTTACAATACAGATCAACCAGTCATCAATATCATTAGTGTCACTGATCAATAATAAAGACCAAAAGACACTTGGCAACATGACAATTTCTTAAAAGATTTTTTTTTAAAGGTAACCTCCAAAATTAATGAATACCTAAATGACATAAAATGTACAAAGCATACCATCATTAAGGCCTTAAATATTTATTATAACTCACGTATTTAACTATAAAAAAAATAAATCACAGCATTACAAAACCATGTTGAAGGTTGAAAAGTTATCAGTTTATGAAGATAATATGGTAGTAAGTGAAAATGTACACATTGTGGCAATGTGCCATCGTATCGCGTTAAACAGAAAATAACAATTAAAAACACAGTTGTACATTTAAACAAAATCCACAATTTTAAAATATCTTAGAGTCACATCTAAATGTTTTAAAAAAAATATGGACGATAATTCAAATGTATTTCCAGACATTAATAATGATAATAATAATTTATTTTGTACAGCACAAAACCAAACTTAATGCTTGCTCTAAGTGCTGGCACACATATCCACACACACAATTCACTATTCAATCACTCACACACTGATTGTTCTGGATCTAAAAGTATTTGGTAAAGAGGCAGGTTTTGAGGTGTTTTCTTTAACACGGTAAGAGACTGGGAGTGCCTGAGGTTGGAGGGCAGAGAGTTCCAAAGAGTTGGGACAAACACAGAAAAAGATCTCCAGCCAAAGGACTCAATCGAATACCTAGGAATTGAAAGAGTTGACACACATAGCCAAAAACTAAGCATTTTCAAAATTGTTCATTTTTTTGGTGGTGTTGTTGAAACAAAAAAAAAAACAACAAAATAACATTAGTATTTGCAAACCAACAATTATAAAAATCGGATCAGTCAATTTTTAGATACAGGACAAAACATGTTTAGGAAATGTGAAGCACAATGACCTTGACCTCTGAGAAAGAGCAACGATGTAACATGCTTAGCAGTAGTACTGACAAAATAAAAATGATGAATTTTGGTTAAGTTATTTTTCAGATAAAGCAACAAGTGTGTTTTAAACAAAAAATTTACAATGAGAGCGATGAACAAACTGTCAACCAGACTGATATTGAAGGATGGTCCATGATTTGAAGTACATATGTATACCAAATATCATCAAAATCTGTTCAGTCGTTTCTTGATATTGAACAAAACGTGTTTAGCAACAAAATGGTACCAGTGACCTTGACCTTAGCGGCAGAGGCAGGCCACTAACCTATGTAAGGTTTCAATGACGTTTGGTCAAAATCCGTTCATTGGGTTTTGAGATATGGCTTGCAAGGGATCAAGCAACTGACAGACAGACTGACATTTGACTCATTCTGATTCCACCTGCCTATTTCAAAGTATTTTTCAGATAAGTCTGGAAATGCAACAACATATTGAAGAGCGTGACAATGAAGTAGACCAAGTTTTTATGTAAATTCATTCATTAATGCTAGATCAAAATTGATCATTTCATCATGGCCTGAGAGAAAGAGAGAGAGAGAGAGACAGAAAGATAGCCTGAGAACTACTATGACAGAAGCTTTAACTGTACAGTTTTGAACAAGCATGTAAAAATATGCATCTTGGCTTTTGTCAAACAAGGGTGCAAGCTATACAAACAGGTTCCATTTACTACTTCATGTACAAATTTGTCACCAAAACTCACAACTGTAGACTAGGAGACAGAGCACACAAAGGTAGTCCTTGGTCAATTGATGTGTTATGACAACACTACAATACAATGAGTGTTAACAATGCCAAGTATAATACACCCATTATTAACAACACTACAATACAATGAGTGTACAATACAATCATTACACATCATGATACTGTTGAACCAATTACTCCATTCCAATCATTACACATCATTATACTGTTGAACCAATTACTTCATTCCAATCATTACACATCATGATACTGTTGAACCAATTACTCCATTCCAATCATTACACAGAGCTTATTCTAGGATTTTGAAGAAGTGGGGGCAGGCCCCCCTTCCTTGAAAAAAAGGGGGGGATTAGGCCCCCATCCGACCAAAACAGTGGGGGCGTCTTCTCGGCATATATAGGGTGTACACACAAACAAATATCCATACTTGTTTTCTCCCGTGATGTTCCCGGATAAACTGCGAAACAATCAAGTGTCGCATTATCTCCAAACAGTAAGTACACACAAATCGCAGACAAAATATATCACAAACTGGTATCTGTAACCTTGCTTTCACAACTGTTGCATAAAAGCTCTGCTATTTTAGAAGATAAGTCATGGGAAAACAGTGTGACTGTTTTCTTCACAGTTCCTCCACTGAATTCGAAGTCAAAAAGCGTGCGCTTTTTCGAAGCCATTCTGATTCTGATTGTAAACCAGTTCCAACCGGTCAGGTTCATCGATGCCACACTCAGAAGAAAGGTGACTTGTCAAAAAGAATAGCATCGGCCAATGAAAATTTGAGACACATCGCATATACAAGAGAGCAACTTCCGTTTAACTTCAGTTTCCGCTACGCCCTAACAGACGACAGAAACGTCACAGTAAAGCCCGCTTCGATCAAGACCTGTAGCGGGATATTTCCAATCTCCGCGGGATCGGGAACGCGCTCATCGAATTTCTTTGCGGGAAAAAAACTTTTTGTGCGTGATCCCGCGCCCTAGAATAAGCTCTGATTACACATCATGATACTGTTGAATCAATTACTTCATTCCAATCATTACACATGATACTGTTGAACCAATTACTTCATTCCAATCATTACAAACTTTGCATCGTCCTATCCTCAAAACACTTTTTTTTTTTATCTGGGGGAAATAAAAGCATTACTGATGAATGAAAGAAAACTTATATAGCGCATTCAAACTTCCACCTCTGGAGACATGCTCACAGCACTTTGGGGAGAGGGGGAAGCGGATAAAAAAATAGGATGACATATGATGGTAATGACAATTTACATAGCACCATCCTCAATAGACACGTGCTAATGCCGCATATCAATCGCTGAAACAATAGTTTGTTTAGTCTGTACTAGTTGTAGGACTGCCATTCCCCAAGGTTAGTTTGTACTAGTAGTAGGACTGTCAATCCCCAAGGTTTAGTCTATACTAGTAGTGCTTTAAACTGATGTCGTTAGGAAAAAGAGGTATACAAATACCATTATTATTATTATTATTTTAGTAGGACTGTAGTTCCCCAAAGGTCTGTCACCTAAGCCATGGCATAATAAGGATAATTCATGAAAACTAAAACTTAAAATTCTTTCAGTACTAAACTATAAATAATAATAATTAAAAAAAAATAATAATAATAATAATAATAGTAATAATAATAATAATAATAATAATAATAATAATAATAATAATAATAATGATAATAATAATAATAATAATAATAATAATAATAATAATGCTGGATGCTATATTCTCTCTTTGTCTTATTCTCACCTTTCCCCAAATCAACAAGCAGGCTCAAATGATCAACATACAAGTTGACATGTTATCACCCACTGTTACACACAGCAAACATATCTATCACTGTTACACACAGCAAACATATCTATCACTCAAACATCACTCAAACATATCTATTACTGTTACACACAGCAAACATATCTATCACTGCTACACACAGCAAACATATCTATCACTCCAACATATCTATCACTCCAACATGTCTATCACTTAAACATATCTATCACTCAAACATGTCTATCACTCAAACATGTCTTTCAAATATATCACTCAAAAATGTCTATCACTCAAACATGTCTATCACTCAAACATATCTATTACTCAAACATGTATCACTCAAACATATATATCACTCAAACATGTTGTAAAGGCACAAAGATCTCTATCAGAAGACAAATAAAAAATCCAATTTTTACTTTTTTAAAATTTCAGATTGACTGCATCCAATACTAATACAAATGAAGCACGCAGTACAAAAATAATAACATGATAATGTAAGTTTTAAATACTATGTTGCACATCCTTATGGCATCAAATCCTGGTAGAATCACAGATGCTGAAAAACTAAACTTGTTCAAACCTATTGCAGGAATTGAAAATGTACAATAAAATATGTGTTGAGCATCCACAATGAATTCCACTGTAAAAGTTGATGTGACGGAGTAGCAGGAAAGGTAGCAGGTATTTACATCAGCAAGCACTTCTTTGTGGTGGCTGGCTTTTGGTGCAAAGAGCTGGATAGAGCAAAGTAACATTCCCATTCACTAGCGTTTGTCTTCAATAATGACCATCATTTCACCATCATCACCATCATCATCATCGCCATCATTAACACCATGGTCACATCAAATAAAGCAGCACATGCGGACATGGACGCATGACAAACCAAAATGTATTCAAAGCAAGGAAAGTGGTCAAGACCGAGAAGCAAAAGAGCAAAACATTAAACATCAGTCTTTTTTATCCAGCTTTTCTCCTTGCTGTTGTTCTTCTTCTCCTGCTCATGGTTCTTCCTCTGCACCTTGTTTCCTCTACTCTGCTCCTCCTCCTCTTCTTCGTCTGCTCCTGCTTCTTCCTCCTCCTGCTATGCCTACTGTTGTGTGCCACTAGTAAGGTGGCTTATGATGTCTTTGTGATAACAAGCTGCCTGTTAGCTGTCAAGCCGTGTGCACTACATGTTTGATATGGAATTGGGACAGTATTATGACCTACAGGTGGATGCTATGAGTATGATATGGAATTGGGGCAGTATTATAACCTACAGGTGGATGCTATGACAGGGCGAGGGTGGGGAAAATAATGTTATACAGTTGGAGTATGTAATGTGTTTGGCACGTGGTATAGTCAAAAGCTAAAAAAAACAAACTTGCCATCTTACGTTCTCCTGCAAAAGAAGAAAGAAAGGTATTGACAACGCAAACAGTGATTAACTAACAATGTCATTGATGTAGCGCCAACTTATCCTACCGTTATCATATTTTTTATTTTTTTTAAATAATCTAAACAAATCTGACATTACTGTTCTGAGTAATAAAACGACAAACTAAGCTTATTAATTTTGTTGTACAGAAAAGAAATGGGGACAGATCTCCCTTCCTCACACTCATCTGTACAAACTCTCTCTCTCTCTCATTCTCTTCAAATTCAGTGCTCTCTCTTTCTCCCTGTCTATGCGAGTCTCTGTGGATCTGTCCTAAAGTGGTCAGTAGTGACTTGATGGCAGCTGTGGATCACCATCACCATGCAGTGCCTTCACCATCATTCTCCACCCCACTCCACATCTCCATCTATCACCCTCCCTCTGTGTCTCTTCCCTCACGCCCTCTCCTTCTCTCCCTCCCTCTGTGGCTCAGTACAGACCTGGTGCTTGCTCTGCGACTGGAGTTTTCATAGAGGGCGATCTCCAGTGCTCTCATCTGCATGATCTTGGTACCAAACTTGTTAAAGTTGTCATCTCCTAGAAGTTCCTTCAGCTCTGCCTGTTGTCATCATCACACACAATTGGCTCATATTATTGTCATCGCTCTTGTCATCATCACACACAAATGGCTCTTATTATCATCATCGTTATTGTCATCATCACACACAAATGGCTCTTATTATCATCATCGCTTTTGTCATCAACACAAACAAATGGCTCTTATTATCATCATTATTGTCATCATCACATACAAATGGCTCATATTATTGTAATCGCTCTTGTCATCAACACATAGAAATGGCTCTTATTATCATCATCGTTATTGTCATCATCACACAAAAATGTCATATTATCGCCCTCGCTGTTGTCATCTGCACAAACAAATGGCTCATATCATCATCATCCAGTTGTCATCTACAGATAGAAATGGTTTAAGAAATGGTTTATGGTTGTTGTCATTAACAGTTAGAAATAAATGAGTTCGAGTTAAGAAAGGCAGATTAATAAATGGAGACAATTGTTGTTGGTCATTACGACATCAACAAGTGATAAATGATTCAATCAGACAACCAGGGTTCAGTCAGTCATTCAATCATGCAGTATCACAGTGGTCCTAAGGTCCTCACTCTCACTGTTATCATCACACCACCACACCACTATGTTCAACATTATTGTGACACCCCCATTGTTATCCTTGCCAATACACCACCATAGTTATCATTATCAATACACCATCGTGCATGGTTATCATTATCATGACACCACCATAGTTATCTTTATCAATACACCATCATGGTTATCATTATCATGACACCACCAACACAACCATTGTTATCATTATCAATACACCACCATTGTTATCCTTATTAATACACCATCTTTGTTATCATTACCACAACACCATTAACACCACCTATCATTGTCACAACACCACCACCACCACAGTTATTAATAGGGAGTTTTTGTTATTAGCAAACATATTTTTCTCCTTCGCTCGCTGCACAGGAAATAGTATCCCCACTTTCTGGAAATTTAGTGCTTTAAATTCCCACTGTCGCTGTCTTCCTCATTTGCTCTTTACCATTCCTGCTCTGTCCTATCACTCTGCTATACTATCTTCTTCTTCGCTAGATCAATGACCTACCTTTTTTCTTGAAAACTCTTCCTGGACAAGACTCCTTGTTTGTGTATGAGGTCTGTTGGATCAGCTTGGGAGTGTTGGACGCTTTCTGCCGGGTGGTCACTAGGGCTTCCTGTGATGTTATTAATTAGCAATATAGGCATTTTATATGTATGTGTTTTGTTGATAATTTATAATGATGTTTGTATTCTATTTTGTTTTTGTAACCAGGGGTTCGAGTAGTTGGGGTAAAGCCTCAGCCGTACCCTGCATGGGATGTCTTTATTGTCAAGTGACTGGCCGGTGGAGGGCATTCAATTTTCCCACTAGGGTTGTTTCAGCAGATCTTTTATGCGGATCGGGGGTTGTCCGGTCCTGATTTGGCTCGGAAGAGTCCGCTGGACCTAAAGCAACAATCAATCAATCAATCAAAAACCCCGGAATATCATATCACATGACGTCATGCAGCAGGCGACGAAGAATGTATATTTTCAGCGTTTTGCGAACTAGGCCTCTGAGGTACATTTTGTTTGTTTGTTTTATAATTGCTGTATAACGCTTTTCCAGCTCAAGAGCTGCTCAAGGCGCTGGCCCATACAGGATCTAACTCAAACTGCCTAAGGCACCCACATGCTGCCATGGGCGCACAGTCTGACGCTCAGACCACTGAGGTTTGGGGAGAAGGGAAACTATACACTGAAACAGCCATCAGGCTAATAGCAACAGTTAGATAGCAAGCGCTTGCAGCCAATGATAATAAGGATAAATGTTCATAACAATGATCATAAGGATAAATGATGAGGTATCCTCTTCTTGATCATGGCCAACATTGGTTCCCTGACCAACAACCAACATCTAGAAAATAGCAACGTTACCACACCTGCACCACCCGTTTCCTTTAAAAGGTGAGGGTGGAGGTCTGTGGAAGCAGTGGTTTGTTTTAGGCCAATAGATGACGCTGACAACACCTGTAGGCCTACGTACCTTGAACACTGTATACTCGTTTTTGATGCCGTACTTCATGACGTCATAGGCAGCTTCCAGCACCACCTGGCCCAATCCTAGTGCACACTCACTGCACACACAACACAACTATCTAATAACATAACACTATATACACACACAACACAAATATCTAATAACATAACACTATATGCACACACAACACAACTATCTCATAACATAACACTATATGCACACACAACACAAATATCTAATAACATAACACTATATACACACACAACACAACTATCTAATAACATAACACTATATGCACACACAACACAACTATCTAATAACATAACACTATATACACACACAACACAACTATCTAATAACATAACACTATATACACACAACACAACTATCTAATAACATAACACTATATACAAACACAACACAACTATCTAATAACATAACACTATATACACACACAACACAACTATCTAATAACATAACACTATATACACACAACACAACTATCTAATAACATAACACTATATACACACACAACACAACTATCTAATAACATAACACATATACACACACAACACAACTATCTAATAACATAACACTATATACACACACAACACAACTATCTAATAACATAACACTATATACACACACATACACAACTATCTAATAACATAACACTATATCACACACAACACAACTATCTAATAACATAACACTATATACACACACAACACAACTATCTAATAACATAACACTATATACACACACAACACAACTATCTAATAACATAACACTATATACACACACAACACAACTATCTAATAACATAACACTATATACACACACAACACAACTATCTAATAACATAACACTATATACACACACAACACAACTATCTAATAACATAACATTATATACACACAACACAACTATCTAATAACACAACATTATATACACACAACACAACTATCTAATAACATAACACTATATACAAACACAACACAACTATCTAATAACACTATATACAAACACAACACAACTATCTAATAACATAACACTATATACACACACAACACAACTATCTAATAACATAACACTATATACACACACAACACAACTATCTAATAACATAACATTATATACACACACAACACAACTATCTAATAACATAACACTATATACACACAACACAACTATCTAATAACATAACACTATATACACACACAACACAACTATCTAATAACATAACACTATATACACACAACACAACTATCTAATAACATAACACTATATACACACACAACACAACTATCTAATAACATAACACTATATGCACACACAACACAACTATCTAATAACATAACACTATATACAAACACAACACAACTATCTAATAACATAACACTATATACACACACAACACAACTATCTAATAACATAACACTATATACACACAACACAACTATCTAATAACATAACACTATATACACACACAACACAACTATCTAATAACACTATATACAAACACAACACAACTATCTAATAACATAACACTATATACACACACAACACAACTATCTAATAACATAACACTATATACACACACAACACAACTATCTAATAACATAACACTATATACACACACAACACAACTATCTAATAACATAACATTATATACACACACAACACAACTATCTAATAACATAACACTATATACACACACAACACAACTATCTAATAACATAACACTATATACACACACAACACAACTATCTAATAACACTATATACAAACACAACACAACTATCTAATAACACTATATACAAAACACACAACACAACTATCTAATAACACTATATACAAACACAACACAACTATCTAATAACATAACACTATATACACACACAACACAACTATCTAATAACACTATATACAAACACAACACAACTATCTAATAACATAACACTATATACACACACAACACAACTATCTAATAACATAACACTATATACACACACAACACAACTATCTAATAACATAACACTATATACACACACAACACAACTATCTAATAACATAACACTATATACACACACAACACAACTATCTAATAACATAACACTATATACACACACAACACAACTATCTAATAACATAACACTATATACACACACAACACAACTATCTAATAACATAACACTATATACACACACAACACAACTATCTAATAACATAACACTATATACACACACACAACACAACTATCTAATAACATAACACTATATACACACACAACACAACTATCTAATAACATAACACTATATACACACACAACACAACTATCTAATAACATAACACTATATACACACACAACACAACTATCTAATAACATAACACTATATACACACACAACACAACTATCTAATAACATAACACTATATACACACACAACACAACTATCTAATAACATAACACTATATACACACACAACACAACTATCTAATAACATAACACTATATACACACACAACACAACTATCTAATAACATAACACTATATACACACACAACACAACTATCTATCTAATAACACTATATACACACACAACACAACTATCTAATAACATAACACTATATACACACACAACACAACTATCTAATAACATAACACTATATACACAACACAACACAACTATCTAATAACATAACACTATATACACACACAACACAACTATCTAATAACATAACACTATATACACACAACACAACTATCTAATAACATAACACTATATACACACACAACACAACTATCTAATAACATAACACTATATACACAAACACAACACAACTATCTAATAACATAACACTATATACACACACAACACAACTATCTAATAACATAACACTATATACACACACAACACAACTATCTAATAACATAACACTATATACACACAACACAACTATCTAATAACATAACACTATATACAAACACAACACAACTATCTAATAACATAACACTATATACACACACAACACAACTATCTAATAACATAACACTATATACACACACAACACAACTATCTAATAACATAACACTATATACACACACAACACAACTATCTAATAACATAACACTATATACACACACAACACAACTATCTAATAACATAACACTATATACACACACAACACAACTATCTAATAACATAACACTATATACACACAACACAACTATCTAATAACATAACATTATACACACACAACACAACTATCTAATAACATAACACTATATACACACACAACACAACTATCTAATAACATAACACTATATACACACACAACACAACTATCTAATAACATAACACTATATACACACACAACACAACTATCTAATAACATAACACTATATACACACACAACACAACTATCTAATAACATAACACTATAAACACACACAACACAACTATCTAATAACATAACACTATATACACACAACACACAACACAACTATCTAATAACATAACACTATATACACACACAACACAACTATCTAATAACATAACACTATATACACACACAACACAACTATCTAATAACATAACACTATATACACACACAACACAACTATCTAATAACATAACACTATATACACACACAACACAACTATCTAATAACATAACACTATATGCACACACAACACAACTATCTAATAACACTATATACAAACACAACACAACTATCTAATAACATAACACTATATACACACACAACACAACTATCTAATAACACTATATACAAACACAACACAACTATCTAATAACATAACACTATATACACACACAACACAACTATCTAATAACATAACACTATATACACACACAACACAACTATCTAATAACATAACACTATATACACACACAACACAACTATCTAATAACATAACACTATATACACACACAACACAACTATCTAATAACATAACACTATATACACACACAACACAACTATCTAATAACATAACACTATATACACACACAACACAACTATCTAATAACATAACACTATACACACACAACACAACTATCTAATAACATAACACTATATACACACACAACACAACTATCTAATAACATAACACTATATACACACACAACACAACTATCTAATAACATAACACTATATACACACACAACACAACTATCTAATAACACTATATACAAACACAACACAACTATCTAATAACATAACACTATATACACACAACACAACTATCTAATAACATAACATTATACACACACAACACAACTATCTAATAAAACATAACACTATATACACACACAACACAACTATCTAATAACATAACACTATATACACACAACACAACTATCTAATAACATAACACTATATACACACACAACACAACTATCTAATAACATAACACTATATACACACACAACACAACTATCTAATAACACTATATACACACACAACACAACTATCTAATAACATAACACTATATACACACACAACACAACTATCTAATAACATAACACTATATACAAACACAACACAACTATCTAATAACATAACACTATATATACACACAACACAACTATCTAATAACATAACACTATATACACACACAACACAACTATCTAATAACATAACACTATATACACACACAACACAACTATCTAATAACATAACACTATATACACACACAACACAACTATCTAATAACACTATATACAAACACAACACAACTATCTAATAACATAACACTATATACACACACAACACAACTATCTAATAACATAACACTATATACACACACACAACACAACTATCTAATAACATAACACTATATACACACACAACACAACTATCTAATAACATAACACTATATACACACACAACACAACTATCTAATAACATAACACTATATACACACACAACACAACTATCTAATAACATAACACTATATACACACACAACACAACTATCTAATAACATAACACTATATACACACACAACACAACTATCTAATAACATAACACTATATACACACACAACACAACTATCTAATAACATAACACTATATACACACACAACACAACTATCTAATAACATAACACTATATACACACACAACACAACTATCTAATAACATAACACTATATACACACACAACACAACTATCTAATAACACTATATACACACACAACACAACTATCTAATAACATAACACTATATAACACACAACACAACTATCTAATAACATAACACTATATACACACACAACACAACTATCTAATAACATAACACTATATACACACAACACAACTATCTAATAACATAACACTATATACACACACAACACAACTATCTAATAACATAACACTATATACACACACAACACAACTATCTAATAACATAACACTATATACACACACAACACAACTATCTAATAACATAACACTATATACACACACAACACAACTATCTAATAACATAACACTATATACACACACAACACAACTATCTAATAACATAACACTATATACACACACAACACAACTATCTAATAACATAACACTATATACACACACAACACAACTATCTAATAACATAACACTATATACACACACAACACAACTATCTAATAACATAACACTATATACACACACAACACAACTATCTAATAACATAACACTATATACACACACAACACAACTATCTAATAACATAACACTATATACACACACAACACAACTATCTAATAACATAACACTATATACACACACAACACAACTATCTAATAACATAACACTATATACACACAACACAACTATCTAATAACATAACACTATATACACACACAACACAACTATCTAATAACATAAATATACACACACAACACAACTATCTAATAACATAACACTATATACACACACACAACACAACTATCTAATAACATAACACTATATACACACACAACACAACTATCTAATAACATAACACTATATACACACACAACACAACTATCTAATAACATAACACTATATACACACACAACACAACTATCTAATAACATAACACTATATACACACACAACACAACTATCTAATAACATAACACTATATACACACACAACACAACTATCTAATAACATAAACTATATACACACACAACACAACTATCTAATAACATAACACTATATACACACACAACACAACTATCTAATAACATAACACTATATACACACACAACACAACTATCTAATAACATAACACTATATACACACACACAACACAACTATCTAATAACATAACACTATATACACACACAACACAACTATCTAATAACATAACACTATATACACACACAACACAACTATCTAATAACATAACACTATATACACACACAACACAACTATCTAATAACATAACACTATATACACACACAACACAACTATCTAATAACATAACACTATATACACACACAACACAACTATCTAATAACATAACACTATATACACACCAACACAACTATCTAATAACATAACACTATATACACACACAACACAACTATCTAATAACATAACACTTATACACACACAACACAACTATCTAATAACATAACACTATATACAAACACAACACAACTATCTAATAACATAACACTATATACACACACAACACAACTATCTAATAACATAACACTATATACACACACAACACAACTATCTAATAACACTATATACACACACAACACAACTATCTAATAACACTATATACACAAACACAACACAACTATCTAATAACATAACACTATATACACACACAACACAACTATCTAATAACATAACACTATATACACACACAACACAACTATCTAATAACATAACACTATATACACACACACACAACACAACTATCTAATAACATAACACTATATACACACACAACACAACTATCTAATAACATAACACTATATACACACACAACACAACTATCTAATAACATAACACTATATACACACACAACACAACTATCTAATAACATAACACTATATACACACACAACACAACTATCTAATAACATAACACTATATACACACACAACACAACTATCTAATAACATAACACTATATACACACACAACACAACTATCTAATAACATAACACTATATACACACACAACACAACTATCTAATAACATAACACTATATACAAACACACAACACAACTATCTAATAACATAACACTATATACACACACAACACAACTATCTAATAACATAACACTATATACACACACAACACAACTATCTAATAACACTATATACACACACAACACAACTATCTAATAACATAACACTATATACACACACAACACAACTATCTAATAACATAACACTATATACACACACAACACAACTATCTAATAACATAACACTATATACACACACAACACAACTATCTAATAACATAACACTAAAACACACACAACACAACTATCTAATAACATAACACTATATACACACACAACACAACTATCTAATAACATAACACTATATACACACACAACACAACTATCTAATAACATAACACTATATACACACACAACACAACTATCTAATAACATAACACTATATACACACACAACACAACTATCTAATAACATAACACTATATACACACACAACACAACTATCTAATAACATAACACTATATACACACACAACACAACTATCTAATAACATAACACTATATACACACACAACACAACTATCTAATAACATAACACTATATACACACACAACACAACTATCTAATAACATAACACTATATACACACACAACACAACTATCTAATAACATAACACTATATACACACACAACACAACTATCTAATAACATAACACTATATACACACACAACACAACTATCTAATAACATAACACTATATACACACACAACACAACTATCTAATAACATAACACTATATACACACACAACACAACTATCTAATAACATAACACTATATACACACACACAACACAACTATCTAATAACATAACACTATATACACACACAACACAACTATCTAATAACATAACACTATATACAACACACAACACAACTATCTAATAACATAACACTATATACACACACAACACAACTATCTAATAACATAACACTATATACACACACAACACAACTATCTAATAACATAACACTATATACACACACAACACAACTATCTAATAACATAACACTATATACACACACAACACA
The DNA here is from genome assembly GCA_036898135.1 of Oncomelania hupensis. Taxonomy (NCBI): domain Eukaryota; kingdom Metazoa; phylum Mollusca; class Gastropoda; order Littorinimorpha; family Pomatiopsidae; genus Oncomelania; species Oncomelania hupensis. The sequence goes on along the minus strand of CM072514.1, from coordinate 91,925,219 downwards.
ACTATCTAATAACATAACACTATATACACACACAACACAACTATCTAATAACATAACACTATATACACACACAACACAACTATCTAATAACATAACACTATATACACACACAACACAACTATCTAATAACATAACACTATATACAAACACAACACAACTATCTAATAACATAACACTATATACACACACAACACAACTATCTAATAACATAACACTATATACACACACACAACACAACTATCTAATAACATAACACTATATACACACACAACACAACTATCTAATAACATAACACTATATACACACACAACACAACTATCTAATAACATAACACTATATACACACACAACACAACTATCTAATAACATAACACTATATACACACACAACACAACTATCTAATAACATAACACTATATACACACACAACACAACTATCTAATAACATAACACTATATACACACACAACACAACTATCTAATAACATAACACTATATACACACACAACACAACTATCTAATAACATAACACTATATACACACACAACACAACTATCTAATAACATAACACTATATACACACACACAACACAACTATCTAATAACATAACACTATATACACACACAACACAACTATCTAATAACATAACACTATATACACACACAACACAACTATCTAATAACATAACACTATATACACACACAACACAACTATCTAATAACATAAACACTATATACACACACAACACAACTATCTAATAACATAACATTATATACACACACAACACAACTATCTAATAACATAACATTATATACACACACAACACAACTATCTAATAACATAACACTATATACAAACACAACACAACTATCTAATAACATAACACTATATACACACACAACACAACTATCTAATAAAACTATATACAAACACAACACAACTATCTAATAACATAACACTATATACACACACAACACAACTATCTAATAACATAACACTATATACACACACAACACAACTATCTAATAACATAACACTATATACACACACAACACAACTATCTAATAACATAACACTATATACACACACAACACAACTATCTAATAACATAACACTATATACACACACAACACAACTATCTAATAACATAACACTATATACACACACAACACAACTATCTAATAACATAACATTATATACACACACAACACAACTATCTAATAACATAACACTATATACACACACAACACAACTATCTAATAACATAACACTATATACACACACAACACAACTATCTAATAACATAACACTATATACACACACAACACAACTATCTAATAACATAACACTATATACACACACAACACAACTATCTAATAACATAACACTATATACACACACAACACAACTATCTAATAACATAACACTATATACACACACAACACAACTATCTAATAACATAACACTATATACACACACAACACAACTATCTAATAACATAACACTATATACACACACACAACACAACTATCTAATAACATAACACTATATACACACACAACACAACTATCTAATAACATAACACTATATACACACACAACACAACTATCTAATAACATAACACTGTATACACACAACAACACAACTATCTAATAACATAACAACACAACTATCTAATAACATAACACTATATACACACACAACACAACTATCTAATAACATAACACTATATACACACACAACACAACTATCTAATAACATAACACTATATACACACACAACACAACTATCTAATAACATAACACTATATACACACACAACACAACTATCTAATAACATAACACTATATACACACACAACACAACTATCTAATAACATAACACTATATACACACACAACACAACTATCTAATAACATAACACTATATACACACACAACACAACTATCTAAATAACATAACACTATATACACACACAACACAACTATCTAATAACATAACACTATATACACACACAACACAACTATCTAATAACATAACACTATATACACACAACACAACTATCTAATAACATAACACTATATACACACACAACACAACTATCTAATAACATAACACTATATACACACACAACACAACTATCTAATAACATAACACTATATACACACACAACACAACTATCTAATAACATAACACTATATACACACACAACACAACTATCTAATAACATAACACTATATACACACACAACACAACTATCTAATAACATAACACTATATACACACACAACACAACTATCTAATAACATAACACTATATACACACACAACACAACTATCTAATAACACTATATACAAACACAACACAACTATCTAATAACACTATATACAAACACAACACAACTATCTAATAACATAACACTATATACACACACAACACAACTATCTAATAACACTATATACAAACACAACACAACTATCTAATAACATAACACTATATACACACACAACACAACTATCTAATAACATAACACTATATACACACACAACACAACTATCTAATAACATAACACTATATACACACACAACACAACTATCTAATAACATAACACTATATACACACACAACACAACTATCTAATAACATAACACTATATACACACACAACACAACTATCTAATAACATAACACTATATACACACACAACACAACTATCTAATAACATAACACTATATACACACACAACACAACTATCTAATAACATAACACTATATACACACACAACACAACTATCTAATAACATAACACTATAACACACACAACACAACTATCTAATAACATAACACTATATACACACACAACACAACTATCTAATAACATAACATTATATACACACACAACACAACTATCTAATAACATAACACTATATACACACACAACACAACTATCTAATAACATAACACTATATACACACACAACACAACTATCTAATAACATAACACTATATACACACACACAACTATCTAATAACATAACACTATATACACACACAACACAACTATCTACATAACACTATATACAAACACAACACAACTATCTAATAACATAACACTATAAACACACACAACACAACTATCTAATAACATAACATTATATACACACACAACACAACTATCTAATAACATAACACTATATACACACACAACACAACTATCTAATAACACTATATACAAACACACAACTATCTAATAACATAACACTATATACACACACAACACAACTATCTAATAACATAACACTATATACACACACAACACAACTATCTAATAACATAACACTATATACACACACAACACAACTATCTAATAACATAACACTATATACAAACACAACACAACTATCTAATAACATAACACTATATACACACACAACACAACTATCTAATAACACTATATACACACACAACACAACTATCTAATAACATAACACTATATACACACACAACACAACTATCTAATAACATAACACTATATACACACAACACAACTATCTAATAACATAACACTATATACACACACAACACAACTATCTAATAACACTATATACAAACACAACACAACTATCTAATAACATAACACTATATACACACACAACACAACTATCTAATAACATAACACTATATACACACACAACACAACTATCTAATAACACTATATACACACACAACACAACTATCTAATAACATAACACTATATACACACACAACACAACTATCTAATAACATAACACTATATACACACACACAACACAACTATCTAATAACATAACACTATATACACACACAACACAACTATCTAATAACATAACACTATATACACACACAACACAACTATCTAATAACATAACACTATATACACACACAACACAACTATCTAATAACATAACACTATATACACACACAACACAACTATCTAATAACATAACACTATATACACACACAACACAACTATCTAATAACATAACACTATATACACACACACAACACAACTATCTAATAACATAACACTATATACACACACAACACAACTATCTAATAACATAACACTATATACACACACAACACAACTATCTAATAACATAACACTATATACACACACAACACAACTATCTAATAACATAACACTATATACACACACAACACAACTATCTAATAACATAACACTATATACACACACAACACAACTATCTAATAACACTATATACAAACACAACACAACTATCTAATAACATAACACTATATACACACACAACACAACTATCTAATAACATAACACTATATACAAACACAACACAACTATCTAATAACATAACACTATATACAAACACAACACAACTATCTAATAACATAACACTATATACACACACAACACAACTATCTAATAACATAACACTATATACACACACAACACAACTATCTAATAACATAACACTATATACAAACACAACACAACTATCTAATAACATAACACTATATACACACACAACACAACTATCTAATAACATAACACTATATACACACACAACACAACTATCTAATAACATAACACTATATACACACACAACACAACTATCTAATAACATAACACTATATACACACACAACACAACTATCTAATAACATAACACTATATCACACACAACACAACTATCTAATAACACTATATACAAAACACAACACAACTATCTAATAACATAACAATATACACACACAACACAACTATCTAATAACATAACACTATATACACACACAACACAACTATCTAATAACATAACACTATATACACACACAACACAACTATCTAATAACATAACACTATATACACACAACACAACTATCTAATAACATAACACTATATACACACACAACACAACTATCTAATAACATAACACTATATACAAACACAACACAACTATCTAATAACATAACACTATATACACACACAACACAACTATCTAATAACATAACACTATATACACACACAACACAACTATCTAATAACATAACACTATATACACACACAACACAACTATCTAATAACATAACATTATATACACACAACACAACTATCTAATAACATAACACTATATACACACACAACACAACTATCTAATAACACTATATACAAACACAACACAACTATCTAATAACATAACACTATATACACACACAACACAACTATCTAATAACATAACACTATATACACACACAACACAACTATCTAATAACATAACACTATATACACACACAACACAACTATCTAATAACACTATATACAAACACAACACAACTATCTAATAACATAACACTATATACACACACAACACAACTATCTAATAACACTATATACACACACAACACAACTATCTAATAACATAACACTATATACACACACAACACAACTATCTAATAACATAACACTATATACACACACAACACAACTATCTAATAACATAACACTATATACACACACAACACAACTATCTAATAACATAACACTATATACACACACAACACAACTATCTAATAACATAACACTATATACACACACAACACAACTATCTAATAACATAACACTATATACACACACAACACAACTATCTAATAACATAACACTATATACACACACAACACAACTATCTAATAACATAACACTATATGCACACACAACACAACTATCTAATAATAACACTATATACAAACACAACACAACTATCTAATAACATAACACTATATACACACACAACACAACTATCTAATAACATAACACTATATACACACACAACACAACTATCTAATAACATAACACTATATACACACACAAACACAACTATCTCATAACACTGTAACTTGTTGATGTTCTTTCACACACAACACAACTATCTAATCCTATATGCACATGCCCTCATTGTTGATTTTTCGGTAGGCATCAGCTCTTGTGAGGTGTTCTTTTTATTTTTCTTTACTATACAGGTCCAAAAGTTCAGGTGTGATCCACAGTTTCTTCTTTGGCCGGTGTTGGCCAAAGACTTTGATGTATTTACTTTCTTCAAATAGAGCCGGAAAGACATCATCACAAGATCATGGTCACAAAGTGTGTGTCCTGCCAATGTTGACGCTTGATCTGAAGCGTTTCTTGACCATGATGTAGTCAATGTGGTTGTGATGCTCTCCGCTGGGACTATGCTAGGTCCATCGACCAGATTTTTTGTTGAAAACCAAGCGTGTTTGCCAGTATCAGATTGTTGTATCTGGCAAACTCCAGGAGTCTCATACCTCTGACATTTGAGGAGACATCATACAAATCAAATTGTATTGGATTTATATTTGATTATTAGCTTTTATTGAGTTTTTCATCAACCAGCATCTATGTATAAAGTACACCAATTACCATGAACATAATAATGATGAGAGAAAGAGCCAGGGTAAAGTGGAGAGCGAGAGAGAGAGAGAGAGAGAGAGAGAGAGAGAGAGAGAGAGAGAGAGAGAGAGAGAGAGAGAGAGAGAGAGAGAGAGATATGACATTGTGACTCAGGACATATATATATAAATAAATGTTTGAAGGTGTTTGACTTGGGTTGACAAACTATACAAGAAGCACCCATACGTTTGACATTTCTGCAGCTGAAGTAAAAGGTGCTCCTCTCCCATTTCTGCACAAAGAAAAAAAGTAACCATTCAAAGGTAAATTACCATAGCAAACCTTACACCAGTTGGGTGCCTGAATAGTATTACAACAGTTGGGTGCCTTTATAGTATTACACCAGTTGGGTGCCTGTATAGTACTACACCAGTTGAGTGCCTTTATAGTATTACACCAGTTGGGTGCATGTATAGTATTACACCAGTTGGGTGCCTGTATAGTACTACACCAGTTGGGTGCCTTTATAGTATTACACCAGTTGGGTGCCTTTATACTATTACACCAGTTGGGTGCCTGTATAGTGTTACACCAGTTGGGTGCCCCAATGGTGTAATGATCCTGAAGTTACAACAAAACAAAAGAGTAAATTGGCCTGCACACAACTATACAATGCACCAGTATGCTGATCTTTTGAACGACCTTTAGAGGTCTACATGGTTCTAACTCAAGTCACAAATCCAACATTAATTAACTGTCAAATGTAGTACTGTGGCCTACTTTCACACAGAAAGGGGACTTATTTCTCTTTTGTTGATTTTTTTTTTCATTCCCTGATATTTACTAGATATTAATATCAATAAATACAAAGTTAGGAAATGCGTCAAAGAAATAAAGTAGTCTATTAATAAAAATGTCAAATACCTGCATTTGTCTGTAGATCGTAATACGTCTCACTGTCCTGAAATATCAAAATGTCACAATTATTGAATCAGTGTTGGAGAAAGGAGTGGTGACACAAGTGGGAGGGGCGGTGACACAAGTGGGAGTGGCGGTGACACAAGTGGGAGGGGCGGTGACACAAGTGGGAGGGGTGGTGACACAAGTGGGAGGGGTGGTGACACAAGTGGGAGGGGTGGTGACACAAGTGGGAGGGGTGGTGACACTTGTGGGAGGGGTGGTGACACAAGTGGGAGGGGCGGTGACACAAGTGGGAGGGGTGGTGACACAAGTGGGAGGGGCAGTGACACAAGTGGGAAGGGTGGTGACACAAGTAGGAGGGTCTTGGAGGAGCAGGAGGAAAAGGAGGAGAAAAGAGCGAGACAGAAAGACAGAGACAGAGAGAACACACTAGACACACACACAAAGACAAACACAAACAGACATAAACAGAGAGAACACACTAGACACACACACAAAGGCAAACACAAACAGACAGAGACAGAGAGAACACACTAGACACACACACAAAGACAAACACAAACAGACATAGACAGAGAGAACACACTAGACACACACACAAAGACAAACACAAACAGACATAAACAGAGAGAACACACTAGACACACACACAAAGACAAACACAAACAGACATAAACAGAGAGAACACACTAGACACACACACAAAGGCAAACACAAACAGACAGAGACAGAGAGAACACACTAGACACACACACAAAGACAAACACAAACAGACATAGACAGAGAGAACACACTAGACACACACACAAAGGCAAACACAGACATAGAGAGAACACACTAGACACACACACAAAGACAAACACAAACAGACATAAACAGAGAGAACACACTAGACACACACACAAAGACAAACACAAACAGATATAAACAGAGAGAACACACTAGACACACACACAAAGACAAACACAAACAGACATAGACAGAGAACACACTAGACACACACACAAAGACAAACACAAACAGACATAGACAGAGAGAACACACTAGATACACACACAAAGACAAACACAAACAGACATAGACAGAGAACACACTAGACACACACACAAAGACAAACACAAACAGACATAGACAGAGAGAACACACTAGACACACACACAAAGACAAACACAAACAGACATAGACAGAGAGAACACACTAGACACACACACAAAGACAAACACAAACAGACATAAACAGAGAGAACACACTAGACACACACACAAAGACAAACACAAACAGACATAGACAGAGAGAACACACTAGACACACACACACAAAGGCAAACACAAACAGACATAGACAGAGAACACACTAGACACACACACAAAGGCAAACACAAACAGACATAGGCAGAGATGTACAACACTATACTGTGAAATACAGTACAGCTACACAACACTACACAACTGCATCGTCCATTACAAAATGGCCATGGGCTTGCAAGTTGAAAGATTATATAAATGTTCACACAGATATATAGACATTCTATAAGGAAATGAAAGAAGTATGCTTACATCGCTACCACCAACAGCACCTTCATCACCATCACCACCACCATTAGCACCACTGGCACCAGCACCGCCCATCAGAAACATGGAGTTAGAGCTCATTCCTTCCACAGTCTGGTTGGGATTCAGTCGCAGGTCCTGCAGGCATTCATATTCATCAACCACATCGTCCACAGCAGCCGTGATACCTGGCATCTACATTTATATGCACTGTGTCTAGCAGCTCCAGCTATTGTTGTTTAACTGCATGATCATCATCAGCAGCAGTCAACATAAAACCTATCATCACCATCATCATTGTATTCATTATCCTCATCTTCTGTTCCATATTCTTCTATCTTCCATCTCTCTTCCTCTTCTTCTTCTCCATCATCCTCTTTTTGTCCTTCTCAGCAGTCAATATCTTTTTCTCCTCATCATTCTTCCTTTTTCTTTTCCTTCCTTTCTCCTCCTCCTCCTATTCCTCTTCTTCTTCTTCCTACCTTCATGGTCTTGGTGAGAGGTCTGGGTAAAGGTCGAGGCCTGGCATCTGGTATGTCTTGGTCCAACTCCTCTAGCTTTTGAATGGCGTCTGATGGCACCTTTTGTTAAATTAACAATACATGAAAAACATAAACATTTAAGAAATTCTTATTTCACTTCTTCTTCTTGAAGTTTTCTTCTTTGTTTTCCTCATCATCGTCATCGTCATCATCATCATCATCATCATCTTCTTATCATCATCACCATCATCATCTTCTTATTCTTCTTCCTTCTTTTTCTTCTTCTTCTTCAAGCTTTCTTTCTTTCTTCATCTTCTTTTTCTTACCAGGACGTCTTCAGCTCTGAGTGGTGCAGTATAGGCGCCTGTCAGACGGGAGATATCACGAGCTATCTTTGGAGGTTGTCGACCCAGACTCCGGGCATGCTCATTGATGATTTCCACTGGCTGAAACAATTCAATACATTACAATACCAAAATATACAATACAAAACAGTAAAATATAACAGTACAATACAACATAGAACAATACAACACAGTACAATACAACACAGTACAATACAGGGTGTTCCAAAAGTCTTGGGCACATTTTGACATTGAATATTTCCGAAACTATTAAGGATATAAAAACGCATCTGGTAAATTCAGAAAGCTTGTAATCTCAATTTTTAATGATGTTCAATGTGAGCACCATTGGTCACACGACACACATCAAGCCGATAGTCAAATTCTTGCCAAATGCGTCCCAGCATTTTCTGGTTGAGTGAACGCCATTAATGGGTCTGAAAAGAAATTTAAAAAATCAACAGCTTTACAAAACACGTAATGTAATTAGCTTTAAAATGGCACAACTTTTATCTTACTACCATTCATAGTAATTGAGATATGGGGACTTCAAATGTGCCCAAGACTTTTGGAACACCCTGTACAACACAGTACAATACAACACAGTACAATACAACACAGTACAATACAACACAGTACAATACAATATAACAGTACATACAATACAACACAGTACAATACAACACAGTATAATACAATACAACACAGTACACTACAATACAACACAGTACACTACAATACAACATAGTACAATACAATACAACACAATACAGTAGAAATACAATACAGAACAATGCAATACAGTACAATACAACACAATACAGTAGAAATACAACACAGAACAATGCAATACAGTTCAACACAATACAAGCAGTACAATACAACACAATACTGTAGAAATACAACACAGTACAATACAACACAGTACAATACAACACAGTACAATACAACACAGTACAATACAACTATCCTATCCTATCCTATCCTGTCCCATAACCCGAAGGTCGTAGGGGCACCACAGATGATCGCTTAACCAGCATACTCCATCTTTCTCTGTCCTCAGCAGCCCTCATGGCTTCGCTCAGTGTCAAACCAGTCCATTCTCGAATGTTGTCCTCCCACCTCTTTTTCGGTCTCCCCCTTCTTCTACCTCCTTGCACTGTGCCTTGCAGAATGGTCTTTGCAAGGCCTGATGATCTGGTGACGTGGCCATACCATCGGAGTTTCCGTTTCTTCACCACTGTGAGCAGGTCATCGTGTTGTCCAATGGCTTGTGTGATGGTCTGTCGGACTTCAACGTTGGTGATGTGTTGGGTATAGGAAATGCACAGAAGTCTTCTGTAACACCTCATCTCCATGCTTTGTATTCTTCGTTGGAGATCTGCTGTGAGGGTCCATGCTTCGCAAGCATATAGGAAGATGGAGATGACCAGAGATCGCAGCAGTCTTACTTTGGAATGTAGACTGATGGTTCTGTCTTTCCAAATGGGCTTCAACCTTGTCAGGGCAGCAGTTGTTTGTGCGATCCTGGAGAGGACTTCCTGTCGAGACCCATTGTCTGACACAATGGCTCCTAAATATTTGAAGCTGTGCACTGTGTTGAGGGATTGGCCTTGTACTTTGATGTCCGTGTTGATGCCATTGGTGTTGTTGGTCATCATTTTGGTCTTCTCTGCACTTATTTCCATTCCATAAGCTCTGGAGGTGGTGTCAAGCCTCTGTACAAGCTGTTCAAGTTCTTGTTCCTCTCCAGCCAATCCATCAATATCATCCGCAAAACGAAGATTGGAGATTGCTCTGCCCCCTATGCTGACTGTGCCTTCGTGATCTGCAAGAGCATCTGACATGATGCGCTCTAGGAAGATGTTGAAGAGTGTTGGAGAGAGTAGGCATCCTTGACGCACACCGATTGTTGTTCTGAACCAGTTCCCGATGACGCTGTTATGGAGGACTGCACTGGTAGCCTTGTCATACAGGCTTTTGATGACTTCTATGATTTTAGGGCTGATGTTGTACACTTTCATGGTTGCCCATAGAGCTGCATGCCAGACTCGGTCAAATGCCTTCTTGAAGTCTATGAACACATGATATAGATGTTGTTGGTGCTGTAGGTATTTCTCACAGATTATTCTGAGGTTGAAAATCTGTTCAGTGGTACTTCGCCCTGCCATGAATCCTGCTTGTTCTTCAGCTATGATTTGTTCAGCTTGTGGTTTCAACCTGTTGAGTATTATTTTCAGGAGGACCTTGCTGGGATGGCTGATGAGGCTGATGGTGCGGTAGTTTTCACACTCCTGAAGGTTACCTTTTTTAGGAAGAGTGATGACAAGCGACTGGGTCCATGGTGTAGGCCATTCCCCACTCTGCCAGATCTTGTTACAGATAGTGGTGAGAGCATCAGTCATCGCTTCTCCTCCTGCTTGTAGCAGTTCCGCTGGTATGTTGTCCACTCCCGCTGACTTCCCTTTCTTCAGCGATTGCACTGCTGCCTCAACTTCTTCCCGGAGAATTGGGAGGATTTCTTCTTCTTCTCTGCTCTCGGGACATGCTAGAACTGATGGGTCTCCATTTGGTGTATGGTTGTAAAGGTCAGAGCAGTACTCTGTCCATCTGTCCAAGACTTCTTGTTCTTCTGTAAGGCAAATGCCAGACTTGCTTTGGATAGTGGAGACTTTGGGCTGTTTAACACTTGTCAGCCGCTTCACAGTCTGGTAGGCCTTCTTGCTGTTGTTCTTGTTCAGATTATTCTCTATTTCCTGGCATTGATCTTCTATCCAGTTCTCCTTTGCTGTGCGCATGCCTTTTCGGATGTCATTGTTGATTTTTCGGTAGACATCAGCTCCCTGTGAGGTGTTCTTTTTCTTTTTTAACTCTCTTCGTTTATCACACAGATCCAAAAGTTCAGGTGTGATCCACGGCTTCTTCTTTGGTCGGTGCTTGCCAAGGATCTCAGTGGCGGCATCTGTTACAGCTGAGTTGAAGGTATTGGTCATGGTGTTGACATCTACTTCGCCTGCCCCCAAAATAAGCAGTGGTGCAAATTTCCCTCCAATTGTGGCCTGAAATATTTTTGCCACCTCCGGGTCTTGCAGTTTGTCCAGGTCGAACTTCAGCCTAGTGCACTTTGCTGTATTTACTCTCTTCAAATGGAGCCGGAAAGACATCATCACGAGATCGTGGTCACTTCCAATGTCTGCTCCTGGAAAAGTGCGTGTCCTGCCAATGTTGATGCTTGATCTGAAGCGTTTCTTGACCATGATGTAGTCGATCTGGTTGTGATGTTCCCCGCCGGGACTGTGCCATGTCCATCGTCTGGATTTTTTGTGGAGACCAAGCGTGTTTGCCAGTACCAGATTGTTGTATCTGGCAAACTCCAATAGCCTCAGACCCCTGTCATTTGTCTCGTTGTTGCAGTGGGGTCCGCATGTGTCTCCCCAGTTGCGGTGCGCATCTTGGCCAACCTTGGCATTCCAGTCGCCTTGCACTATGACTATGTCCTTCTTCGGCACTTGGTCAAGGACCGCCTGTATATTTTCATAAAAATCCTCCACTTCGCTGTCTTCATAGTCTGATGTTGGGGCATAGGCCTGGATGATGGTAATGTTGAAAGGGGTTGCTCTCAGACGGATGGTAATGAGTCTACTGGAGACTGGGCGGCAACCCATGACAGTGGCTAGAATGTTCTTGTGGACCAAGAATCCGACGCCGTGTTCGTGCCTGTCATCTCTACCGCTGAAATAGAGCTTGTGGCCTTTGTCAGTCGTTGTTTCACCTAGGCCTTTCCAGCGCAGTTCGCTGATACCTAGAACGTTCCATCGATAGTGGTCCAGCTCGTGGGCCAGTTCTTCTAATTTTCCTTCCGCAGTTAGGGTCCTGACGTTCCAGGTTCCTATGACGATGTTGTTTCTCGTGCGGATCTTGCTATATTGTCCATCAGTAGCATACTTAACACCTCCGTCCTGGTGGCCAACGGAAGGCGCGGTCCTTGTGCCGGGTGACGGCCCGGGCGACGACCGATCCGGTATGGAATTAGTGGATTGTGTCATCATGTAGTGTGTCTTGGGCAAAAAAAAGACCTGGCAGGGCCCAATCCTCTCCAGGCTGTTGGCCACAGCCGAAATCCACGAATACAGTGTGGCTCGCCTTGGCCCTGAGCACGTGGTCGTTGAACCTGTAGTAACGTGAGGTTCCTCCGTCCTGGCCGGTGACTTCTGTGTAGAAGACTTTCGCCCAGTGATGCCGTGCTAACATCACCCCTGTTAGTCGCCTCTTACGACACGCCGGGAAACGTTGGGTCTATTCTATTTGCCCGAACCCACAGAGCAAACAATACAACAGTATTGCATTGTATTGTACAATACAACAGTACAATACAATGCAATACAATACAACCCAATACAGTAGAAATACAACACAGTACAATAAAACACAGTACAATACAACACAATACAACAGTACAATGCAACACAACACAATACAACACAGTACAATACAACACAGTACAATACAATACAACACAGTACAATACAACACAATAAAGTAGAAATACAATACAGAACAATGCAATACAGTACAATACAAAACAATACAACAGTACAATACAACACAGCACAATACAACACAGTACAATACAACACAGTACAATACAATACAATACAGTACAATACAACACAATACAGTAGAAATACAATACAGAACAATGCAATACAGTACAATACAACACAATACAGTAGAAATACAATACAGTACAATACAACACAGTACAAACAATACAACACAGTACAATACAATACAACACAATACAGTAGAAATACAACACAGTACAATACAACACCGTACAATACAACACAGTACAACACAATACAATACAACACAGTACAATATAATACAACACAATACAGTAGAAATACAATGGCAAATCCCTCTGGAACATGTTTTTTATCCAAAATTGTGCTACTTATTTCTGAGTAGGTGAAGGAAGAGAAGAAGAAGAAGAAGAAGAAGAAGAAGAAGAAGAAGAAGAAGAAGAAGAAGAAGAAGAAGAAGAAGAAGAAGAAGAAGAACAACAACAACAACAAAAACAACAACAACAAAAAGAAGAAGAAGCAGAAGCAGAAGCAGAAGAAGAACAAGAACAAGAACAAGAAGAAGAAGAAGAAGAAGAAGAAGAAGAAGAAGAAGAAGAAGAAGAAGAAGAAGAAGAACAACAACAAGAAGAAAAAGAAGAAAGAAGAAGAAGAAGAAGAAGAAAGAAGAAGAAAAAGAAGAAGAAGAAGAAGAAGAAGAAGAAGAAGAAGAAGAAGAAGAAGAAGAAGAAGAAGAAGAAGAAGAAGAAGACAACTAAATGGACAGTGCAAAATGTGCACTTTCATTTTGCCAATGAAGAAGAAGGAGGAAGAAGAAGGAGTAAGAAAAAGGAGGAAGAAGAAGAAGGTATAACAGAGGAATAGGGAGAGGTGAGGAACAGGAGAAGCCTGAACAAGGAGAGGAAAACAGAAAACAGAAAAGAAAGACAGGAAAACAAAGAGAAGAGGGTGAAGAAAGGAAGGGAGTGGGAGGACAAAGAGAAGCAGAGAACAACAAGTGGAGGCGGAGGTTGTACATGTACATCACAAAGGATAGGGGGAGGGGTGGGGTGGAGGTTGTACATGTACATCACAAAGGATAAGGGGAGGGGTGGGGTGGAGGTTGTACATGTACATCACAAAGGATAAGGGGAGGGGTGGGGTGGAGGTTGTACATGTAGTACTACATCACAAAAGATAGGGGAGGGGTGGGGTGGAGGTTGTACATGTACATCACAAAAGATAGGGGAAGGGGTGGGGTGGAGGTTGTACATGTACATCACAAAGGATAGGGGGAGGGGTGGGGTGGAGGTTGTACATGTACATCACAAAAGATAGGGGGAGGGGTGGGGTGGAGTGGGGGAGAAAGTAAAGAAGAGAACGGACAAAGAAGGTAGAAGGCAAAAAGAAAAGGACAAAAACGATGACAGAAAAAAAAAATGTTGGAGAAGAAAACGTTGAAGACAATGATGATGAGGACACTGAAGATGTTTAAGATAATGACAATGAAGGCGCCACTGCTGTTCATGTTGACACTACGGCTGACAATGACTATTACGACGATGATAACGATATCTGTGGATGTATCTTTCAGGTACCTTCTTTGGGTTGAGCATGCAGTTTTGGATGAGCTGTGAGTTGAGGATGTTGCCAGCGCTGGGTCGTCGTCGTGGGTCCTTGATCAACATGCTGCTGATGGTGTCCCTCAGGTCACGACTGTAGCTGTCTGGCAGTGGGATTTGCTGAACACACCAATGATTGAATCAGTACAGGGATACATCAATGAACCGATGAATCAATCAATCAATCAATAGTCAACTAAGCAATTGATCAATTGACTTTTGTCTTGAACTATGGCTGAGTTGATGTTGTGGTCACTGGATAGAAGGGGTAGATCAACATGTTTGTTAATGGTGTTCCTCAGTTCACACACAGGACACTTGGAACCCATTCTTTCCTGATCCTAATTGATCTATCTCCATGGTCTATCATCAATTTTGCCAATAAAAATGTTTATATTCTTGATTTCGTTTTTTAAAAACAACTGCTCAATTTCCATCCTTTATCCTTATCTCCCTCTTTACATCCCCTCCTCATCAACACTTGCAATAGGCCTCCCACTTTACATCCCCTCCTCATCAACACTTGCAATAGGTCTCCCACTTTACATCCCCTCCTCATCAACACTTGCAATAGGCCTCCCACTTTACATCCCCTCCTCATCAACACTTGCAATAGGCCTCCCACTTTACATCCCCTCCTCATCAACACTTGCAATAGGCCTCCCACTTTACATCCCCTCCTCATCAACACTTGCAATAGGCCTCCCACTTTACATCCCCTCCTCATCAACACTTGCAATAGGCCTCCCACTTTACATCCCCTCCTCATCAACACTTGCAATAGGCCTCCCACTTTACATCCCATCCACCTCCCCCTAAAGTGTACGTTGCGTTATTCACAACCCTCAGTCACCATCCATGGACCACTAATTGAAATTAAATGTAAAGTAGAAATATAAGACAGACAAACTATACATGTGTCAGAGACAAACTATACATGTGTCAGAGACAAACAATACATGGGTCAGAGACAAACTACATATGTGTTAGAGACAAACTACATGTGTGTCAGAGACAAACGACATATGTGTCAAAGACAAATTATTCATGTGTCAGGGGCAAACTATATATGTGTCAGAGACAAACTATACATGTGTCAGAGACAAACTAAATATGTCAGAGACAAACTATACATACGTCAGAGACTAACTAAATACTTCAGAGACAAACTATACATGTTTCAGAGACAAACTAAATATGTCAGAGACAAACTATACATGTGTAGGAGACAAACTAAATATGTCAGAGACAAACTATACATGTGTTAGAGACAAACTAAATATGTCAGAGACAAACTATACATACGTCAGAGACTAACTAAATACTTCAGAGACAAACTATACATGTGTAGGAGACAAACTAAATATGTCAGAGACAAACTATACATGTGTAGGAGACAAACTAAATATGTCAGAGACAAACTATACATGTGTTAGAGACAAACTACATATATGTCATAGACAAACTATACATGTGTCAGAGACAAACTACATATGTGTCAGAGACAAACTATACATGTGTTGGACACAAATTAAATATGTCAGAGACAAACTACATATGTGTCAGAGACAAACTATACATGTGTTGGACACCTACCCTGCCTCCCATGACCTGCACCAGCAGAAACATCACGCCCATCTCATCGCTCCCTTTCTTGCCTGTAATGTCGTAGAACACACAGCCCAAGCTCCAGATGTCAGACTGAAATATAGCAGTATCACTGCCATCACCGTCATCATCATCAACAGTAGCAACCGTAGCAACAGCAGCAACACCATCACTATCATCATCAACATAAGCAGCTCAGCAGTAGTAGTAACAGTAGCAGCATTAGTAACAACACAGCCAGCAGTAGTAGTAACAGTAACAGCATCAGTAGGAACATCACAAGCAATATAGTAGCAAGAGTAGAAGCAGCAATACCATCATCCTAACATTACCAACATCATCATAAGCAGTAGCAATAACATCGTCATATTTTATAATGATATTTGTATTCTATTTTATTTTTGTAAACGGGGGTTCAATAAATTAGAGCATAGCCTCAGCGTCCCCTGCGTGGGATGCCTTTATTGTAAAGTGACCGGCTGGTGGAGTGCCTTCAGTGTTACCACTAGGGTTGTTTCGGCAGATCTTTTATGCGGATCAGGGGTGAGTCCTCTTTCAGCCAAGTTGTGGACTTGATTTTGTGGTCCTGATTCGGCTCTTTTCAGTCCGCTGGACCCAGTAAGCAATGAACACCTAACCTAACAACATCGAAGCTGTCATAAGGGTTAGCATCATCATCAGCAGCAATGACATCGTCATTTATCGTCATCACTAATATCTTTCTCTTTGTTGTTGTCATCACCACAATAACCACTAGCAGTCAACATGTTGAAGCAATGCACCAAGCAGGACCAAAGTACAGGGCCGTATGTCACGTCCCCCGAGCGGGTTCTGTGACGTCAGCACATGCAACGAGTGAATAGGATAAAACTCAAACAAAATAAACTAACACAAAATGCCAGAATACAAACACACTCTTTTATTCAACAACTAACAGGCAAACACAGGACAAATGGGAACTAACCTCCCCTCAACCCCTAAATAGACCCCCGTCCCAATACTAACTAACAATTACCTCCCCTTGTAGCAACCCAAACAGAACTAAACAACAACAGTTTCTTTACAAAGTGTATACAGCAAAATCAAAATCAACAAATCAATTCAAAATGTAAATCTTCAAATAATAAGCAAACAGCGTCTGAATCTTTACTCATAAACTGTTATCTGGCGAAGCTGTGGCACCGAAGCAATGTCTCAATGTCTTGTCAAGTAGCTCAGAGAGCTAAACAGTCTCTTTCACAATAAGCGGATGATTCTTCTAACTAAATGAATATGTTTTTAGGTGTGGTGCAGTGTGAATCTGTGTGTGCATGAATTAGGTATGAAAACCTCCTGTAATGGTGTTGCCTCGATACATAGGCGAAACCTGCAGCATTGTAAGAGATCACCACAACACTACTCTGTTGTAGAGGCAAAGGCACACCCCAGGCTGGCTAGAACCCAGTCAGCGTCAACAACAGCAACATCAGTACAGCATAACAGGCAACATCAGAAGCAACAGCGTTGAAATAATGCGTAGAAATAAACAGGTAGAAGAAACAAGTAGAAGTAATAGCCCACACCTGTAAGCATATACACAGTCTTAACAACCTGCCTACAAAACAATAACCACTATATAATATAATATAACACGCCGTCCTCCGTCCACCATCTTGACCTGTATATGAATACCATGATAATAATACAAGATGCTATACACACATTCCAATAATATAAATCAACCTTTGATGCTAAATAATTCGCATCTTCTATAAACACAAACATTTATATAAATGTACATAATCATTGCAACCACACTTCAACCACACAGTCCTGATTCATTCCGCCTCCCACTATCACCACCGTCACCCCCAACAATTATAACACATCACGATTATCTCCCTTCTTCCATACTACCTTGCCATACTATACTATAAACATGCTTCCTTCATAATCATCGCTTCATCTTTGTTCAGCGTAATACATTCTATCGTTCTCTCCATACATACACCCCCTCTCTCTCTCCCTCTCTACATTCCCCATCGTCGCCTTTGACCTACTTTTATAACAACAACAGCAACGACATTCCCCCATCACATATACAATAAGAAAATCATAAGAAATCATATAAAATCAACAAAATTCATTATACATCCTAAAATACATCCCCTTCCCCACACTCATTACCACTCATACGCGTACGCAATTCTCGGAGCGCGCCACTAAAGAATTGAATGACAGGATTTGCTCACCTTATAGGCCCCGGCTTGTGACACCCTTTCCCCCAACACCACAACACGACACAACACTGTCACAATACACTGGTTAGTCTTTTTGAGAGTCACTTTCTCTTGCTATTGCAGGTTATTTCACTTTCCAAATAACACTTATACTGAGGATGATGTCACCTTAGCTCTGTCACAGACACTAAGTCTTGGTGGGTGTTCAATCGAGAACTACACACACCTTAAGCATATAACTCTACATTTGTGACCCTCCACGACGATGTGAGTCGCTTCCCCAATTTGAGTGATTTTGAGTTCTTTGCATATCCAAATAGTATTTTTTCTGCTCTTTTATTTGGTGAAAACCGTTTTCAAATCGGACTCTTAGTTCCGGAGCTGTGGCATTTTAAATAACAAGACTGCAAAGGAGACGATTTTGAGAAAACGGGCTTTGAAATGTACGAAATATTTGACTTAAAAGTCCTTAGCAACCATTATGCTGTTTATAAGTTATATGAATTTTGGTGAAGGCATATAATCAACAAAGCAAACACAATGATTTTTTTTTGCAGTGCAATGAATATTTTATTAACAACACTTATGGAAAGAGACATGGTAGTTGCAAAATAATCGCGAAATACTGATAACAGAACTCTGCATTCAAAAGCCAATGACACATCAAAATAATGATATGCTACTACTGATTAATATCAGAACATTTAAATTTATAACTATTATCAGGTTCTAACCACACACATTTTCCCAAAGGACTTAGTTATTGTTACGAAAATTGACACAAAAAAATAGGTAAAATGACTGGTTCATTCTTTTGATCTCTGTGCTCTGAATCTGATTATCCAGTTGACGTTGTTGATATTGCACTTCTGACAGATCATCGTCTCCTTCGCTATCCACATTTTCATCGTTTCCCTCAACAAAATAACCGAACACCAAAGCTTCGATATTTGGGTCTGCAATATTTGCCATGCTAGCATACTTTGTCAGCGTTTTGGCAATGCATTGCTTTTCGTTCTCACACATCGCTTTGTTCGCATTCGACGCTATCTTGACGGAAAGCGTGCACAAAGCTTAGCTTCAATTGGACATGCCAAGTCAGATGTGCTAGTCAGCCAATCAGTACAGGGCTTCCGTAGCTTGGAGACGCAGATGTTTACAGCATTCTCGGGACATCCTCCCTTATTATTGGCTGATAAATATAGACCAGTTTAAAAATAGATAATCACAATTCCCGTTTCCTATAGCTGAAAGCCTCAGCTTCGAAAAGAGCCATCAACGACTGGAATATTCCATTGTTTAGTGGGTGAACCGGGCTGTGAAAACTCGCTCAATTTTTCTTTTCTGATTAAAAAAAATGGACTTTCAAGAAAAGGTAGCCTCGGAAAATGACAAAATTAACAATATTAGAGGTGATATTGGATCAAATGCATTTGCCTACACGCAGAAATATGACTGAAGATTCACAATTTGCAAAAATCTCAAACTCGACAACCTAACACCCACCAACCTATTTTGACTTGTAGGGAGAATTGTAGGGATGCGGGAAGCGACTCATCTCGTGCTGGAGGGTCACATTTGTTGACAAATGGTAGTTAATATCTTCCTTTCGAATTCTAAACATCCTTATCCCGACGAGGGCATAAGACCTTGGGTGGCTATATAAACAATAAACACACCCTTCCAACAGTACCCTACACTACAATGACCTCTGTCACAGGGTTGCTGCCTCGTTAGATTCGATCCTCTCGCAACAGCATCTCAAACCACTCTGCCCTCCAAAAACGCGCCGGCCACAAGCAAATAATCGAGCTCTCGTCAGTATGCACATTCTTTATTACGCGTATCCCTGTTCTGAATTTAGCCTACCCCCTGTCTTCTACGAAACGCACGGACTTTACGAAACTGCACTTTCATACGCAAAAAGTAAATCGGTCACGCTATTCTATGTACACTATATACGGAGAAGTGTAACTTCGTGAAAAGTATAATTCTCCCTGTTATCTGAAAACTCGTGTCGTCACACCGTACTTGTCTGTCTGTGTTTGCCCTGGCTTACTCCTGTCTCCTTTACTCCCTCTCTCCCTCTGGCCACCCATGAAGTTGGCCAAAGGCCATTGTTCATTATTAAAGTGTCAAAGTGTAAAGTGTCCCTCTGGCCACACAATTGCACACACATGTGGAAGCTTATTGCGGGGTTGTATGAAAACTGTCTCCTTTACTCCCTCTCTCCCTCACAATTGCACACACATGTGGAAGCTTATTGCGGGGTTGTATCAAAACCTGCTCCATAAGACTCTATCATCCATACCTCACAACTTGTCACGTCAGGGATATGGAACACAGCCTCACCTTGGAGTTGTAGGGTTGGCGGTTAAGGATCTCAGGGCTGAGGTAGACGATGGTGCCCACTTGTGATGTAGCAAAGTCCTGAGGTCCTGCCAGCTTCCGAGCAAGCCCAAGGTCACCCAGGCGAAGGTCACCAGACTCTGTGACGTAGATGTTCTGCGGCTTCAAGTCGCGGTGTAGCACCACTGGTGTGTGAGTGTGCATGTACTATCAAAGACATACAGACACAGCATTAACACTGACACTGTAAACCGTGTACTGTCAAAGACACACAGACACAGCATTAACACTGACACTGTACACCAAGTACTGTCAAAGATACAAAGACACAGCATTAACACTGACACTGTACACCAAGTACTATCAAAGACACACAGACACAGCATTAACACTGACACTGTACACCATCTACTGTCAGAGATGCACAGGGACAACATCAACACTGACATTGTACACCATGTACTGTCAGAGACACACATAGACAACATCAACACAAGACAACATCAACACAAGACAACATCAACACTGACAACATCAACACAGACAATATCAACACAGACACCATCAACACAGACAACATCAACACAGACAACATCAACACAGACAACATCAACACAAGACAACATCAACACAAGACAACATAAACACAGACAACATCAACACAGACAACATCAACACTAACACTGTAACGTTACAGCCGTACCTCTCCTTTAGCTACATCAGCAGCAGCAGCAACAACAATAACCACCACCAACACTACCATCACTGTCAGTACCAAGATTGCTACCGCCGCAACCACCAACATCATCATCAGCATCAGCATGAACATCACAGACTTAAACATTTTAAACCACGGATTTGACTGCTTCATTAAATAAATACTTACTAAGCGCATTGACATTTCTGTACGATATCACATGTTTAAAGCTCAGAGTTTCAGGGCCTTTGTTAAAGTTAAAACATGGTAATCACTTCACCGTCTTCCTATAAGCAGGCACTTGACCTGATAGGAGCCCAAGACTGAATAGTTCACATTGTGGTGCCGCTAGTTCTTCACTTCATCCCATTTAATTCACTCTCCGAGGGATGCAGTCAAGACCCTGGGCCTTACATTAGTTCTTTTCATTTTCTTATAAACTGTACTGGAAGTGAGTCAGAGAGCTGTCAAACTTAATAGCTGTATACATTGTTACAGTATGACACGAATACCAGACTAATTTGAATATGAGACTAACTCGTAATATATAAGTATGGCTTTGTGTGCTGGACTGGAATAAAATGGTCGCAACCTAAATCCAAGTTATGGGCTCTGAGTAACTCTTCTTCTTCCATTATCACATTTCCTAAATAAGGTTGCTATGGTGCAATCATAGGCCCCAGCAGTATTCTAGACTCAGATTGCTTTACCCACTTACATCCAGAGCAGAGGCGGCCTGCATCAGCCACACCACGATGAGTTTTTCAGGGAGTCCCTGTACAAAGCCCAGATGCTGGACCAGCTTGTCCATGTCACCACCAGCGCAGAACTCAGTGATGATGCACAGATGAGGCTGTCGTATGTAGGAGTTGACGTGGTGCACCAGGTGCTTGTGGTTCAAGTCATGCAGGATCTTGGCCTCGTCTTTAGCGCGCTCTCTGTAATCCTCTGGAATCTTGCGCATGTCCACCGTCTTTAGGGCTAGCTGTAAACGGCCATCATCTTCATCATCATTATCATCAATAAAATGGAATTTGCATCCATTATCATTAATAAATGGAGGGAGGAAAGGGTACCATTTCTTGGTTTCGTCATAATGTGTTGAATTATTTTTTTTGTGCCCGTTTTCTCTTTATTTATCCCGGTTCAGAACTCAGGATCAGTGCGTGGTTTCAACAGGCATTCGTGCGTATGCACACACACACAAGAGATATAAGAATTATTCAGATATAGAGAGTAAGGGAGATAGAGAGACACACGCAAACAAACAAGAGAAAGAGAGAGAGAGAGAGAGAGAGAGAGAGAGAGAGAGAGAGATCTACACGTTGACATTATTTTGAGGTCGGGAGTCGTAGAAAACTCTCAAAGGAAATACTTTTTAAAAATGTAAATATTTTGTAAAAACTACTTCACAATTGAATATGATAACGTTTTTTTTTAAATTAAACTACTTCACCTCAATGCACCGATGTCTTACTCTCAGCCATACTTATTAACTTATCTCTCTCTGATTTACTTGTATTGAAGTGGGTTTGACCAGGTTTCTGTAAACAGAACTCTCTTTCAGCCGGTTTCGGTATTTACTAATTTAGACCCGCTTTCACCAAGTCTCAAGACCGAATCAGAATAAGTGAAAATAATAAATAGTGAGTTGATGTTCGTCATTACAATAACCTAGCAACGTTGAGTTATTATTATTTAATGTTATTGAATGTTGCTTATGGACTGTTTATCATTTTGGCCACCAACCTTATGTGTGATTTGAGTTTTGGCTCGCTGAGCGATCGAGTTTGACACTCCCTGTTCAATACCATACACCTCTTTGTCAAAGAGTCAGCACAGGGCACAGTCAGCATAGGGATACGTAGAGCAATCTCCAACCTTCGTTTTGCAGATGACATTGATGGATTGGCTGGAGAGGAACAAGAACTTGAACAGCTGGTACAGAGGCTTGACACCACCTCCAGGGCCTATGGAATGGAAATAAGTGCAGAGAAGACCAAACACTAATGGCATCAACATCGACATCAAAGTCCAAGGCCAATCCCTCAACACAGTGCATAGCTTCAAATATTTAGGAGCCATTGTATCAGACAATGCGTCCCGACAGGAAGTCCTCTCCAGGATTGCACAAACAACTGCTGCCCTGGCAAGGTTGAAGCCCATTTGTAAAGACAGGACCGTCAGTCTACATTTCAAAGTAAGACTGCTGCACTCCCTTGTCATTTCCATCTTCCTATATAGGTATATGCTTGCGAAACATGGACCCTCACAGCAGATCTACAACGAAGACTA
Source organism: Oncomelania hupensis (assembly GCA_036898135.1). Classification (NCBI taxonomy): domain Eukaryota; kingdom Metazoa; phylum Mollusca; class Gastropoda; order Littorinimorpha; family Pomatiopsidae; genus Oncomelania; species Oncomelania hupensis. The sequence continues at coordinate 91,900,157 of CM072514.1, read as the reverse complement.
AAAAGCATGGAGGTGAGGTGCTACAGAAGACTTCTGGGCATTTCCTATACCCAGCACATCACCAACGACAAAGTCCGACAGACCATCACACAAGCTATTGGACAACACGATGACCTGCTCACAGTGGTGAAGAAATGGCAATTCCGATGGTATGGCCACGTCACCAGATCATCAGGCCTTGCAAAGACCATCCTGCAAGGCACAGTGTAAGGAGGTAAAAAATGTAACTGTAGATTATAGTCACGTGACACTGCAGCGTATAGGCGACTAATGGTCACATTGTTCTGACACCAGAGAACCAGTTGATGGTAAGGGGAAAATAATATGGTCACACGCTGGCCAATCCGGGATTCGAACCAGGTATCTTTCGTTTACTAGTAAGCCGCTCTACCAACTGAACTACCAGGCCCCGGAAGTAGAAGAAGAGCCAGAGGGAGACCGAAAAAACAGTGGGAGGACAACAGTCGAGAATGGATTGGTTTGACACTGAGCGAAGCCATGAGGGTTGTTGAGGACAGAGAAAGCGTACGCTGGTTAAACGGTCATCTGTGGTGCCCCTACGACCTCCGAGTTACGGGATAGGATAGGATAGGATCTTTGTCAAAAACTTAAACGGGGATTTGCCATATAAAGTCATAGCCATACAGACAGGGAAAGCAACCTGCGTTTATTTTTATTTTTTTATTTATTTATTTATTTTTTTAGCAAGGTAGTTTCCTTGGTTTATAGGCGTTTCGCCGGATGGTCGATTCGCCGGAAAGGCCTGGTCGATTCGCCGATGGTCGATTCACCGATAGGTCGATTCACCGACATGTAATTCTTCTTCTTCTTGTTGACTACCACCTTCATCGTTGTGAAGATTACGTAGACATAAAGGGGTTTTGCGCTTAGGTATATTGGCTATTGAACTTGAAATTTGAGAAAACGCTGCCCGGGTGACCAGCTTGTGGGGTCAGGGATAGGGGGTTTGGGGTGGAGGAGGGGAGGGGAGGGGAGGAGGAGGGCTAGATCCGGAATTTAAACTCTTCCAGAGTTTGGCTGCAAACAGCTTCTTCTGGGAGAGCATTCCACTCGGCAATGGTGCGTGGAAAAAAGGTTTGTTGCCTGTATGCAGTTCTGCAGGAAGGCAGCAGGTACTGCTCAGCGTGCGTCTGATGGGTATTCTTCAGGGGCGGGGCAGGTGTGGATTTCCTTGAGGACGTGATTACTGTTAAACCTTTGTGCTGCTTGTAGAACAGGCAGAGTCTGGCTTGGCGGCGGCGATCCTGGAGTGTGGGCCATTGTAGATTTTCAAGCATTTCAGCCACACTTGAAGTCTGGCGATAGCGACGCACAACCCATCTGGCGGCACGGCGCTGTACCGCTTCAATGCGCTGGATATCCTTAATTCAATCACTTGTAGACGGACCGCTAGCCCTAACCCTAACCCGTTTCGAGCGGTATATGTGTAGCACTGCCTTACCCTACCCGTCGAGGCACTGCCTTACCCTACCCGTCGTTCTAGAATTTTTTCTAGTCGTACGGTCCCGTGGGAGCAGCTACTTGGACGTTTCGCCTGAAAATCTGATTGGTCGATTGGCCGGATTCGGCGAACGTGATTTCCGGCGAAACGACCATGTACCGTTTCCTTTAAGCCATTAAGGCGGTCTTCTTCCCACTGATCTAAAAGCAGTGTCTTCTTCCGCTTTCGGTTGTTATTATCAGAAACAAGACAGAATATTATATACGATGTACTATGTACAAAAACATTTTATTTACAGCAAAATTCGTTTTTAATTAAGTTCCAATGTTGATACCCATTGATAAACAAAATACGAACTGCTAAGAAGAAAACTTCGCGAACTAATTTTCAATTTGTACGTCCCCAGAAATCGGAAAATTCCGATTTCCCAACATTACTGAAACTTGATGACAAATTTGAAAACGTGCCGGTGGTCCTCAATTCACAATACTCCAACCAAACATTTCTGACATATAAAAATAAAATTTTTAATTGAAATAAAAGTTTAAAATTCAATCAAAATAACACAAAAAGCACTGACAACTATTATTTGCGCCAGTCTATTAATAGACAACAACCGAACTGGTCATAATACAAATAGAAAATACAACAAACAACCATAAAATCTTTCAGATTTCTTCTACATCAGGGGTAAATTTATTGTACAAAATATTCCCCTTACCTTGTGTCCATTTTCTCCCTTGAGAAGGTAGACAACACCAAATCCTCCTTTACCTAACTCGCCAGCAATTTGGTACTGGGGTCTCGCAGCCATTTTCTTTTTCACTCTCTCACGCCAGAGTCACAAAAGAGCAACTGAAAAAAAAAGTCTAAAAATAGCTTCCACACATCGGAAGAAAGATGAAGTGTGTTGACGTATGAGGTCTACCTGTAATGACGAAGACCGAATTTGGTTTTCGGTTAAGTAACTTACATTTGTGAAAAAGCCAAAAATTACCATAAGAAACGCAAATACTGTGGTAAGTTCCGAGTGTTTACAACATTATATGAAGTTTTGATTCGCCTAAAACACAGTAATGACTAATGTGGACCTGCAATATAGTTGTTCTTGTTACCGGCACTCACCCGTCTAGGACATGAGCGTCAGGATCTTTAAAGTCCGTTATGATGGAATGTATGCGACACAGACTAGACCTCGGTTTATACTCTCATCCGAAGGAGTAGGAAATGGGAGTAAAGGGTCTTTCCCAAGAACACAACACAATGCCCCGGCCTGGGCTCGAACCCGGGACCTTCAGATCCGCAAGCCAAAGCTCTACCATTAGGCCACCGTGGCTACCTAGTTCAAATTATCTGTTGTTGTTGTTGTTTGTAGATTATAGTCACACGACACTTTCGCATATAGGTGACTACTGGACCGATTTATACTGACACCAGCGGGCCAGTTGTTGGTAAAGGGGAAAATAATATGATCACACGTTGACCAATCCGGGATTCGAACCAGCGACCTTTCGGTTACTAGCAAGACGCTCTTACCAACTGAGCTACCCGGCCCCACTAAAAAAAAAAAAAAAAATTAAAAAAAATCAAATTATCTGGACACGCAGTCTCCTATGTCCGGGTCGCGGGGGACGTTAATCTACCTACCTACCTACCTACCCTGGACACGCGGGCGCCTATGCCTGTGACGCGCGTCTCCCATTCGTTATCTTGCGTGGCCATGCAGAGACAAGCGCCTGTGGTTCAAATGGTTTCATTTCCATGTAAAAGGTGATCGATAGGGTATTGAAACCCATGGCACAGTTAAAAACTGCACAACATTTTGGACAGATCGATATATGTCTAGACCTGCATAGAAATGAATGTCTATAAGCTTACATGTAGTAAATTTGGAAAGAAATTGTGAATTTCGCTAGATGAATAAGATTTGCGGATCGCACCGGATCACGAGGAAGTGTTTGAGAGTGCAATTAACAAAAAGCAATTGTCAAACTGGTCAGAGGAATAATTAAGTAAGTTTGTTGTTGTTGCTGATGGTGGTTGTTGTTTGTGGTAGTGGTGGTAGGAATGTGTGGTGGTGGTGTTGCTGTTGTTGCAAGTGGCGGTACCGGTGGTGATCGATCGTGGTGTGATCGATATTATTACTGCTGGAATTTGGTAGTCTATCTGTGTGACATTTTGTTGAAGGCATTGCAATCTAAATTTCGACGTTTGTATTTCACTCAACCAATAGGCCTATAATTATTATTATTAAAATCAGCAAGTAAGCTAACTTAATTTGTATTGTTCTCTTATTTGGTAATTCTCTTTCTCCCATCCTATGTATAATTTCCACATGGTCCAGGAAGTTTACAAATATCCACACAACGGGGTAAAAGGAGAACAGTCAAACCCATTCCTACATTGATACGCATTTCTGGCGCGGGTTGTCTCTTACCTAGAAAGTCATTCGATCTGTCGTAGCCTTAGATTATTATATATGGCGGACTACTCGAGATCAGCAAAGTAAGTTAGGCAGTAGACCTAGTGTTAATGGACAAACACACACGCGCGCGCACAGCGCAGTATCACACAGTATTATCATGACTTTCCCGAAACGTCACATACGTTGTGCTGACAATGGTTCATATTTCGTCCCCATTTTTAAGTACTTTGCAGTGTTCGAACCCTAACCCTAACCCAAACTCTAACTCTAACCCTAACCGGCCCAGCCCTAACCCTAACGGATCATTGTTCAGACGTCAAAACAAGTAGGCATGTCAATACAAGTTATATAGATAAGATGTTCACTGTTTTGTCCAGATAATACTGTGTAAACAAGGACGCACACACACACACACACACACACACACACACACGCACACACACACACACATGCACACACACACACGATAAATCAAGCATTCAAGTGCAATGCACTTCCCTTTTGCAGAGTTCAGTCATTACAATACTTGAGCTGCCTGACATTTTGCAGAGTTCAGTCATTACAATAATTGAACTGCCTGGCATTTTGCAGAGTTCAGTCATTACAATAATTGAACTGCCTGGCATTTTGCAGAGTTCAGTCATTACAATAATTGAACTGCCTGGCATTTTGCAGAGTTCAGTCATTACAATAATTGAACTGCCTGGCATTTTGGGATATAGTTCAAATGCACCCAATGCATTTTTTAGTCGTCTGTCATAACTTTATCAATAGGTTGTGTTAGCCTGTCTAGACCCTGACTGGCCCCAAATTAAGTCTGGTCAGTTTCTTGCCGAATGCGTATTAAATGTATATTTTAGATTTAAGGTGTCGGCACATGTATTATCGATCAGCCATCATTTAAATCTTTTCAGTGAGTATTGAACAATGGGGTAAACAACGTTGAACGGTGACTAATGGGGTAAACAACGTTGAACGGTGACTTCAGCGCTGTTGAAAGATGTTGGTCACTGCTCCTTGTCAGCAAAACGTATATACAGGCCAATAGCTGGCACGGTATCGACCATTTCGTGTATATTAACACATACATTAATTATTATGTGGAGACAACGCGCAGTGGCACTAAAACACACAAAACACGTTCTTCGTCAGTCAACAATTTAATCAATCAACCAACCAATCATTTAACTAATCACCATACTGATGTCCCCAGGCGATCACAGTCATGTCCAGAAGGTCAGTAAAGCCAATTTTACTCCTGTCAGTAAAAGTGTTATAACTGTTTTTGGCATAAATACGGTACAACCAGGAACAAATCTGAAAAGCTCGCAGGAGGTCTGCAGTTACTCCAGACGACTTAAGCTATAATTATATAAATACAAATCTATATACTGGGTCAAATCAGCAAGGTGAGCTTGCACATACCAAAGAATATGGGTTACCCATATTCTTTTCACATACGCAACACAATGGGCCCGTTCTTGTAAGCGTCGGGTAGGTCTATGAGCCATACAATCTAGTTCTGCAGTACATCGGCCATACAGAACTCTATAGACTTACACCGCAACATTAAATCCAAGACCGCCTGATTTTCAAGTTTATTGAGGAGTGAAGTGTGAGCCAATAAAAAGTTGAAGTTGAAGTTGAAGTTGAAGTAATGATTTGTTTCATTGCGCGCAGAAAGCTGTATAGTTAATATGCAATGATAGCCTACGCCTAACTTGTACCACCGCCGTAGCTGATCCGTGGCAGAGCGTTCAACTGATGATACAAGTTTGAATCCCGTGGTGGGTAAGATAATAGTGGCATTTTTCACTGTCAGTATTTGCAGTGTGATTGCTCTGGTGGTTCAGTGTTGATGTAGGTCCTTTTCCCCTTTTTCTTGGGATGGTCATCCCCTTCTGCCATATCGCCAATGGTGGCTGTAGAGGTTAACCTGCAATGTTCATTCATGTCTTAGCCTACGCTTTGAACAATGAGAACACGTTAACTTTAAGGTATGACGGCCTACTAGCGCCAAAACCAGTATCACGAGATACTTGAAATTTACACGTGTTCGGTGTAATTTACAGAGATAACAGTAATCCACAGTGTTAATTATTAAATATCAGTTCTTGCCACGCCTTCATAGCACCTTATAAGGACAGTTTTTGCGTAATAATAACAATTATCGTGAGATAGTTACAATTATTTTGAGATCATTGCAACTATCACAAAAAAAATTACAAATATCTTTGCGTGATCATGTTTAATTTTCAGTTTTGACTCTAGCAATCCGTCTAAAAAATGTGCCAAAACCGAAAATTGTAATATGCACCTGATTATTAGAATTTGTACGCTTTAATTGTCAATATTTCGTGTTCCACGGAAGTGTTCGGTAGGCTTTGGCGCTACTAAAGCGTGGTAAAACATAAAAAATTAGTAATTAACAATGTGAATTACCGGTATCTCTGTGAATTACACAGAACACACGTTAATTACTATTATAACTCATACATTTAACTGCAGGTTTTGGCGTTAGTAAGCCACCTTAGCCAAAAGCATGATCACGTAAAAATTGTAATTCCTATCCTATCCTATCCTGTCCCGTAACTCGGAGGTCGTAGGGGCACCACAGATGATCGTTTAACCAGCATACTCCATCTCTCTCTGTCCTCAGCAGTCCTGATGGCTTCGCTCAGTGTCAAACCAGTCCATTCTCGAATGTTGTCCTCCCACCTCTTTTTCGGTCTTCCTCTTCTTCTACCTCCTTGCACTGTGCCTTGCAGAATGGTCTTTGCAAGGCCTGATGATCTGGTGACGTGGCCATACCATGGGAGTTTCCGTTTCTTCACCACTGTGAGCAGGTCATCGTGTTGTCCAATGGCTTGTGTGATGGTCTGTCGGATTTCGTCATTGGTGATGTGTTGGGTATAGGAAATGCCCAGAAGTCTTCTGTAGCACCTCATCTCCATGCTTTGTATTCTTCGTTGTAGATCTGATGTGAGGGTTCATGCTTCGCAAGCATATAGGAAGATGGAGATGACAAGGGAGCGCAGCAGTCTTACTTTGGAATGTAGACTGATGGTCCTGTCTTTCCAAATGGGCTTCAACCTTGTCAGGGCAGCAGTTGTTTGTGCGATCCTGGAGAGAACTTCCTGTTGGGACCCATTGTCTGATACAATGGCTCCTAAATATTTGAAGCTATGCACTGTGTTGAGGGATTGGCCTCGGACTTTGATGTCCGTGTTGATGCCATTGGTGTTGTTGGTCATCATTTTGGTCTTCTCTGCACTTATTTCCATTCCATAAGCTCTGGATGTGGTGTCAAGCCTCTGTACCACCTGTTCAAGTTCTTGTTCCTCTCCAGCCAATCAATCAATGTCATCCGCAAAACGAAGATTGGAGATTGCTCTACTCCCTATGCTGACTGTGCCTTCGTGATCTGCAAGGGCATCTGACATGATGCGCTCTAGGAAGATGTTGAAGAGTGTTGGAGAGAATAGGCATCCTTGACGCACACCGATTTTTGTTCTGAACCAGTTCCCGATGACGCTGTTATGGAGGACTGCACTGGTAGCCTTATCATACAGGCTTTTGATTACTTCAATAATTTTAGGGCTGATGTTGTACACTTTTATTGTTGCCCATAGAGCTGCATGCCAGACTCGGTCAAACGCCTTCTTGAAGTCTATGAACACATGATATAGATGTTGTTGGTGCTGTAGGTATTTCTCACAGATTATTCTGAGGTTAAAAATCTGTTCAGTGGTACTTCGCCCTGCCCAGAATCCTGCTTGTTCTTCAGCTATGATTTGTTCAGCTTGGGGTTTCAACCTGTTGAGTATTATTTTCAGGAGGACCTTGCTGGGATGGCTGATGAGGCTGATTGTGCGGTAATTTTCATTCTCCTGAAGGTTACTTTTTTGGGAAGAGTGATGACAAGCGACTGTGTCCATGGTGTAGGCCACTCCCCACTCTGCCAGATCTTGTTACAGATAATGGTGAGGGCATCAATCATCGCTTCTCCTCCTGCTGTAGCAGTTCCGCGGGTATGTATTCCACTCCCGCTGACTTCCCTTTCTTCAGCGATTGCACTGCTGCCTCAACTTCTTCTCGGAGAATTGGGAGGATTTCTTCTTCTTCTCTGTTCTCGATCGGGACATGCTAGAACTGATGGGTCTCCATTTGGTGTATGGTTGTAAAGGTCAGAGCAGTACTCTGTCCATCTGTCCAAAACTTCTTGTTCTTCTGTGAGGCATATGCCAGACTTGCTTTGGATCGTGGAGACTTTGGGCTGTTTAACACTTGTCAGCCGCTTCACAGTCTGGTAGGCTTTCTTGCTGTTGTTCTTGTTCATACTGTTCTCTATTTCCTGGCATTGATCTTCTATCCATTTCTCCTTTGCTGTGCGCATTACACGTGTTACACAATTACACAATATATCATTACGTGATAATTACAATTTTCGGTTTTGGCGCATTTTTAGGCGGAATGTTAGAGTCAATACTGAAAATTAAACAGGATCACGCGAAGATATTTGTAATTTGTCAATGATAATTGTAATTATCCCTTGATACTTATAATTATCCCATGATACTTGTAATAATCCCATCATATTGGTAATTATCAGGTTTTGGCGCTAGTAGGCCGTCATACTACGGGATAGTTTGGAAGACAATAGTGCTAGTACGTTCTTTGGTTATAGGTAATTGGATCCAGTCAGTGTGTAGTGTGAGTGTATGTAACTAGTATAGCTTTGCAAAGATAGTGCACATTGTATTATTATCCGGCGTTGTCAGATTTGGTGGAGAGAGAGAGAGTCGGAGAGAGAGAGAGAGAGAGAGAGAGAGAGAGAGAGAGAGAGAGAGAGAGAGAGAGAGAGAGAGAGAGAGAGAGCATTTACTAAGAAACAAAACTCATTACTCAAAGTTTTATGTTGCCCAAATTTTCTAGGTTTTATTCACCTGTTCCACGGTGATATATATCTACAAAGATTAATTAATGATATTTAAGAGATGTTTTTTTCTTTCATCGTAGATTGTACTGCTAACCCTAACCTCTATTGTCTTCATAATTGAGATTTAAGGAATCACAATAAAAGGAATATTACCTTATTGATGAAACACAAGTTAAGTGGATAGTGTGTATAAATATAAAAATCATACAGTCAAAGGCGGCAGAAGTTATCTGGACAGCGAAGAGTTCAATCATTAATAATGTGTTTAGCAACCCACCCCAGGTATGCAAAAGTAGACTATAATAATATGCTTGTTTTGAATGTGATAAGATCATGTCTGCTCCGTGCGTTAGCCTAGCAATGAGGTGTTCGACGTTGTTGATGTGTCAGCAGTAATTGTCGCACATTAACATACCAATCTCATTACTTCTTTTATTGAACTTGTGGCAATGTGAAATGTATTCACTTTGCAAACAGCACTAGCCGTGTAAGTGTATACACACCTGTCTGTCTGCCTGTCTGTCTGTCTATCCAGTCTATCTAGTCTGCGTCTGTATGTCTATTTCTCTTCTCCCTCTCGCTCCGATCCCCCCCCTCTCTCTCTCTCTCTCTCTCTCTCTCTTTCTCTCTCCATCTATCTTGAAATATGGCGTCTAACGGACCAACAGACCGATGGACAGACCGACTGACGGATAAACTGACATTTGGCTCGCAAGATCTTAGAACACATAGTATGCCGTATGCCGCCATATCATGACCCACCTAGAAACCCACAAGTTACTCACCAACCTCAACCATGGCTTCAGATCTGGCTACTCCACTGAGACCCAACTGCTAACTATAACTAACGACCTTTTGAAATCCTTCCACAGAGAAAGGCAGGTAGATATGGCCATCATGGGCTTCTCAAAAGCCTTCGATACTGTCCCCAATGACAAGCTGTTCCACAAGTTGGCTAGCTACGGAATCGCCGGTTCCCTCCACTCCTGGCTTAGCTGCTTCCTCATGCAACGCACCATGCAAGTGGTGGTAGAAGGCACAACATCCGCGCCACAACTATCGACTCTGGTGTTCCCCACGGTACAGTGCTAGACCATCTTCTATTCCTATGTCACAGAGGGTTGCCTCATCTACAAAGAAATCAAGGACTTCACCAACCAAAACACCCTACAAGAGGACCTGAAGAGTCTATAATCCTCGGCAAAGAGAGGGGTCATGCGTTTCAACTCCGACAAATGCAACGTCATGAGTTTAGCACGGGAGTTCTACTCCCTTAGCAACACTATACTAGAAAACGTATCCTCCAACCCATACTTAGGCGTTCTGTTTTCCAACGATATATAAATGGTCCAATCATACCAATGCAGTCACTTAAAAAAAAAAAAGCCAACAGTACCATAGGGTTTCTCCCCCGCAATCTCCACCACTGTCCAACAACATGCAAACGGAACGCCTTGTTGGCCCTAGTCAGACCCGTCCTGGAATATGGAGCCATCATATGGTACCCACACACCAAGACAGAGATTGACAGTGCATAAAGCGAGCTGCAGTCCACTTCATCTCCAGAGGCTACAGATCCTCAAACCCTGGTTTTGTCACCGGTCTCCTCAACAAATATGATCCGCCCCTCTCCAAGATCGACGTGAACATCTATGGCTTATATTCCTCCATAAGGTGATTGAGGGGCTGGTGCCAGCAATGCCTCCTGAACAATTCATCGTCCCACAGAAGCCCGGCCGTCTCATTGGCTCAAAGTGCCTACCAGGCTTACAGTTCAACAACCCATTGGAAAACTACATCCGCAACAACGACAACTGCTACGAATTGCCACATTGTAAGACAGAACAATACAAAAACTCATTTTTACCCCAAAGATCAATAATAGCTTGGAACCACCTACACAAATAAACAATGCACTCAAACGATGTTCACCAAGCTGCGTACCTCATCCGTTGCGCCAAAGCCAGATATCTGGATGCAGCAACATATCTATCAGAATCAGGACCTGACACCCCCCACCCCCTCCCACCGACCCTACCCCCATTCTACCCCGACTGTTTCAAAGTATTTAAAGGAGAAGTCTAGAAATACAAAGGTCAAATACAGTTTACTAGCAGTAGGAACAAGGAATCACAATCATCTTAATGTTGTGCATGTAATAAAATGTGTAGTCTGTGGTAGGGACACGTAAAGAAACTGGATGAGACATGGCGGGAAATCCACTGGATCAAGAAGACATCATCAACAAGGGGCTGATCGGCAAGGGGGCGTTTGGTGCAGTGTTCCTTGTAGAAAATAAAAACTCCCATGAAGAGGTACGTATGGAAAAACCAGTTTTCATAGGTTCATCTTTCTGTCTCCCTAAATGGTATTGTTGTTTGTCATCGTCGCCTTCGATGTTGTCGTTGTCTTCCATGACATCCGTTTTCCTCTTTCAACTGTCATCTTCTTCTTTTTAGGGGGCCGGAGGGATACAGGCTTGTTTTTATTCGTTTTCATTCAAATATGACTTATAGGTCTATAGTTAGATGTTTGGAAACTGTGCCATGATCTCGATGTCAATTGTTGTTGCTATTATAAAGAAACGTCTGCTATTTTCACAAATGCGCTATAAATTTAAGACTAATTTGGACTGGTCCCGGGTCACCAACTGCTTGAATGTTGAGCTAACTCAGTGTATCGAGTAATGTAAAACGGTTCATTACAATACTCTAAGCCTGCATTCAGCCACAGATTCAAATCAAGACCTGAGACTCAACTCAGATCAGATGTGATCAAATCCAACAAGTTAATAAGCGGTGAATAAAACACTGACCTTTGTGCAGTTTGCCATCAAGGTGATGGAGATTGACCGCTGCCCAATTTCCGATAGAGAGGTGGCGGAGAATGAGCTGCGCGTGCTGCTACAGCTGAGCCACGAGAACGTGCTAGCTTACGTCAGCCACTTCATCAGCCAGGGCATGATGTACATCATCACCGAGTACTGCCAAGGCGGTGACCTCAGCGGCTTCCTGGACCAGCTGGACACCGGACGACCTTCACCCATGGGCGTGCCGGAAGATTTGCTGCTAGTATGGCTGTGGCAGATCGCGTGTGGTTTGGAGGTCAGTCATTTGAGGTGTTACAACAGCTAAGTTGTTACAACACACACTAGTATTGTTTAGCAGAGGCTATGCACCGTTCAGTCCAGTTACAAACTTAGATAGGAGGAGCGGTTAGTAGCCTATTATTATTTATTTATTTAATCATTCTTATATAGCGCTTTTTCAGCTGAAGAGCTGCTCAAGGCGCTGGCCGATACAGGATCTAACTCAAGCCGCCCGAGGCGCCAACTTGCTGCCTTTGGGCGCACCGTAATAACGCCCCAGACAACTGAGCACAATCCTGGGCAGCCAGGGATAGGGGAGAAGGACCTAGGTGCATGCTGGGTGTGTTCTTGTCACCGGCAGTCACCCGTCTAGGACATGAGCGTCAGGATCTTTAAAGTCCGTTATGATGGAATGTATGCGACACAGACTAGACCTCGGTTTATACTCTCATCCGAAGGAGTAGGAAACGGGAGTAAAGTGTCTTTCCCAAGGACACAACACAATGCCCCGGCCTAGCGCCTGGGCTCGAACCCGGGACCTTCAGATCCGCAATGCATTTGACCGTCCAACGGGCAGAAAAAAGCAAACAGTACACGGCATTCGCCCGCTGTCAATCGGGTAAGCTTACGTAGGCCTACTGCCTACCTCACTGTTTTTAACAAAGGAAAGACAAGCAGCGAAATAAGAAACATGAACATCGTCCTTATCAAACTGACCCTTGAGAAGGAAATTCCTCTACACTTTTCTCCTCTCCCAGCGGAAGATGACCAGGGGAAAACCTATACCTGTATGTTATTGTTAACGATCATTTTTGCAATCAAATTATGCAGGAAGTTTACTGTGGGTTTTGGGTTTTCTTCAGTACATGCACACCTTCGAACCAACGGCCATTCTGCACCGCGACCTCAAACCCAGTAATATTTACCTCACTGGTGACGGCAACGTTCGATTGGGAGACATGGGCATTGCCAGGTAAAGGCCTTCTCACGGTATTTTCCTCCTTCTTTCCTTCTTTGGTCTAACAACCACTCCTTTCCTTTTTTTTTTTTTTTGATTCAGAC